>JAJEJO010002390.1:152352-189906 GCA_020662805.1 Glaucomys volans | reverse complement strand
GTTAATACAAATGCCCATACAGAAGTCAGTTTTCCATATACCAGCAATAAATAAGTGACATTAGAAATTAAAAAAGAAATACTATTTATATTAGGACCACCGAGTATAAAGATATTTTGATATCCCTGTATAGCTCTGAGGTTTTGTTTTATATTTTATACTATATAATATGCAAATATATTATCTGTGCTTATACATATAACAAAATACACACAAAATATTTATGAGAAAAACTACAAAATCTGATGAATGAAAGCAAAGAAGTAAGTAAATGCAGAGATACTCCATGTTCATGTGTAGACTCCAAAGTGTCAAAATGTTGATTCTTCCCAGATGGATTTATACATTCAATACAATCCCAATCAAACTCCCAAAAAGGAATTTTATGGATATTGACAAAGTAATTCTAAAGTGTATGTGGAGAGACAAAAGATATCACAAAGACAACTCAATATTGAAGAACAAAATGAAAGGGTTGAAACTCCCTGATCACAGGACTTATTGTATGATAAACATGACAATGTGGTGTTGGTGAAAGAACAAACAGACCAAGGGAACATAATAGGGGCCTAGAAATAGATCGACATACCCATGGTTAACTGATCTTTGACAAAGCAACAAGGACAATGCAATGAAGCAAAATAGACTTCAGCAGATGGTGCTGGAACAACTGAATATCCACATGCAAAAGGAAAAACAAAAGAATCCAGACACAGACCTTACACTCTTCATAAAAATAGAACTCAAAATGGGTCACATATCAAAGCATAAAGCATGAAAACAAAAATATCCTAGAAGGTAACATGAAAGAAAATCTATGTGACCTTGAGTATGGTGATAAATTTTTGCAGATATCACCCAAAGCAAGATTCATGCAAGAATTAATTGATAAGTGAGAATTCATTATAATAACTTCTTATCTGAGAAAAACAATGTAAAGAAAATGAGAAGATGAGTCGTACTGGGGAAAAATGTTTGCAAAATATATATCTAGTAGTGGAATATTATCCAAAAGTATTTAAAAAAAAAAAAAAAGCACTTTAATCTTAATAAGAAGAGTAAAAGCAACAAGAGTAAAAAGTGGGTCAAAGACCTAAACATGCAACACACCAAAGAAAAGTTGTAGTTGAAAAATAGGCATAATAGGTAAAGATCCTCCATATGCAAATTAAAATAACAATAAAAACACTGCACTCCTATTACAATGGCAAATCTCTAAAACATTAACACACTACATACTGGTGAGGATGTGTACCAACTGCAACTTTTATTCATTGTTTATGAGAATACAAAATAATACATAGATTTGGGAAGAGAGTTAAATATTTTCTAATAAAACTGAACATAGTCTTACCCTATCATCCAATAATAGTACTCTCTTGAATTTACTCAAGGAAGTTAAAATTTTATTTCCACACAAAACCTGTGTGTGGTTGTTTATAGAAGCTTTATTTGTACTTCACAGAACTTATAACCTACCAAGACAGGTAGAATGGATAAACTGTGATGTGTTCAGAAATTGCTGAAAAGAAATGAGCAATCAAGTCATGTGAAGACTTAAACATTAAATGGACATTACTAAGTGAAAGAATTCAATCTGCAAAGGTTGGATTCATGTAAATCCAACTACATAACATTATAAAAAAGTGAAAACTCTCTAGATAGTGAAAGATCAGTCACGGGTTGGGGTCGTGTGAGGCTGAGCACAGAGGGTTCTGTTGGCAGTGAAAATGCTCTTACTATATTGTGATGGTAAAAACACACTATTACACATTTACCTAGTCCCATACCAAGTAGGATGTCAAGAATTACTCTTGAGGTAAACAGTGTTGAAGAATTTCTATGGTGATGACGGTAGGTAATATATGGGAAATCTTTGTACATTCCTGTTAATATTGCTGTGAATCTAAAACTGTTCAACAGAAGACTTAATAATCAATATAGGATCCAGAATTCCCTGGAATTTCTGAGTTTCAGGGTAAACTTTTTCTGTAATTCAGCAATCATTTTCTGGTTATCAGATCTCGTGTGTGGAAAAATTAATTGTCCTCCTTTCTTCAATGTGGGTTATTTTCATCTGATAAAATAGTGTTTATTTCTTTATTTTTCTAGCAACTCAGACATAAGTGTCTTCAAATATGTGGTTTTGGTCATGTATATTTTCTCATGCATAAAAACCAAAATTAATGGTGCCATATGTGGAGGGATATCTGGACTTGCCAAGATATTTATTAGTGTCTCTACATAAAGAAACGTCCAGCTCTTTAATTTGCAAACCAGATGCACTCAAATTTAAGGAATATTCCTACATCCAATCTAGAGCTATTATCCTCATGTGTTCACTCATTGGGTTTCTCAGAGCAGTTTCCATTCCTACCTACCCTACGAAAGAAAAATGAAGTCAACTACAGTCATGCAAGTCTCCAACGTCTCAGTTCCAAACTGTGCATAGCCTGCTAAAATTTTTACCAATCCCCAAGTACTCATGGTCCAACTGTACCTTGAAAGTGATCCTTATGCTCTCAAACAATCATGCTTATTGAGTTTCTACAAAATACCTGGAAATATAGTAGGTCTTCCCTTGAAGTGTGTGTGTGTGCTGTATTTCTCCTTCAGAGTTGTTTATAGGGGACACACATACGGGTTAAGATAAATCATATTACTATCTGTAACTCAAGTTACTCTTTCTCAAATGAACTCTAGAGATGCTTCTGAATTCAAGACACGATCTCCTTCATTGATGCTGATGTTAGTAACTAAGCCTGCATTCATGTTTTTTCCCCTCAATGAAAGTTGCAACTATAGACTTCTGAGTTCTCTCAACAGTTTATGGATTGTAATTCAGATTTATCAAGGAATGCAGAATATGCTAAGCACCAAACAGGGAATCTAGTGACTTTCACTTACTCTACATCACTAATTTTGATGTTTTTCCCTACATTTTATGCTCTTAGAAATCAGGATGGGTTGTTTACTTCTTATTGCCTGTGTCTCTAAAACAAGCTTTAGGATGTACTTGCTCTAATATATTTATTTAGCATTTTAGAGGCTTTACTGATGATCATGTGGGAAAAAACAAAGGATCATTTAATAAGCATTTTGGAAAGATAAAGTACTTATAAATCTTACATTTACAATTTTGCTTAGAGGCCTTTGAAATTTCATGATTATTTAATTTTTACTTTTTGGTCCCAAACATATTCTTTTCAAAATCCCCATGTAAGAGAAGTTTTAAACCTTCACTCAGGAAAAAAAAAAATGCACTAGTTATCATCCTTCATCAGGCAATAAACCCAGGATGGGAATTTGCATTTCTGAAAACCTCAGAGAGAGTAGCGTTAAATTTACAAAGCTTATGCCCCAGTATATTACACTTATAATTACCCTTTTTGATCTTTCAATTTGAAGCAGTTCTCTTTGAGCAAATTTCCTTCTCTAACATTTTAGATTTTCTGCAAGTTTTTCTATTATTTCTTTTGTGATTTTTCTGACATTTAAGAGAATAAAAATTATCACTAAAAGCTGTCATTATGAAGACACCCAGCAAACAAGGTAGACCATTTATTTTACTATAGGGAGAAATAGTTTTCTAACTGGTTAAATCACACATACTCCTCTTGAGTGTATGCAGCCTGGCTAAGACAGGGATGCATCTAGTCAAGTCACACATGTTAATAACTCCTCTGATAGAGAGATGGTCAGATCCTGATGACATAAAATAGTTGCCCAAGGCTGTTGTAAATTGACAGGGAGCATTCTTTTTTCCAATTTTTAATTTTTTTTTAAATTTTGGTTCATTGTACACGAGTGGAGTACAACTATCATTTTTCTGGTTGTACACAAAGTATAATAATACAATTTGTGTATTCATACATATAAGGGAGCATTCTTAACAAGCTCTATTTCCCCCTTTTCAGGAACCAGCAAGGCAGGGAGAGTTGATTAAGGTGTATTGAATGTTGCTCTTTGCTAGATATTGATTATATTTATGTAACAATATAATTATAATAATTTAACACAATTTGCAGATTTTCTAGAAATCTCAGTACTCTTTCTGGTTTAAATGAGAAATTCTAATTACAATAATAATATAATTATATATTATATATGTACATACATATGTATAATATGAAATTTATATGATGATACAGTGTGTAATTACATAATATAATATGTAATTTATATGTTATGTATATAATTCATGAAAAACAGAATAGTGGCATAATTTTATTATTACCACTTTGTGGTTATGACAACTGAGTTTTATAAATTATCAGAGTTCAAATAGTTAATAAATATTATTCTTATCCAGGATTATGAGCTACCAAAATGAACCCAAGGACTGGCCTTTACTTTATAATCAAAAGATACTTGTTTCATGAGCATAGGGAAATTTTTCTCCCTTCTTAGATTAATCCTTGCCCTTTCTTTATGTGTTAATGAAATCTTCCTCACTGCATCTCATAATCTTTATATCTCTTTAGTTTTTAGCTATTTTGAAAGACTTCCATATCACTAATCACCCAAACACCAGAAATTAGTTGGCATTCAAGGACACTACCACATCTTTTTCACATAATGGGTGAATTTTATTAGTTATTACTTTTCACGCTGTTGTCACTTTTATTATTTTTGTTCATCCTTTTAATCTTTTAATATGGAAGGTGGATACAGGTAAAAACATTGAACTCCAATAATAATAACTTACCTAGATCTACCATGTTGCAGGCACTATATTAAGCACTTTTATTGCTATTTAATTTATCTTCACTATAACCATGTATATACCATCATTCAATGATAAAAATTAATGCAATTAATTTGCACATGTTCCAGAAACCTCAGTTCTCATTTTGGTTTAAATAACCAATTTCAATTCTCTGGATAGTACTCCAAAATCAACCGAAATTTGATTCTTCTTCTGATCTAACTGCATGTCTTTATCACATATTTTGACTGAATGGTGTGCAGATATATATCTATTAGAAAGTATTTGGGTGTATGTGCACACGTTTGTGTTTGTATGAGTTTGTATGTGTGTCACTGTGACAGTTCTATTAAGTGACTATAATTATACTGATATGCTTTTGCTGACAAGTAGACCATTGTTATTCAAAGTGTGGTTCCTGGAGCACTGGCTTCACATCAACATTCTAGAAATGTAGTGCATTGGGATCTAAACCAAATGCACTGAATGTGAAAGTCTATTATAGCAGAATTCCCAGGTAATTTTTACATAAATTTAACTGCAAGAAGTACTGTTTTGAAGCATGTGGTCACTACTCCCATAGGTTGTCACCATTGCTTTAATCATTGCCTTTCTATTTCATTACTTCACATTTTATTTATTTATTTATTTATTGTTTTTTATTGACTTCATTTTTTAACTATATCATATTATATTATCTTGGTGGGGTTTCTTTAGCAGGTGATACCAAAGTCCTCAGTGATTCCCTCATTATTTGTTTATTCCATTTTAATTATTACCATGACCAACAGTATTTTTTTGGCAACTTACCTTAAAAAGTGAGGTTTCAGATTTCAAAGACACTCTGCTATAAGTACTAGATATCTGAGTCAATTCCATTCCTAATCCTATACATCATCTTGATCCTGTTGCTCTAGATAACTTTTGTCCTCCAACTTGTTTCATTTGTGTATCTTGGGACAAGCTATTTATCTGCCTAACATTTCAGTAAATCCCACTGCAATACAATAAGACATATGTTCACATTTTGTATAGTTTACTATTGTTATTTTTAGTTTTCTAGTTCCTGGAACATACTGGAAGAAAAGGCCTTGGGACTCAGTTCCCGTTATGTTTTCAAGCTAAATAGTCCTTGGCAAGTCACTTAACTTCTGTTAGTGCCAATCTTCAGAACTGGCATAACAATATATTTTGTTGCAAGGAGGAAATGGAGTCTGTAAAGCACCCAGAAAAACACTTTGCACACAGTTGGCTCTCAAATAAAACAGGTCCTCCCCACTCCTTTTTTTTTTTTTTTCCTCTCACAATGATTTAGAACAAGAAATAAAATATCTAAGTTGCTTGTATTGCTGACTTACCCTGAACTGCTACCTCCTTGGCAAAGGTTTTAAAGAAAAGGTTTTAAAGGTTTTAAAGAAAAGGTTTTAAAGCTTCAGTTCTTTTCTGGCTCCTATGTCTAGATTGTAAATGACTTTACATGGTCTATGGACTTCTTTATTCACTAAGAGGTTTCTTCTGAGTTTTCCAGATTTCTGTGAAATGGCAGCTATGCAAGAAATGAAAAGAAATTTTACTTAGGGACTTAATGAAAATCTGGGAATATGACCAACAGTATGCTTCAGAAAGTAATGATAAACTCACACTTTTTTGCATTTCCTTTTATAGTATATTTTATCAGCTGCTAGAAAACTCTAGTGTGCAGAGAATTTCATTTTTTTGTTTTGAGACAGGGGTGAGTACCTTTAATCAATTGACCAAAGGACAATAAACAGATATTGAGAAGATATTGAGATGGAATTAGAAATATATAGTGCAAGTGAGTTCATTCATCTGTCTTGTCATTGCAGATTTTAATAAGGATCTGGTAAAAAAACATTTTTTTTAGACTCTATGGATACAGAGGTCTTGAAAACTTAAGATAGAATCCCTCTCTTCAAGAAGTTTAAATTCAAGTGAAAGAAAATAGACAACAAATTGAAAGACAAAGCTATAACTCCTGGGAGTGGAAGAGATTAGAGGAATGGAAGATAAAGTGATGTGGCAGATAATATGCAAAAATTGTCCCAATTCTTCAACTCCTTCTGCATCAAAGTTCTTTCCAATATGCCTTCACAGTTCCTTGCATCTTTAGGTATGGCTTATTTTCTGACCTTTTGATTTTGAATTGGCTTTGGGATTAGTTTTGTTCCAAGAATGTGGCAGAAATGACAATGTGCCAGTTCTGTGGCTGAGTGTTGAAAGCTCTCATTGGTTTCCAGTAGCTCTTTTGGAACTAGCCTCAGCTAACTTGCTGGATAATGAAAAACATATGGCTGAGACACCAGCATCATTCCATGCAACAGCCAGCTGACTACCAGATATGTGAGTTAAGCCCTCCAAGGCTAAATTAGCCAACTCTCCAGCCAACTCACTGGATGATGCTGGAAAGAACCTAGTCAAGATCAGCTAAGCCTGCCTAATTCAGACCAGTAGAGATGCTCTAGGGGTCCTCAGATTTGTAGGCAATAATGAAAATTTCTGTTTTCCTAATCTAAATTTAGAATGGTCTATTATACTTATGTAGATAAGTGATAAAGATTATGTATTGGAAATTAATGAAAAGGATGAAGAATTTGGATGTTAGATGCATAAATCAGAGATCAGATGACATTTAACTGAGAAGTGAATGGCAAGAATATGCCAGCCATGCAGGGATGCAGATGCTGTCCAGGAAGAAGGTATAACATGCACCAACATGCTTAGGAAAAATTGCACAGTATGTAAATAAAATAGAAGACCAGTGTAGCTTCAGAAGCACAATTGGGGAAGAATTAACAGAAAATTTGACTGAGGGGATTAACAGAGTCTAATTATGTTATTCTAGCCTTCCATGAGAAGTAGGACTATTTAGGTCTAAGGGATATGACTTAAAGAGGACACACATATTTCAGGTCATTCATATTTTGGGTGTTAATGAAAACTAACTTAGGGATCTGACTTGCCTTGTGCCATTGTGCCAATAATATGGAAAGAATATTTCTTTGTAGTACTTCAGAGACATAAAACTTCAGCAGTGCATTTAATTCCAGAGATAAAAGTCTCTATGGAGTTATAATTTCTTTTGATTAAAAAGACAGCAATTTCCAGAGGCATGCTGTGTGCTGCTCCTTCTCCCTGACTTAAAGTTTGGCATCATTAAAATGATCTGGGTGATGTGATTATGGCTGATGATGCTGTTGTTGTGAGACGTGTCAGGCAGTCCCCACTGAGAGCTACACTGTCTTATTTCAGGCGGCTGCCTCTCCATCAGCACACTGTGTCTGAACTCTGCTACCTAGATATTAATCTTCGACAATTAGAAAAGAATAATTAATGCTTTCTAAATCTGTCATATGACCTGACATCATACAGCTTGTGTGGCTTAAAGTCTGTATTTAACCAATGTATTTCCATCGTAAAGCTGTATGCAAAATCACAGCTGGAAAGTCAGACTGGGAAGTCAACGTGGGTAGACTACAAAGCAATATGAATGCCTTGCTGTAATGGATCGTTTTGTTTTATGGTCTCAGCGCATACCCAGAGATGGAATGAACTGATAAATATGAAAATTAAAATCCCATCTTCAAAGATTCATTTGAATAGTTTGAGTGAAGTTTTCTGATCAGCTGTTCAATAAATACTTACTGAATATCTACAGGAAGCAAGGTACCAGAAGAAATAGCACAAAAATAGAAATCTCATCTCTTCTGAATCTTGTTCAGAGATTCATGCAAATAGGTAATTTTAAAAATCTGTGCTAATTATAGTCACAGAAGTATAGATGCAGGTGGCTACCAGTTTATAGACAATTATTTTTATTCATTTGTTCCATCTTTAAAGTACAACAGACTACAGGTAAATGTCTATACATTTTGTTAGTGCAATGTAGATATAATTCTCAGGTTTAGCAAGAGGCTACTAACCACACCACTCTTTTATAAATAGAAAATTTCACCTTTAATCAGTAGTATAGAAAATCAGTTCTTCAGATCCTTGACAAAATTTAATCTCCAATTATCCACTCCTCAGTTCTTATCAAATGCTCAGCTGAGGAAAATGATAATTATGTAAGATAGTTTAAGAGACATGAAATCTATGCCCTAATATAAATGGCCAACATTCTTTGACTTATTACATAATTGGCTTCTACAAGATATTATTCATTGCAATGATGTTTCTGAATACTAATCACCATTTCTCTTTGGAAAACTATGGATCTCATGAATATATTAGATTCAATTATTAAGCGTTAGCAAATAAGTTGTCAACAGATGAGCCATGAAATACTTGGAAAATGTAGTTTTTCATTTGTTAGAGCTTAATCTTTTGTCATATATTTCCAAATGAATAACTTCAGTGACTAGCTGGAAGGCCCCTTTTAGTAAAACTGGTTTCAGCAGAAAATACAAAAATGTCCCACTTGCCTTGCATACTACACTACTCAATGTTAACATAATGAATACAAACGCCACTGCTTTCATTCTTCATTTAACATCAGTTCAGCAGACTTGATGGAAGTGTCTTAATGCAATGGCTCTCGGAATATAGCCTCAGATCAGCAGCATGGTGTAGCTCAGGAACTTAGAAATGCACATTTTCTGTCTCCACCTGCTCAACGATGAACTTGAGGTGGAGTCTAGCAATATGTGTCCTTAAAATCCTCTCAGGGATTTCTATGCAGACTAAAGTTTGACTGCCTTCTGTTGACTCAGCTGAAGAGAAGTAGTGTATATTAGCATCATAGGCGATAAACAAACTAACAGGCAAAAAAGAATGAGGGATAGAATCCATCTCAATCTCAGGAAAGTTTTTGGTACTTTTCCAAATTACAGTCATTTCAGCAATATAGGAAAATAAGGTCATGACGCCACAAAAATTAGGTGGATTAAGAAATTTGTAGATAACAATGCTTTCTAGTATGTAGGATCAATTCCAGTTCCTTATCTATAATCTTCCCTTATACCGTATAGAGCTGGGCTATTTAATTAAATTCCTTAAATAGATTTATATTTTACAAATCCTATGCCTAACTCAGTACCAGACTGAATTCTGGAATTGGCCTGTGTCCTAGATATACAAGTCCACCTGATTATTTTACTCCCAGAATCAGTACATTATCCTTATGATTCAAGAGTTTATTTGTTCCTATGTAATTATTATAGCTCATTCTTGATGATGTGCCTTGGAAGAGGCTGGCTGTCTCCAGATTTCTACCTTTGTATCTGCCTTTTTTATACTTTCTTGATCTGACTCATTATATCTACATAACCCTCACTTATTATATCGTCATATTTAAGACCCGCTGAGCGATGTTTTCCTGTGTACAGGAGGATAGTTGTGACATCATTCCCTTGAATATCTGAGTTGCAAAAATTCAATGAGTGATATTATATAAGCTATTAAATCCTTGGAAATAATAAACATGATAATCACAACAATACCAATGGCAATGATAATGATGGCATTCATCATACTAAATCTCTGTACACCTTACCAAAGTATGCTTATGAATGTTCAAATAGGGTAAATTTCTATCTTCATTGTGCTCCAAATGTTTACTTCTTGATCTATTATGATGCATGACCCAGTTCGAGGTAATCTTGAAAAACTGGAGAATAAAAGAGATTGATATTAAAACACACAAATGAAATGCATTACCTTTTTTGAATTAAAAAAAAATATTCAAGGGAACAAGATGATTTTGCCAGCAATAACAACTGAGAGAAAGTATGGGGGGAAAAAATGTCAGATTTTCTCCAAAATAAATCAATCACATGGTGCCATTGCTAAGGCATACAAGCAAATACCAAGAGAGATTTTATGCTATACAGAAGAGAGCTCTCTGTTGTATTTTGTATCAAACATTATTCAGAAAATATTAAATTTGTATACTTTTATAAATCAATCTAGTGAGTTTTAAGGATCTTGTTTTCTTTGTAGAATCATCTTCTTTCACCTGTTCATAGTTCTGGAAAGAGGCAAATGCAGCAGACAAAACAGAAACAAAGATCTCCCCAAACAGACTGACTGAGTGAACTGATAGTCATTAATAGGAAACAGCTCTCACACTTTCAAGTGGTTTAAACTAAAGCAATACAAGAAAACTCTGCTCAGTGTTATTTCCTTTTTCATAAACTTTGTGTTTTTTTTTTTTTTTTGGTGTGTGTGGTCTGTCTTTTATGGTTTGAATATGAGGTGTCCTCCAAAAGCTCCTATTAATGCAGAAATATTCAGAGGTGAAATGATTGATTCTAAGAGCTGTAGCCTAATCAGTCCATCCTAGTTTGAATGAATTGGGTGGTAACTCTAAGCAGGTGGGCCAGAACTGAAGAGGTGGGTCAATGAAGGCATGCCCTAGAAGGGTGGCCAACTTTCCCCTTTGTTCTCATTCTCTTTCTCTGTCCTTTTTTTCTCTCTATCTCTCTCATTCTCAATCTCCCTGTTTCTTTACATAACCATGAGTTGAGCTGAGTTTCCTTCCACTGGACCCCTTCTCCATGATATGCTGTCTTACCTTAGATCAAGAGCAATGGAGTCAGCCATCGTCAGCCATCTAAAAACTAACAACTCTGAAAACATGAGCACCAAATAAACTTTCCCTTCTCTAGGTTGTTCTTCTTCAATATTTTGGTCACAGAATCACAAAAGCTGTAAATCATTTAAAAATTTTTAAAGAATAACTTTATGACTATTGCTGGTAAATGGATGGATATGGAGATTATCATGCTAAGTGAAATAAGCCAATTCCCCCCAAAGGTCGAATATTCTCTCCGTTATGTGGATGTTAACACACAACAAAAGGGGGAGAGGAAGAATAGAGTTTCAGTGGAATAGACAAAGGGGAATGAAGAAAGGAAGGGGGCATAAGAATAGAAAAGGCAGTAGAATGAACTGGACATAACTTTCCTATGGCCATATATGAATGCAATACCAATGAAACTCCATATACAACAATAAGAATGAGATTGTGAATAGAATAAGTTATTCTTCATGTATGTATACTATGTCAAAATACACTGTACTTCATTGTATATCTAAAAGGAACAAATCAAAAATAAAGAAAAAATATTTTAAAATTTATTTTAAAGACTTAAGTATTTTAAAAGGTGCTAGTAATTCTGCAAAAATTAAAAATAAATAAATGGGATTTTACCTTAAGTTGTGAAGCAAATTCTTGCTCTGGTTTATTTTTTTGTATTTTCAGCATATCGAGGGAAAAAAGGCATGGAAGAGATTTTGGTGGGATTCATGAAAAAGCAGAGGGAATACCACTTATCAAAACTACTTAAACACATACAACATAGATCTTTAAAATACTTTGAAGGAGAGAAGAATCCTTCCTAGACTGTTCAGAATTTTGCCAATAAAAGCAAGAGGAGGCAAGTCAACTTTTAGAATATCTTTTAGCTCTACAGTTCAAAGATGTTAGATGTCTTTGTCAATATATTCAAAAGTATCAATTGCTTCAAAAAATAGAATATAGTCATATATGTAAAAACATGGTTAATGAAATTTGATTGGTTTCAGACTTCTATCTTTGATAGCCATGACTGCAGTCATAAGCTTTGATGTTTAAAAATAAAAAAAGAATCATTGTAAGGTTATTAGGATTCAGAAAAGAAAAGAACTATGCCTAGAAAAAAAATCACACTTGCAAATAATAACTTATTTTCACATATGAAATACACTAGTATATTTCATACAGAGTGTTGGAAAAAAATATATTATCTTTTAAAACTCCAGATTCAGAGGCAGAGAAAGATGGTGGCTGATTAAACTCCCTTAATAATCATCTCCTAAAGACTCACCTATGTGATCAGTTATTCACTTATCAAACTCCCTTCACAAGATCTAAAGAAACCAGGTGAGAGACCATAGAACATACTTTTTAAATAACAAAAGGAAAGTAATTGAAAAGGGAAGAAAAGAAAGAGTTACCCATGTCACCCTTCCCCAACTTCAAACACTGTAGTGTAGGGAGAAACCCTTCCCATTTGGGGCCATGACAGGGAATTAAGTTTAGGCCTAAGACTGGAAACCTAGTGCCAAGTCTTCCATGGTGGAGCCCAGCACCAGTTAGGACCTCATGGCCCCAAGTCAATACACATGGCATACACCATGGAATTTTTAGATGTCAAAGGGACACCACCATGAGATCTCACCTGCTGGGGAGCAGAGTACAAAAGCTAGCACAGGTCTTTGTCTTAGAACTCAGTGCCAGGTCCAACACAAGTTGGACTCTCAGTAAGATGCACCACAAGGAACCAGGAGCACCATACAGAGACCAGCGGGCACAGAGGAAGCCTCTTGATTTACTCCAGCATCATATTTGTGCTGGTTGGACAGACTCAAATTTTGGTCTACTTCACTGCCATCCTTAGAGTGGATCTGGACATACTCAGCTGTAAAACTGTATAGGTCCCTATGAATGTAAACTCAATTACTACCTATCTTAGTGTCAATCCCCATGGCAGGACTTTCTCCATCACCTATTCCCTAACCTCAGGCAATACCTATCCTCATACCAGAGCTCACAGACAGAGGTCTAAATCTGCCCCAGCATAAGACAGAAACACATGCCAAACTGGAATGACTTGTTTTTCAACCTGTATCATTGTGAGCTGTGGTTTGGGCTTTGGTATACCCTTAAGACTATACAGGTTTTTGCACCTGTGAGATTCAGGTAAAGCACAGCTTAGTCACAAGCTGAGATTGCCAAGGGATTGTCTTCATCAATACTTCCCCAACCTTGAGCATCACACTATGGAACAAGAATTTTTTTCACTGTGGACAGTACAGGGTAATAATCTGTGACATTGCCTTGGAACATAGTTCCGGACTAGTGACACTTACCACTGGGAAGATATACGTAGCTTCCACCCACTTGTCTGCCTATTAATAGAGCCTCTAGAACAGCCATAGTACCAGGGAAGACATGCAGCCCATCTGTTGGACTTCTAGCCACCATAACTGGAGACCATAAGTCCACATCAATAGGCAGTCAACAGCATTGCCGGCCTTGGTTCTTACCCAGTGCTGTGCTAGTATTGGTGAGCTGTGGGCTCAGAGTATGACAGCTTTGTGGATTGGATTACCACAGGCATGGCATAAGAAGCTGAGTTGGTCTATCCATGATGACTCTGATGATATTCAGACAGAATCCTGCAATTCCCACCCACAGGCTGTTGGCTGTGGACAAGGCATCTTGGGTAATCCACCACAGGAAAGACTTCATGTTACATGTTCTTTCTAGGTACTTTCCTGGGCCATTCTAAGGAACACATGAACAGCTTGTTTGGCACAAACTTGTACTTAGATTGCCCTCTAGTGATGAAGCTCTGACAAAACACCAACAGTCAACATGGAAAACCAGGACTTGGTCATCCATTGCTGACCTAAGAGGAAATGACCAAGAGCTCAGAGAACATGATAGCTTGCTCACAATTTCTGGAAAGTCAGGCAAGTACAATGCTATATTCCTAAAAGCGGAATAAAAACCAAATCCCTCAATACCCAGAGAATGTTGCACCCCAATAAGCATCAACAGTTTTGGGAAAAGCATGAATTTCCTGAAGAGTAAAAATCAGATGACAGGAACTGACCAGATAGTGAGCCATGAGGGAAAAATCACAGGTGGAAAATTTAAAACAGTTGTTTCACACGTGTAGATCAAAGGAATGGAATAAAAGACACAGAGGCAAATAAGCATAGATGCAGGTTAATGATCCATGACAAAGGCACCAATAGCATACTTTAGAGAAATTGCATATCCATGTGTGGAAGAATGAAACTGGATCCCTGTGTCTTATTTTACAAAAAATCAATTCAAAATGGATCAAAGACCTAGGAATTAGATCAGAAACTTTGTAAATTCTAGGGGAAAAAGAAAGAAACAGAGGCTCAACACTCCCATATATAAATGCATGCAATACTTTCCTCGGTAGAAATTTTAAGGCTCAAGAAATAAAAGCAAAAATTCATTTGGGATGGCATATTAAAAGTTCCTGCAAAACGAAGGAAAGAAGACTGAATAGAGAGTCCACTGAATGGGAGAAATCTTTGTCAGCTACTCTTCTGACAGAGGATTAAAAATTCAGAATGTATTGAAAATTCAAAAAAGTTAACTCCAAAAAATAAAACCTCAAAAAACAAAATACATAACCTAATTCATAAATGGGCAAATGGGCTGAGTGGATAGTTCTGAGAAGAAGTACAAATGGCCAACAAATATGTGAAAAAATGTTAAGTATATTTAGCCATCAAGGAAATACAAATCAAAACTATCTTGAGATTTCAACTCACTCCAGTTAAAATGGCAATTATCAATGATACAAATATTAATAAATGCTCATAAGATTTTACATTAGTCCAATTACTATAGAAATCATTGTGGAGGTTCCTCAAAAAATGATGACCCTATTCTACCACTCTTTAGTATTTATCTAAAACGTGTAAAGTCAACATTCGGCATGATACATGCATATTCATACTTATATCAGAGCAATTCACAATGGCCAAGTAATGGAATGACATTATGTGTTCATCAACAAATGTGATAAGGAAAATGTGGTACATATACACAATGGAGTTTTTACTCAACCATAAAGAGGAACAAATTATATCATTTGTAGAAAAATGGATAACTGAAGAACATCATAATAAGTGAAATAAGTCAGTCTCAGAAAGACAAGGGTCATATGTTTTGTCTCATATGTGGAAGTTAGAGAGTAAAAAGCTGGTAAAAAGAACTCATACAGATAGAAGAAGGATGGATAAAAAATGAGAAAGGGGGCCAAGCAAAGGAGACGGAAAGTAAAGAGGAGGTACTGGGGAATGGAATAAAATTGACCAAATTATATTGTGTGCAGATATTAACAAATCACAATAAATCTTGCTATTTTGTATAACAAAAATAAAAGTAAAGTGAAAATAAATCATTTATTTTAAATAAATTCAGTGAGCTTGATGGAAATACAGAAAAAATGATTTAACACAATAACAAAGGAATATAACAAAAAAAGAAAGCATTTTCAAAAAAAACACAAAATTTTAAACTGAAAAACACAAAAAACAATCTAAAATTTAATAGAAGGAATCAATAGCAGAATAGTTCAAACAGAAGAATTCATAAGCTCAGACAGCTATTTGAGCAAAGACAATCAGGAGAATAAACAAAAAGGTAATGAAGACTAATGAAGAAGAACTAATCTCTGGGTTATTGTGACTCAAGAGGAGCTTGAGAATGCCAAGGGACTGGAAAATATATTTAAAAAAAGGAAAAAGAGAAAACTTCTAAACATGAAGAAGGATAAATATGTGCAGATTCAGAAAAATGAAAGGTCACAAAGCAGATTTCACAAAACCAAGTCTACCCCAGGGTAGCCCATCTCTGAAAGGTGAAAAATCAATAGAAGATTCCAAGAAAGCAAGAGAAACTTAAAAAACAAAAACAAACAAACAAAAAAACCCACACACACAAAAGAAAAATATTAGGGTCACCTAATTCCCTTGACAGCAGACTTCTTAGCAGAAAATCTGACCATGAGAGAATAAGATGAGATTGTCACAGTACCCAAGGGGGAAAAAATAATAAGAAAAATTAAAAAAAAAAAAAAAACGGAAAAGCTGTCACCTGAGAATGTTGTACCCAACAAGGAGATCCTTTGAAAATGTAGAAGAGGTAAAGAGATTCCCAGAAAAAAAAAATTTTTTTAAAAAGGAGAGAAAATATGTTTCACCCAGACCTGACCTATAGAAAATTCTAAAGGAAATTCTTCCAAATGTAAGACAGACATTTTTAAGAAGAAAACATGAGAAGGCATAAAGCTCACTGGTAATAGTGACTATGTAGAAAACATAGGAATGCTTTATGTTGTAAATTTTATGAGTAAACCTTCATGTTGGAAGACTAAAATTGAAAATAACTACATTAAATGCTAATAGGTGATATTGATACAAAGTGAAAGTAACAAAATTCAAACCTTGGGGAGAAATCAAAAGTGCAGTGTTTTATTAGCCTATTTTCTCTCTTTTGTCTTTGTTCTTTTCTGTATGATCTTGATAAATTTCTATTATTTCAAATAGTTTATTATAATCGAAAGATTTTAAGTAAGCCTCTTTTAGTCAAAAAGCAAAAATCTGTAACAGAAAAACCAAAAATAATAAAACTCAAGACACTGCTAGAATAAATAACCACAAAGAAAGACTGTAAGATACTGAGAAAGAAATAATAATAAAACTAGAAAATGAGCTTAAAAATGACTGTAATAATATCTTATCTATCAATAATCATCCTCAATATAAGTGAACTAAATTCTGCAATAAAAGACACAGTGTATGAATGGATTTTAAAAAGTCCCAAATAAATGTTGCTTAAAAGAAACTCACTTCACCCCTAGGAAAACACATTAATCAAAAGCAAAGTGAGATAGTAGACTGAGACAAAGAGTGTTACCCTATGTACATGTAAGATTATATGAATGGTGTGAATCTGCATTGTGAAAGAAAAAGATATATTCCATGCTTTATAATTATATCAAAATGGGTTCCACTGTCATGTATAATTAAAAAGAACCAATAAATAAAAAGAATACCTATAAAAAAGTGATGTTATAAAATGAAATATTCCATGCGAACAGAATCCAAAGGGAGATAGGGACATACACAAGATTAACAAGAATGATATGAATGTGCATCATGCACAATCATAGAAATGAAATTTTGTACCCCATATGTGTACAATGAATCAAAATGAAGTCTGTAAAAAAAAAAAATTAAAAAAAAACTGATTTAAACCCAAAGCAGAGAGATCAAGAGAAATCATTATATAATGGCACAGGAATTAATTTAACAAGAAGAAGGAACAATTTTAAAGAGATATGTACTAGATATATGAGCATTCAAGTATATAAAGAATATGCTAATATTTTTAAAAGAGAGAAATAGACGCCTATATAATAATAGTAAGGGGCTTTACCATCCTGCTTTTAGCAATGGACACATTATTCATACTAAAAATCAACCTAGAAAGAGTAGAGTTAAATTATGAACCTAACGGACATCTACAGAGCATTCCATCAAATGACCAGGACACATATTCTTCTTATAAACACATGGAACATTCTCCAGAATAAATCAGATGATAGGAGAAAATACATCTCAATAAATTTTTAAAAATTGAAATCATATTGAGCATCATTCCCAACCACAATTTGGTGAAACTAGAAAAAATTTATAAGAAACACTTTGTAAACTATACAAATGTATGCAAATTAGACAAATTCCTTCCAATGGATAAAGAAGAAATCAAGAAGAAAAATTTTTGAATTCTAGAAACAAATGACACTGGAGAAAAAATATGAAAATCTGTGTGGAATGTGGGAAATAGCAAAACAGTGCTAAAATGGAAATTTATATCAATTGATGCCAAAATTACTCTCAAAAAAAAAAAAAAAAAAAAAAAAAAAAAAAAAAAAGCCCTATCCCTCTGCTCAAATAATTAGAAAAAACAAATCTAAAACTAATAAAAGACAATAACAAATATCAGATCTGAAATAAGTGAAATATATACTAATCACATACAAATCAATGAAATGAAGAGCCAGTTCTTTGAAAAGACTAACAAAAGATACAAATCTTCACCTAGACTAACTATGAAAAAAGAGCAAAAAATATTCAAATTCATAAAATCAGATTTGAAAGAAGACATTACAGCTGACATCAAAGAAATACAAAGGAACACAAGAGATTGTTATAAACAATGTCCCAAGAAATTTGATAGTCTAGAAGAAATAAATAAATTCTCAGATAAGCATACCTTGCCAAGACTGAATCACAAAGAAATGTAAACTCTGAAGTGATCAATAATAAGTAACACGACTGAATAAGTAATAGAAAGTTGCCTATCAGGACTGGAGGTATAGTGCATGGCTATAGTGCTTGCCTAGCATACACAAGTCCCTTGATTTGATCTCTAGAACTGCAAAAATAAATAAATAAATAAATAAATAAATAAATAAATAAATAAATAAATAATAGACTTTCCCACCAAAAGAAAGTCCAGGATATGACAGCCTCACTTCTCAGTTCTCCCCAAAATTTAAGGAAAAACTAACACCATTTTAAGTTATTGCAAAATTTAAAAAAAAATTAGAAAAGAAAAAAGAAAGAATGCAAAAATAAAAATTAAAAAAAATAAAGAAGAAAGTAAGAAATTAGTCCAAGCACCTTCTATGAAGCCAGCATTATCCTGATACTTAAGTCAGTTAAGGATACACACATGCACACACACACACACACAATAGCAGACCAATTTTCTTCATGAACACAAATTTAAAAATCCTCAAGTAAATATAGCACATTTAACCCAACAACAAAATGATTATTCATCATGATTACATGGGATTCATCCCAAGAATACAAGGATAGTTCAACATAGAAAAATCAATAAAGGTGATACAGCACATTAAGAGAATGAATTTGTACCCCATTTGTGTGCCATGAATCAAAATACTGTCTGTAAAAATAAAAAAAAAACCAAACAAAACAATTAAAAAAAAAAGAAAAAAGAACGAAGGAAAAAATTCATGATTATGTCAGTAGATATAGAAACTTCATTTGATAAAATTCTACATTATTTCATGATAAAAATACCGAACAAATTGGGTTAGAAGGAACATATCTCAATATAATAAATATAATGTGTTATAAAAAATAAGACCACACTTGAATGGTGAAAAACTAAACACTTTCTTTCTCTAACCTACCACAAGATAAGGATGTTCACTTTTGCCACTTTTACTCAACATAGTAGTGGCAGTTCTAGCCAGGGTAACCAGGCAGGAGAAAGAAATAAAGACCATCAAATTAGGAAAGAGGAAGTCAAATTATCACTGCTTATAGATGACACAATCTTATATTTAGAAATTCTCAAAGGAAGACAAAAATTCTTAGGACTAATACATTAATTCAACAAAGTTACAAAATTAGAAAAACATACGAAAATAAATAGCATTGCTATATGCCAATCATGAATTATCAGACTGATATCAAGAACGAGATTCCATTTACAATATGTACAAGAGTACCTAAGAATAAATGCAACCAAACAAGTGGAAAATTTCCATAATGTAAATCATAAAATTCCTATGAATAAAATTGAAAAGACACATTAAAATTAAAAGATGCCCCATGGATTATAAATCAATATTGACCAAACATCTGTATTAGACAAAGTAATCTGTAGAGTCAATGGATTCTCTATCAAAACATTCTTGGAAAAATTAGGAAAGAAATCCTAAAGTTATATGGAACCAGAAAAGAAAACAAAAAAATAGCCAAAGCCATTTTGAACAAAAAGAACAAATCAGAAGGTATTATACCACCTCATTTTCAAATATACTATGAAGATATAGCAATCAAAAAATGTAACCACTCTATTGGTGCATGTTACCAAAGACAACCTGTAGGAGTATAAGATGTTTTTAATACAATAAATGACCAAGGTTGATTATAAAAAAAACAAAACAACAACAACAACAAAAAAACACAGTATTGGCATAAAGACAGCCACATGGACCCATGTTACAGAAATGAGAGCTTAGAAGTAAATCTACAGCTGATTTTTGACAACGGTGCTAAGAACTTTCATTTGAAAATAGGACAAACTTCAGTAAATGGTGCTGGGAAAATTGGATGGCCACAGGCAGAACAATCATAGGTTCCTATTTATCACTGCTTACAAATCTTTTACTAAAAATTAATTAAATATTTCATATAAGTCCTGATACTATGAAACTACTAGAAAAATAATGTAAGGGAAAACCTTCAGGATGTTGGAATAGGCAAGGATTTTCTTAGACAAGAATCCAACAAAAGTACAGGAAACAAAAACCAAAAACAGACTAATAAGATTATATAAAACTAAAAAGCTTCTGCAAAGAAAATGAAGCAGTTTGCAGAGTAAAAATGTAATCTACACACTGGGAAAAAATAGTTTTAAAAACAATACATCTGATGAGTCAATGTGAAGACTAAAGAACTCCAAAATCTCATTAGCAACAAATTAAAACTGGGAGGTAGAACTTGAGAGACATTTATCAGGAGACATATGAATGACTAACAGGTACAAGAAAAAAAAAATGTTCAAAATCATTAGGCACCAGGGAAATGCAAATCAAACCACAGTGAAATCCCACTGAGAATGTCTATTATCAAAAAGACAAAAGATGACAAATGTTGGCAAGGATGTTTGGGGAAAAGGAACACTTACACATTCTTGGTGGGAATGTAAATTAGTACAGTCATATGGAAAGAAGTATGGAGGTTCCACACACAATTAAAAACAGAACTACTATGTGATCCAGAAATCTCACTACTGGTATATAAAATGAACATGAAATCAGTTTATCAAAGATACATATGCATTCCATAATCATTGAAGCATTGTCTCCAATGGTCAAGAAATGTAAACAACCTAATTGTCCACCAGCTGATGAATGGATAAAGAAAATGTGGTGCATAAAGACAATGCAATACTATCCAGTAATATGATAATGAAATCCTATCATTTGTTATGAAATGGATAGAACCAGATATCATTATATTAAGTGGAATAAACCAGGCACAGAAAGACAAGTATTGCAACATCTCACTCAAGTGGAATTTACAAAGACTGATATCATAGAAGTTGGGAGTAGAATGTTGGTCACCAGAGATGAGGTTTGTATAGGTAGGTGGCCTGGGTGAAGTTGATCAACCTTTAGATAGGAGTAAGAAATTTTGATGTGGCATTGCATAATAGCTTGACTATAGATCATAATACATTTTAATATACCTGAAGAAAGGATATTGAAATTTTTCACCATAAAAATATGATAAATATTTGAGGGGACACATATGCTTACCCTGCTTAAAACATTACATAATGCATATAAGTATCCATACATTGCATGATACCCTATTTATATGTATAATTTTTGTTTTATGTATCAGCCAAAAAATTAATTTAATTTAAAAGAAATGAGTTGTTCATTTTTCTCAAAGCATTCGATGTCTTAAAAAGTACTAGAATATATTCTACTGTATGTTAAAACAAGAATCTTTAGAAAAAGAACTGACACTTTCTTGATATAGTAACTAATATTAAGTTATGTATTCCATTACAAAAAATCAATACATCATCACCTAGACCTTTAGTCATCCATTCATTTTCTTGTAGGGATGGAACACCTAAAACTCTAAAATATACTCCTTGTTGTTTTACTCTGACTGGTTTAGACATTATTGTTGGAAGTATCCAAAATGTTCCCTGGAAACCTCTTGCAGAATCAATACAACCATATGTTAAATCATACTGTGACTGTGGGGATTTCAGTAAGTAGAAATTGATGTATATTTTCCATTCCACTATAGCAGCATCTATTAGATATGCTCAATTCTGTACAGTGAAGCAACAATTAGAGTGGAGGCTTAAGTGGCAATAGGCAGGAGTGTATAAAGTCAGGTTGTATAGTTTGGTCTTCAAAATTAGTTTCCTGCAAGCAATTATTTATATACTTTATGAAAATAACAAGTTTTAGAAATATACATAGTCATATTAGGTGAATCTAAATTGCTGAATATTTTATATAACTTCAAGTATTTAAGTGTATCTATCAATAATCTTTTGACTAAATCTTTAGCCCACAAATTCAAGTGAAAATTAACTCTATTTAAAATAAGGTATTTTGCATATCTTAAGCAGGTTCTCCCCAATTAATGTGTTATATAGTTATATGTGATTCCATTACTAAAGTGATACTTGGTATAAGGGTGACTTAGCATTTGATGTTTTAAATTTATTTATTTAAATTTTAATTTGTTATTACCAATTAAAAACAACCTTTAGTCATATTTGTTCATCAGTTTAATCCTTATGTTATATGTGACAGGAAAGCTAATACAAATTTTCTTAGGGAGGCAAATTTGGGGTACATATCTCCCAAAAGTCTAGATGTCGGTGTGAATCAGTCTACAGCTCATATTATGTTTCTTAGAACTTGGGTTTCTTCTGCTGTGTTAGTCTTGATCTATCTTCAGCACCTCAGTACCAAATCATTTCCCTTTTCTGTTTCACATAAGTGTCACCTGGAAGTTTCTCTTCATCATAAAAGACGAGAAGATTCTGATACAGAACTCAAATGCAAGAATTGGTTCTGTCTCATTTAGTAAGTAGATACTGAGCATTACAATTTGAGGACAATAGAAGAATCCTGTAAGAAAGCATTCATGGTAACATGGAACTGGCACTGTGCATAGAATAAAAGAACTTAATTATTCCAACACTATAGTGTAAGATGGATGATATCCTGGATATTATGGTTTGGATCTGAAATGCCCTCCAAAGGCTCATGTGCTGATGGCTTGCTCCTCAGTCCAGCAATGTTCAAAGGTGTGGCTCATGGGAAATGATTGGATCATGAGGGCTCTGATCTCTTCAGTGGATTAGTCCATTGATGGGTTCATAGTTGATGGCATTAACGGAAGATAGTAGAAACATTAGGAGGTAGGACTTCAGTGGAGGAAATGGTTTACAGTCCACAAAGATATATACTTCGAAACAGTCTTTCAAAGACCTCTCAATTCCTTAAGAATGTTCTCTGGAAAAGTGTATCATCCTTGGCTTCACTTTCTCCCTCCTCCTCTGCTATCTGGCCACCATGAGGTAAGCAGATGTCCACTGCACTACCCTTCAACTTAATATCCTATGTTGCCTCAGTCCCAAAGCAATGGAACGAATTGACCATGAACTGAAACCTCTAAAACTATGAGCCCAAATAAATATTTCATCCCTGAAGTTGTTTTCCTTTGGTATTTTGGCATGGTGAGGAAATGTTAGTCCACTGGAATTCACATAAATTTGCATGCTATTTTCACTAAAAAAGAATTAATATTATCCTCTTACCCCTCCACCCCCATTATGAGAGGGGGGAGGGAGTGGAGGGTATGAAAGATAATGGAATGAGACAGACATCATGATCTTATGTACACGTATGATTACATGAATGGTGTGAATCTATATCGTGTACAACCACAGAAACAAAAAGTTGTACCAATTTGTGTACAGTGAATCAAAATGCAGTCTGTAAAAAAAAATAACAATCTCAGCAGGTTAAAACAACATACTTTTATTTTCTAACACTTCTATGTGTCAGATATTCAGATGGGCTTGACTGGGTTCTCTCATTAGGGTATTATGAAGAGAAAATCAGAGTATTAGCTACCTTGTGCTCCTCTCTGCAGGATCTCGGTAGGACATTAATTTCTTCTTTCTATGGCTAAGTAATACTCTATTATATATATTATATGCTATTTTCTTTATCCATATTTCTGTACAGAGCATGTAAGATGAGTCCATATCTTGCCTATTGTGAATAGTGCCACAATATAAAAGGGTATGCAGATGTCTCCTTTGTGTGGTGACTTCACTTCCTTCATATGAAGACTCAGGATTGGGATTCCTTGATTATATGGTAGTACTACTTTAAGTTTTTTGAAGAATTTCCATGACGTCTTCCATAGTGGCTGTACTAAATTCCAGTCCTACCAATAGTATATAAGGGTTTCTTTTCTCCAGATACTTGCCTGCATTTGTTTTTTGTTTTGTTTCATTTTGAGTTTCATTTATTTACTTCTTGGTACCTAGGTGTGCTTTACTATTGAGTCACATCACCAGTCCTTCTTTTTATTTTTGAGACAGTTTTGTTAAGTTGCTTAAGGCCTTGCAAAGCTGCGGAAGTTGGTTTTGAACTTGCAATCCTCCTGTCTCAGGAGGATTACAGATGTGTGCCACCATACCCAGCTTTATTGATTGATTGATTGATAATAGTCATTCTTACTGGAGTGAGATGGAATCTCAAGAAAGCAAATTATTTATACATCTACAAGACATACAAGTTTGTTACCATTTTTTTTTATCAATTCCACATATTACAGCTTTGCAATCAGAAATTGGGAGGAGAAAAGTAAGGAATTTTACAAATTATTAATTTGTAAAAGTTTCTGAAAAAGTAAATTACACCACCATTGTAAAATAATTTTACAAATTATTAATTTGTAAAAGTTTCTGAAAAAGTAAATTACACCACATCCTTAGAAACTTCTTTAACTTTTACAATAAATTAATTGCACATATATAATTTGGTCACTCTCCTGGTATCATTTAAATCTGATTTGCTCCTTGGGTGGACCTCTGATTAATACAGTGTAACTCAATTGAAGTTTAGAATAACTGCAGAAGTAAAAAAGCTGAATTGTATTCTGTAATAAATCCTATTGTAAGAAGAACACACTCACGTTATTATATATCTGAACACACTTCCATTACTTCATTACTTTGAATTGACTGACATATTGAAAAGGAAGGTAACCCTTCAGTTCACAGATAGGTCAGAAGGTGTGGTATGTAATGGGTAAATGTTTAGGGGCTGATATTTGTGCACATAGATGTTGAACCTTAGTTTTTTGATATTATTTAACTTTTTGATATGGTGAAATAGACTTTTCAGAAAAAAAAAAAATCCCACTAAAGACAAGAGGACAAAAAAAGCTTTCTTATATGAAAAGATCATTATTTAATCTCTTAAAATGTCTCAAAAACAGCTTGTCATTATTGTTGAGATGCTAGATATCAGTTAGAGGTTCACTGCTAGATATGACTTTGGACTGAAAAGTATTCATACAAGAGATGGATACAGCAGCAGGAGCTCTTTCTTAAACCAAAGAATGTGTTTCCTTCAGTTTTGTTGGTGCACCTAACTGTGAGAGCTGTGTTGAGTTCTGGTAGCTAAGAGATATATCCCATCTTTCTATGTGAGCAAGAATGTAGGTAAGGAAGGTGGTCATTAATTAATTGTTACTGAAGAGAGCACAGTATGTTGTAGATAGCTACTTTCTCTGCTACCTATTGTAATCTAAATATCCAGGAGTTTATGAGTCAGGTAGTGAATTTTGAAAATACATGGGCTAATTCGCATAAACGGGAAAGGACAAATGCTTGCGCACACGCGTGCACACACACACACACACACACTTGCCACTTAATGATGAAAGTTGTCCCCCTTGGGTAATAATCCATGATGCTGGGTTGTAGAGGTCCAGATAGAGCTAAACATTCGAACCATTGCTACAAATTAGATAAGGTGCTTTTAAGAATTCCATTGCTAACATTGAACTCCATGTCATTTAAATAGGAATGTCTGGGAATGGGAACCAGGAATAAATATTTTTTTATACTGTCTAGTTGGTTACAATGCACTCATACTTGGGCCTCTCTGTGGTAAAGGTGCACATCTGAGTAACCATGGAAACTCCTTTGAGTGTATTCTTCTTAGGCTCCGCAAAACTACAGGTGCTTATAAATAAAAATTAGTTGATTTGAAAAGGGAAATTAATCAAAGGATGGTTAATGTTCATGCTTCTAACACTTTGGAAGATATTAACATATTTTGGCAGGTGTCAGCATTGGTAAATTGCCTTGGGAGGGAAATTCCTGGAGTATAGGATGGAGAAACAAAACGTGACAATTCCATCTTCTTTACTTCATGAGCAAGTGAGGCTAGTGTTTGTGAATGGTCTTGTATTGGGTTATATTTACAGTACTTGAAATATCTATATATGGAATGGGACTCTTCTTTAAGAAAAAGACCATTGTAAGGTTTATGGTACAGGACTAAAACCAGCTTCTCATATAACAATTTATTAGTTTGTTAGATGTTCAATTAACTTTTACCGAAGAGAAACTACTCCAAAATTGAATAGCTTTAAGCAGCAACTGGTTATATAACTCAGAATTCTGTTGATTGGCTACAGATAATTTTTTGTTTTTTGATTTTTAAATTTGGATTAATTTAGCTAATCTATACTGGATTCTTCATGCATTTTGGGGTAACTGGTAGGATGTAAACAAACCTGTTTGGATGGCTGCAAGACCCCTCTCACTTATCCAGTTGTTGGGAGCTATTGACCAGGCTGAAAGGGCTTACTTCCCTGTGTGTCTGTCTTCATATTTCAAACTAACCAAGGTACATTCACATGGATTCAGTAGCTTTCAAGGAAATATGAGCAGATACTGTAATGCCTCGTGAAGTCTAGGTCAAAACTGTCATGTTATCACTTCCTCCCAATTACATTGAATGAAATTTAAAGGATGAAGAGTAGATTCCACCATTTTGTTCAAAGAGGTACAAATTCACATTACACATAGATAAGTACCAAGGAACAATAAAATGTCCCTGTCATTATTTACGGTGCATCAAGATGCTTTTGTTCATAATTGTTATGGTTTGTTGTGTTATTCCTTTTAGTGAAAGACTATTCAGAGGTAGAATGAACATATTGTAAGACCTGTAAACTAATTAGTCCATCCTAGTTTGAATGAACTGACTGGGTGATAACCATAGGCAGGTGGCTTGTGACTGGAGGAGGTGGGTCATTGGTTGCATGTCTTGGAAGAGTTGTTCTTCCTATGACTCTTTGTCTCTGTCACTGTCTCTCTCTCATAAGAATACAACCCAGTATGATAGAAGTAACTTCTTCCAAAGATCTATGTTGGGATATATAACAAGTCTGACATTAATTATTCAGGATTTATCAAACACAAGAATCATTGTTATTTCTTCTAAGAAACTTCCTCAATCAGATTGTGAAAGTGATGGTAGATTTCTGCATTTTAATCTGTAAGTCTAAAGCTGGAAAGAAAAAAAGTACTATCATAATTATTAGATAAGTGTAATAGTCTGTGAACATCATTAAACCTCTGTAGTCCTCAGCTCCCTCAATTGTAACATAGATTTAATAAATTGTATATTTGACATTTATAAATGACAGCGGTATATAATATGTAAAATAGATCACAAGTGTATTTATGCTATGCAGAGGTAATGTTTAATGTGTTTGAAGTGAAGTTGGTGCTTTTTAGATCAATTGAAAAGAAAAGCCTTTACTATAGATAAGAACAAGAAAGAGGGGAGGAATATATCACTTGAAGTTAGGGTTCTTAACTAGGTCAAGAATGCCTCTTCAGTCAAAGACTGAACTTCAGATTGTCTATAAATTTCCTGAAATTGTGTGTAGAATGCATTCTTAGGTATTGGTGGGAAACCAAGTAAGTGTGGGTGGGTGACTGTGCATTTTTCAAGGGAAAATGTACATCATTGTCATCTGAGACTGAACATTCTCATGGTCGTCAGAATGCTAAGGTATTCCTTTTGGAAAGATTTCCTGAACAACTTCTATTTCTAGGTGTATTGTAAATCACATTCCTGACTGATTCACCCCATGTAAATAATCTAGAAAACTAATATCTTATATCTGGATACATAATTAAAAGTACATATTTGATGGAACTATTACCATAAATAAAAAACAAATCAATGAATAAAAATGCTAAAAACTGCAAGCAAGTTGGATCTATACATTGTTTTCCAAAGACACGCTCAAGAATATTCCAAATAATTTTTTTGAAATAACCCCGAACTAGAAATAACCCAAATTTTCATAAATAAGAGAATAAACATAATTTTGTTATTTTTACATAGAAAGAAACATACTTTTAGACAAAAGAAGACAGATGGTATAATGTGATTTATGTATAAAGTTCAGGAACTGACATAACCATTGACCATTATAATTCTTTTACAGATCTGGAGAGTTGTTACCTTCAGAGAGGGATTCAAGGGGGAAGGGTTCTAGAGTACTCTAATATTTATAATAATCTGATTTTTAAAAATTTAGGGCAGGTTTTAGGTTACCAAGTTGTGAATATAAAATTTTGCTTGTGTTTTACACTCCAAGGCTGTTTTCTTTTCTTTAGGTTTTTTTTTATTTTTTATTTTTTATTTTATTTTTTTTTTGGTGGGGGGATTAGGTTAATAGGCAGTGAGACAAAATTGAAGACAGCTAATAAACTGAAAGGTAGCTCTAATTAAATTATCCAGGGTAAAGGGAAAAGAGAACATTTACTGAAAAAAAAAATAAAAGAAATTCTAATTAAAACCAATTACAATTTTGCAATGCAGAGAGCAAAAGGCACAATGTTAATATTAGGGGAAAGTAATGGTTGAAGATTTTTCAGGTGACACATAAGCAGGAACACCCAGTTTTAGGAAAATATCTGAATTCTAAGCAGAGTACATAAATTAGGATTCCACATCTAGATCCATCAAAGAGGTGCTTTATTAAGGTAAAAAATAACTTAATTATGCCTTGTAGGCATGTTAAAAAAGAATCATGAATATTTTGGAATGGGCCAGGGGAGGTAAAAAGAGTAATAATTGGCAGGTCTGGAAAAGGAATCCTGGAATTGCCATTCTAAAGCACCAGGGTCCGTGTTTTCAAAAGCCCCTCTAGAAATACCCTTGACATAGCTGCATCTCTCAGGAATCTGAGAAAATTCCTAAGAACTATTAACACAGAGTTCTCAACCACTTACCCCTCTTTCTAAACTTCATATTCTTCCCCAAGGATCCTGCATCCATATACGAAAAGGAATTCTCAGAAACCAGATTTTATTTTAGAGAAGACAGTAAAATAAAGAGGCAATCATGACAAGTTAAAATCAAATAATCCAATGAACTATATACAATTCTACCATTTTTAGATGAGATGGAAAGGGATTATCTTCACGATCTTAGAACATTGTTGTTAAAACATAAAAATATGAGCCACAAAATATAAAAGTTCTAGCACTTATAATGGCAAAAATTTTTGGAGTACTAATATATACCAAAAACTGAAAAGTTGTTCCAAGATTTAGAATAAGGTATTCAAAACACTCGTCTTTGAAAAAGAAATAGTACTCGAAATATAAAAAGAATTCCTTTGAAGAATGAAGAAAAATCCAAATACCAGTCTTAAAACATTGGAAAAATACTTGAGAAAACAACCTACATTGGGGAAGACCTAAGTCCCAAAACACATAAAATACTATCAGCCTCTTCTGTAAAAAATGGCAAAATAAATCAAAGCAAGATATTATCTTACACTGAAAGGCTTGCCAGAAACAGTCAAATAATACAAATCCTGATCAGAACAACTAGAGAATTTATGCACTGTTTTGGGAAATAAAAATTGGTGAAATCAAAATATCATGAAAACTTAATACAATCTAGTTAATGTAAAAGATCCATGCAAGAGCCCAATAACCTTAAATATATGTGTATATATTTATTTATATTTATTTATTTATATTTAAATACGTGTGTGTATACATATATATTCACATTTACATTCCATATATATTCACATAAACCTTAAGGAAAACTTCATATATTTTCTGCAGTAGAAATGCTTAAGGTCCAATATAGCAGCATTGTTAATAATCACAAAAATACCTTTAAAAAGTGGAATATTCATCAATAATTAAATGAATAAATGCTATTACATATCCATGTCATGAATTACTATTCTGCATCAGAAATTCAAGAAAATAACTATTTCCAACAATACCCCAGTAGTGAGGTTACAGTTAATTTGCTTAAATTTTTCATTGTTCAAAATTTCCTTTAAGATGGTTCTATTCCTCTGTCAATTCAAATTAATCTCTGAAGAATATTACCCTGTGTGGTATAGCTTTGTCTATGAACTAATTGCCCAATCATAGAGTAAATTACCTCTTCACAAGAAAGAGCAATATTTTGATTGAGATAGGAGACATAGCTCAGACTGTTTCATTACCTACCAGAGACTGCAAAATTCAAACAATGGATATTTATTACTTATGGTTCTGAAGGATAGAAAATCTAAATTCAGGGTGCTAGTGTGGTAGGGCTCCAGTGAGAACCTCTGGTTTATGGAAGGTTGCCTTTTTGCTCTAACCTCATATGTTGTGGACACACACAGAGATAGAGAAAAGACATACTCTGGTATTGTCTTAAAAGAACACTAATCTCAGAAGGATCCAGCCTTCATGGGCACATTTAAACTAAATAACCTCTCAAAGGCTCCATCTTCAACTACTATCCTATTGTGGATTAGGGCTTCAACATAAAATATGGTGGGAACACAATGTAGTCTATAGTATCACCTTAAATTTATATATCAATCTGAAATATAAAAACAAATTCAAAGACAACAATGTAAGTACACTGGAAACCTTGCAGTATGAGTTGTGGATGCTAAGACATTTTGAGAAGGAAAATTTTCTATTATCTAATCATAAATAGTTCTTGAATACCTAATATGTAACTGTGTTGCCATACAAGGTAGTGATGACAGGTGTAAACAAGGAAGAGATGGGATTTGAAAATCTGTTTGGCAGAATGAAACAGGAGCACGAATGAAAACTTGGAGTAATAGACAATATTTAAATCACCATCGTCCTGTAATTTAGACATGTTATCTAAATTCAAGAAAACACATGCTTTGCAAGGCTTATAAGAGAAGAACACAAAGTCAAATATAAAACATGGGGTCTAACAAAACCTAGTGTGTTTTTATCAGAAGTCCAAAAAGGCATGATCAGAGTATCCCTGAGATTAAATACAAGTGGTAAATGAAGCACATACAGTTTGGAGATCTATTATGCAAAAGGCTGTTCAGGATCAGTCTCAGACCTTCAGTCTCCTAGCCAGAGCCATGCCACTGCTTCCCATGTACTTCCTCTGCAGCACACTTTTCATAATTAGCCTTTCCCATATTTCTAGCATTTTGTTCTTCTAGCACAACCACTTCATGTCCCTTTCCAGTACTTGATGGTCACTAGCACTGTGTAACCACTAAAATTAGGATCTCGTGAATTTCCCCTCTCAGGTGGACTCCTCTTTCTCAGCTCGACATGTCTAAGCTCTGCTTCTAAACTTTCCATTTCTCTTAGATTATCTCCAAAAATGGCCTGTCTCCCGCCTGTACCTTTGTCATCACTGCCCTTTCTCAAAGCCTCATTTTAACTGCCAGCTATTCTAAAGCAGCTTTCTGAATTATATTAGACTGGAGTTAAAACCTTGTCTGAGACCTGGCGATATTTAACGGGAACACTTGAGAGCCAAGAGACTTTCTCTTCCTTTCACCTCCATAGAAATCTTGTTGAATAAATCAAGTCCGGTTAAATAGAATCAAGTAGAATGGAACAGAATTGGATTGTTTCAAAAACAAATGGTACTTTTAATACTTGAGCACCAGGCAGGCCATAAGGGAAGGAATTTATTTCTTTGTATTTTTTCAGATATCCTAATAGGAGCGCTGTACTGAATATTCTACAGAAAATCAGTAGAAGAATTTGGGATGATTCAGTTTTAATAGCCATATTCATGTACAGATACTAACATTGTCAAGTGAGTTTCATCTCCAAATATGAAAAGAGAGAATTCTTTAATTCTATTGTAAAAAAAAAAATAGGATATATTTAAAGCTGGGCTAATAGGCTCTGTTTTTAATGGGACAACTTGTATTCAAAGTTAATTGGATATTGAAAATACCAGCTTATGTTTAATATGTACCATTTTTCAGAACTCCCAAGATAAAGCTGCTAACTATTTTAAAAATGACAAAACTATACATTTCCCAAAGCATGGATTTTAGCAATCCTCATTCTTGCAATAAAGCCTTCTTTTGAAAAATTTCATCCTTATTTAGCTTATAGACAATGCTGTTCTTTCTTGTGTAATCGACTTAAGCATACTGCCATTTAGCACATTCATCACTTTTTAATACCTGACCATTATAGAGTAAGGAATATTTGCAAAGACACATTAAACAGAAAATTAAAGGAGAGACACTTGGCTTGAAGAAAGTTGCTCAGTTCCTTTCTAATTCAAAGATTATACATGATATATCATCTTGGTTCATTTGTAAACAAAGGCAAAACAATAAAATCTTTATGCCACACACATCATTAATACTTATTTTTTTCTGGCTCAACTTCCATTTATAAATTTTTAGCTTGCAACAGCAGAATAAAAATAAGCCTTACCATCATTACAAGCAATAGTCCATTTTGAATCGATAGAGTAGGCAATATTTGCTCAGCATTTTCATACATATTTCTTTCTAAAAGTTAGGTTCCCATTATTACACTCTTGGCTCATTTGAAAGACACACAGACAGGCAAACATATATAAGTACACAGTAACCTTTTGGCCAAAAACTTTTAAAAATGAGTGAATGAGTGTTTTGTTGTAAAAGGAACTTCAATTAGTATTCAATTAGTATTAATTTGATAAAATGAAGGTTATAGCTGAAGAGAATTTTAAAAAGGGCACCTGTCATTGTTCACTATGTGTGTGTGCTTCATTACCTTTTCTTTGTTGAGAGCTTATTATGTCCCAGTCTTTCCTTTCACAGTTTTTCTAACATTATCTAAATTAATTCTCAAAAAATCTTGAGGTTGTCATACCCATTGATCAGGTTTGGGATGCCAATTCATCTGCCCAAGTTCTCACAGTCTGATTGCACACACATGAGAAATCAAAGCCAAGATCCCGTGTGCCCCATAATTACCAGAAAAGGAATGAGGTTCTAAATTTCCTGACTGCAAATCTCAAGTTCTTGTACAACTGTTAGAGTTTCTGTTCAAGGTCTGGCTTCTACACTGCCCATTTAGTAAGATTCATACAATAGGTATTGGCTAAGTTTATCATTTCTAGCATTTCAGATTCTCATGGTGCACTTAAAACTATGCCAACCAAATGCAGCTTGACTTACTCTCCGTGTCTTTCCTTCCTTTACTGCCTCTCCTCCTTCCCCCCTTCCTTCCTACCTTTTTTTCCTTCCCTCCCTCCTCTCCCCTCCCTCTGTCATCTGTTTTGTTCAAGAATTGCCATTTCCACCATATTCTAACTCATTCTTAGATCTTTTCCAATCATTGAATCAGATAATTTTAGAAATGCAGCTCGCTCATGTTATCCAAATGAGGCACTAAGAAGACTTTTTAGTTTTTAAAATTCAGAGAGAAAACCTAAAGTTGTCAGTGTTATTTATATCCCTTTTCTACAACTGGGATTATGTAACAATGCCTAAGGGAAATCTGTATTCATTACATTCAATCTTCTTTAAATTTTTTTCCTTACCATGAATATTTACTTCTAAACATTACGCAATTAAGGGAACTTCAGCTTTTAGTAGGCATGTAACAGGTTTTTTGTACCATTATTTCTCTTTCATTCTAAATAAATGTTTTAAAATTCTAGCCTCTGTGTTCATGTGAATATGCACACACACACTCGTGTATATTGTATTTAGTCTATAATTTATGGTTTTATTTATTCATTTATTTAATGCTGGAGATTGAAGAGGTCGTTGTGCATGCTAAGCACATGCTCTACCACTGAGCTATATCCCCAACTCCTAGTCTGTACTTTAAAGTTAAATTCAAATGTTCTCAATTATGTTAACCAAATCACTTTTAATTAAATACACCCCTTTTGCCATTGAATGTTTTCTATTTTATTGATGAGGTAGGAATTCAAGGAATGGTCCAGAGGTTTTAACTTTTTAACCTTCTTTTCTTCTTTTCTAGAAGCCTAGAAACAATAAGTCGATCATAGCCACACAAGAGCAACTATATATCTTTATAAGCTTTCAAATAGTTTAGGGTTTCAAATAGTTAAGGTGTCAAGTATTTAAATACTTGTCAAGTATAAAGTATTTAAATATTCTTTTATGGTTCCATGCAGACTCATTATTTTGGTTGCTTTTTGAGGTTATTTATGCTTCTGGTTGTTTTACTTCTGCCAAGGTACTACCAGTGTCAAATAAGGCACAAGTTCCACAATGGAACAGTGTGAGCTCAGGGCAGGGACCACAGTTCAGAGGACTCAGGAGGACACTGTGGATGTCTGCCACCTCTGTCATCAACACCGACACAGTGGCCTGAACTTCCGCTCTTAGTTTATAATGTGCTATCACCGCTTTTGATGGCAGCATCCCTGATGCCACAAACACTGTTGTGAGGACACTGTGGTGGTGACAACAGGGAGTAGAAAAATGCTCAGGGGAAAACAAAATTCAAAATTTTATGTGGGTTTTAAAATCCTCACAATATTAAAAAACTAATGTAACCTTGTTTTTAGTATGCACACAGGGGAACCTATAGGCAGATAATTAACTTTTATGGGTGTGCCCAACTTTCTTAGAAATTCTCCTTCAGAAGACCACCAGGACTCCATGTTCTCAACTCCAGGTATGTGTGTCAAAATGGATCCTCATGTTTAAGACATTTCCTCAGTTAAATATAATTCAGGTTGTACCTCAAAACACAAACTCTTATGTTACCAATAATAGCTGTTACCAGGAAAGACAGAATATTAAGTCTGCAGTCAACATGTGAAAAAACATTTTAAGGTCCTCATATAATCAGATATTTTTCTAGGTTTTTAATTACTTCTGAGAAAAAAATCCATTATCTAACTTGATACTCAGTGTAAAGATGGAAATAATTCTAAACAAAGAAAGCATGTAACAGACAGATATTAAAATTTAACACAATTAACATTGTTCCAAAAGTTCCAAGGAAATTTAATATCAGTGAATTGGCACATAACCCAATGTCTAGCTGATATTAAGCATTCCACAAATTTCAAGCTGTCATTAATGTTATTACCATCTCTAAATATACTATATCATAAATTAACCAAAGGATGATATTCAAAGGCTTATATCAGGAGATAATAAAAATATTCATAAATTCAAACATTCTTTCATAAAAGCTTTTAGATAATTTCTTAACACTTCAAAATATCTATTTTAAATCAATGCAAACATAATTTAAACTGAGGCATTTCTTTTAAAACAAGAATAAGATCAAGATGACAATTACCAACACTATTACCATGTATCTGTTAGTGGTCTGAGAGCTATGTCAGTTAAATTCAAAGGGGAAAATGTAGTCTGTGCAGTAATAAAAAATACATTTTTATTAACTATTTATTGCAATATGGAAATTCAACAAGATATTTGGCTAAAATACACAAAAATGAAAGTTTTTTTCTACTTTCTAGATTTTTCAAATAAATATCCACAAAAACTGTCAAATTGTAAATGTGTGTAAATTAATTCAATAGCAAATATTGAGCCCTCTATGAAGAATTATGTTTAACACCATTGAAATTCATAAGTAAATTTGAAGATAATTATAATTTATAATTTTGCTGGTAGAAATTTTAAATAGCATAAACTGTTAGCTCTCCCAAAGTCTTGGTTTAAAAACAATATGTACATTTAAATTTTTATGTATCTTACTAGAGTAAGATAAGTAGACATATTTATATTTAGATCATCAAGGTAAATGAATGTTAATGAATTTGCAAGGTATTTTCAAATTAATATTATAGAGAAAATATTACATTGTAGATATTTTTAAAGTAAAAATAAAATTATAATATACAGAGTAATAAAACTCTGATGAAAGTAGAAGCATGTTTAGAATATCAACCAATCTTCAAATACACAAACACACACACATATGCATGTGCCTTCAGATATGTGTGTGGTTTTTTATAATATTAATAAAGGGGATGTTACAATACAAGATAAACCTAGAGTTTCTTTTAATATTGTAAATAATTATGTTTAAATTTCAAAACACCAAATGAATAACATTCCTAAAACACATGGAACACCAAAATTAGTCCTTAATTTTAGGCAATTGAAAAAAAATGATTGAAAGATGCTGCAGTTATTTGGGTCACAACAGAAAAAAGAAATGTATCTACAACATAAGATAATTTGACAGGGCTATATCCAAAGCATTTCTTTGACAAAATTCTGGGATAATTTATAGAGGAATTCTAAGGGTTAATATCACAATGTCACATTAATAAGTGACAAGGGGGGAATTTACAGAGATTCTGAGAAATCAGAGCATGCAGGCCCACAGACTACTCTCATTTGAAATAAATTGTGAAGTTAGAGGAGTCCCAAGATACTCTTAGGTTTGATAATTCATTAAGAAGTTTCATGGACTCTCTGAAAGATGTTGTATACACAGTCATTTACCACAGCAAGAGGGTGAAGATTATAATATGCCAATGAGCTATAGAATGAGGCAAAATTTTACATGATACTCCAGAAGCAAAACAAAATAAATCTACTGGACTCCTTTTGATATTTCTAGGAAATCTTCAATGAAAATTGAACACTATTAGGTGATATTATGATATCTTTATTGATTTATTGAGTTTGCTAAAAAGCATTTTATTTTGTTTTCTCAAAGGAGAGATGCATAGATGTTTTAACAGTAAAATCTTATGTCTGGTTTTTTTAATGTATGAAATAGGCATTTATGTGTAATTTTTCTAATTAAAACAAAATAAATTAGGCAAGATTAAGCAACCTAATGGAAAAATGAATACAGATGTATGTCTGTATATAGAAATGCTTTCAATCCCAGAAATCAATCAGTTATTAAAATAAGGATTTTGTTGTTCAGATAATATTTACAATGTTGAGATAAGAGCATTCAATATCATGGATTATCAAAGAAAACGAGTTCTCTGTATCTTTTTTATTTTGAGGAAAAAGTACAAACTTTCTGGAAAGCAAATATTGAATATGAAAAACATTTAAAATTATCATATGATTTGATTCAGTCTTCCACTTCTAAATAATTCATCAGATAGTGTATTAAGATTAATTAATTCTTTCCTTTTTCAATGATTCTTTTAAGAATGATTATGGAGTATTATATGTCAGTTACTGGATACTGAGAATACTATAATAGATAAAAGAATAAAATCTTCTTCTCAGAAGATAAAGGAAAAGAGCTAGGCAGTCATTCCTGATGCCCTCACAAAATAGAAAGAAGACAAAGAAGAAACAATGGATCTAAAAGAACATTAGTACAAGCTTGTACTTAA
>JAJEJO010002390.1:125885-152342 GCA_020662805.1 Glaucomys volans | reverse complement strand
ACATAGTCTCTTGCTAAAAGGAAGAAGCAATAAGCATCCCAACAGATGAGAAGACATGTAACCAATATAAAACACAAAGGGAAGGAATCTACACATCAAATAGCCCATAAAACTTCAACCAAAATCAATTCCATTGACACCACAGTGAAGGAAATGTCAGAGAAAGAATTTCGAATATTCATAGTTAAAATGCTCAGTGAGCTAAAAGAAGACATAAGGAGTTAAATTAGAGAGAAAATATAGGAAGTGAAAAATCATAACATCAATGAAATAAAGGTTCTGGAAAGAACTAAACAGAAAAGCTAGAAATGAAATTCTCAATAAACCAAATGAAAAATTCAATGGGAAGCTTCCACAATAGAATAGACACTTTGAATATATACTTTCAGGACTGAAGGCAAATTATAAATCTTCAAAGTTAAACATAAAGAAAAAATGTCAAGAGACTATGACCTGAAATCTGAAGTAACATCAAGACACCAAATTTAAGAATTATTGGGATAGATAAAGGCACTGAAAAACAAAGCAGATGCACAATCTATTCAAGGAAATATTAGAAAAATTTTCAAATCTTAGGAATGAGATAGAAATTCAAACACAAGAGGCATATAGGACTCCAAATATACAAAAATTCCAATAGATCTGCAATACACAAGATAATAAAAATGCCTAACATAAAGAATAAGGATAGAATTCTAAAAGTCACAAGCAGAAAACGTCTGGTCACCCTTTTAAGTAAATCAATTCAGTTTCTGATTCCTCAACTCTGACCCTACAAGCTAAGAGGGCTTGAAATCATATGTACCAAATTGTAAAGATAATGAGTGCCAACAAAGGCTACTACTATAACCAGCAAAATTAAGCTTCATAATTTAAAATGAACTAAAATCTTTCCACAATAAAATAAACTAAAATAATTCATATTCACAAAGCCCACATTACAACATGTACTCAATAAAATATTTCATGAATAAACAAATAAAATATAAAAATGTAAACCAGAATAGGGGTTCGTTACACTAGAAGATTACTCAATTAAAGGAGAATTAAGTCTGAATTAAATATCAGAAATAAATCAAAATGGCAGAAAATAAAAACATTTCTCTATAGTTATATGGCATGCAAATTATTGCACATGGCTTCAACCAGGAGGCAGGATGAGGTTGCACTAAGGATTAGCATCAACTCCATCAATGCAAAGGGAAAAGGACTCAGTCTCTGCACAAAGATCTGAAGAGAAGAGCTTTATTTGGGAGAGACAGACCACCTGTCACATAGGAAGCTACTTCTGTCTTTTCTGTGTATAAAACTGTCCTTGCAATTAAGCTAGCCATACATCTTTGCATAAGAAGTTACTAGCCTATTTGGCAGATTATTGTTCCATAACAGAAAGTAACAAGTAATTCTGCAAACCCAGGAGGTGACAGGCTCACAAGCCACAGAAGAGCTATTTTACCTGACCACAGAGCAACATTCTATTCACAAATCACAGAAAAGAGGATGAGGCACCAGTCCCCAAGTGGCCTGAAAGGCACACACCACACAGGCCTCCTTCCAGGGGATAAGACAGAGCTCTACTTCCTCAGTGGCCTGTTCAGCATGTCTGTCTCCCAACAGAATGCCACATAGACCTTCTTCCAGGAGACAAGTCCCACAGCAAATGATCAAAGTTTATTAAGCAAAAGACAGAGATTGGCAGGTTTAAGTCAGAAAACAAGACCCAAAAATATGTTGTTTGTAAGAGATTCACCTCACAGGCAAAGATGTCCACATATTGAAGATGAAAGGATGGGAAAAGATGTACCATGCAAACTGTACCTGTAAACAAGCAACGGTAGCCATTCTCATATCAGACAAAGTAGACAAGCCAAAATTAATCAGAAGAGACAAAGAAAATCACTTTATACCAACTAATGGAAACATCCAACAGCAAGTTATAAAGATTGCAAATACTCATGTCCTGAATAATGATGCATCTACATACATAAAAGAAACTGTTCTCAATATTATTAATCAAATAGACCACAATACAATAATAATACAATAATACTAAGTGACTTCAATACACCTCCCTCACCATTAGATATATCATTCAGACATATATTAAGTGAATATTCTTCAGATCTAAAAAACTATTAATTAAATGGACCTAAGAGAGATCTACAGATTATACCATCAATCAATGATGAAATCACCTTTTTAGCAGCACATGGGAAATTTTCCAAAATAGATCATAATTTAGGTCACAAAGCAAATCTCAGCAAACACACACAAAAAATAGAGATAATTCCTTGTATTCTATAAGATTATAATGGAGAGAAATTAGAATTCAGTGACAAGATAAACAAAACAAAACAAAACAAAAAACACCATTCTAATGCCTGGAGACGAAATAAGACACTTTTGAATGATGAATGGATAGCACAAGAAATCAGGAGAGAAATTTTTAAAACATTTTACAAACAAATGAGAATAGTGATGTAACATTAAAATTTCTGGGCAGCATGAAAGCATTTCTAAGAGAAAAATTTATAGCATTGAGTTCATACATGGGAAGAATAGAAAGATGCCAAAAAGTAATCTAACATTACCCCTCAAGATCCAAGAAAAAGGAGAAAAATCTAACACTGAAGTCAGTGTTCATTACACTAGAAAATTACACAGGAAATAATTAAAATCAGAGCCAAAATCATGTGTGTACCATGATCAATTGGGTTTCATTACAGGGATACAAGGTTTGTTCAACACAACGAAATTCACTAAATGAAATTCACCACATTAATTAATTTCAGGACAAGAATCACATGATTTTCTCAATAGATGCAGAAAGAAATGTTTGACAAAGTGCAACACCCACACACGTTTAAAACACTAGAGAAACTAGGGGGATAAGAAACTTACTTCAATATTTTAAAGCTATGTATGACAAACTCAAGGCCAACATCATTTAGAATGGAAAAAACTGAAAGCATTTCCTCTAAAAACAGGGAAAAGACACAAATGCCCACTTTCATCACTGCTATTCACCATAGTCCTTGAAACTCTAGCCAGAGTGATCAGGCAAGAGAAGGAAATTAAAGTAATACAAATAAGAAAAGCTTAACTTATATCTGTGTTTGCTGATGACATAATTCTATATTTGAAGACCAAATAATTCTACCAGAAGACTTATAGAGCTGACACATAAATTTTGTAACGTAGCAGGATGCAAATCATCATACATCAATCAATTACATTCCTGTATGCCTGTAAGAAACATGCTGATAAAAGAATTGGGAAAAGTGTTCCATTCAAAATAACCTAGTAAAATAAATTAAATACTTGGAAATAAATCTTACAAAGGAGGTTAAGTATATTTTCATTAAAAATATAGAATACTGAAGAAAGAAATTGATGAAAACCTTAGAAGACAGAAAGACCTCCCATGTTCTTGGATAGACAGCACTAATATTATAAAAATGGCTACACTACTTGAGAGCAATGGTGCACATGATGGCTTAGGAGACTGAGACTGAAGGATCATGAGTTCAAAACCAGCCTCAGTAGAAAAAAAAAAGTGAATCATTAAGCAACTCAGGAAGAGGCTGTCTTTAAATAAAATACAAAATAGGTCTGAGAATGTGGCTCAGTGGTGGAGAATAGAAGACACAAAGATTATAATCACATGTCTACAATTATCTGATAGGTACCAAAAACATTCATTGGAGAAAAGACAGTCTTTTCAACAAATGGTGGTGGGGAAACTGGACATCCATATTTAGCAGAATAAAACTTGAGCTCTATCTCCCACTTTGCACAAGTCAATTAAAATGAATCAAAGACCTAGGAATTAGACCAGTAACTCCAAAACTGCTAGAAGAATATGTGGGCTCAACACTCCAAAACATTAGTACAGGTACCAATCTCCTTAAAAAGACTCCTGAAGCACAAAAGATAAAACCAAATGTCAGGAGTTGGGGTAACATTAAATTGAAACACTTAAGAGTGTGAAGATAGAACCTACAGAATAGGACAAAATTTTTGCCACCTACTCCTCAGATTGGACATTAATATCCAGAATATTAAAGAACTCATAAACTTCACACACACACACACACACACACAAAGCAAGCCAAAACAAAACCAAACCAAACGACGAAAACCCTGCCAAATAACCCAATTAAAAAGGGACAAAAGAGGGGCCTGCTGTTGTAACTCAGTGGTAGAGTGCTTGCCTAGCATATGTGAAGCACTGGATTCAATCCACAGTACCACATAAAAATGAATAAATAATAAAATTGGCAAAAGAAATAAACTTGCACTTCTGGAAAGATGAAATACATTTGGCCCACAAATTTATAAAAAATGGTCAACATCGCTAGTAATTGAGGAAATGCAAATCAAATCTACATTGCAATTTCATCTCACCCCAGTCAGGATGGCAATTATCAATAATACAAAAAACATTAAGTGTTGGTGAGAATGAGGGGGAAAAGATACACCATGTTGTTGGTGGGAGTGCAAATTAGTAAAACCACTCTGGAAAGCAATATGGAGATTTCTCAAAAAACAAAGAATAGAACGACCATATTTTCCAGCTTTCCCATTCCTCCTTTCCTCAGTATATAACCAAAAGATCTATAATACATGTACTATAGGGATACAGCCATACCAATGTGTATAGTAGCATAATTTACAACAGTCAAACTATGGAACCATTCCAGATGTCCTTCAACCAGTGGATGAATAAAGAAAAAGTGGTCTATAAACATGATGGAAGTCATAAGGAAGAATGAAATTATGTCATTTGCTGGTAAATGGATAGAAATGGAGACTATCATGCTAAGTTAAGTAAGCTAGACCCAGAAAGCAAAAAGTCAAATGTTTTCTATGATTTGCAGAAGCTAGTCCAAAATAAGGAAAGTGGGTGGTGGAAGAGAAAAGGAGAAGAGGTGGGGGTATTCCATCAGAATAAGAAGAAAGATTAGTGCACTAGATGAAGAGGACTGAGGGGAGGAGGAAGAGACAGGATAAAGGAAGAAAAGAAGGATGAATCTGATCCAATTTTTCTATGTCTGTATATATGTATGTATGCATGTATGAATTTACCACAGTGAATCTCACCATCATATATTACACAGATACTAACTATAAACACAAACCAAAACCTAAAAGTAAATAGTAGAAAAATCAGTAGAGGAGAGGGAAGAGAACAGAGGGAAGAAGTGGGGAGGGAAATGAAAATAACACAGACTGAATTAGAGCAAATTATATCCCATGCTCATATAATTATGTCAAAGTGAATCTTTTTTTTTTTTTACAGACTTCATTTTGATTCATTGTATGCATATGGGGTACAAATTTTCATTTCTATGGTTGTCCATGATGTACATTCATATCATTATTGTTAATCATACATATAAATAAGGTAATGATGTCTCTCTCGTTCCACCATTTTTCATGCCCCCACCCCCTCCCCCTCTCATTTCCCTCTACATTATCTAAAGTTCCTCCATTCTTCTCTCTCCCCCATCCCTACAACCAGATTTTATATTATCATCTACTGTAACTAAAAAAGAACCACAAAATAAAAATAAGTAAATATAAAAAATAATAAAGCTAAGAAATTAAGCAGAACTTTCCAGAATTCCTTTAGATATATTATTATTTTACACATTGGGTGTTAAGAATTATATGTGATAGGGAAAGACAGAGGAATGGATCTGGCATAACTTTCCTGTGTACGTATATGAATACACCATAGTGAATCTCACCATCATGTACATTTGTAAGACTGGGATCCTAATTAGAATAAGATATATCCCATGTTTGTATAAATATGTCAAAATTGACTCTACTGTCATGTATATCTAATCAGAGCAAACAAAAAAAAAGGTCAAAACATTTAAAAAAAAAACCTAGATTCAGACCTCCTGCCTAAAAATCTGGGCTCTACCACTCACAGTTGTATATTCTTGGGGAAATCACTTAACCCCCTTGTGCTTCAAACCTCTCATGTGCACAATGGGCATAACAATGGCATGTACTCCATACAACTGTTCCAGGATTTTAAGGATTATTTTATGCTAACTTCTTCAAATAGTAATTGGCTAGTGATGAAAGATCCAAGAATGTCAGTTATTATTTAAATTGATATGTACCAATTTTCTATGTAATTCCAAACAGAGAGTTAAGGTAATTTCTCCTGGAAAAAAAAAGAGAATAATATGTAATACATAATTCGGTAAATACATCATATATTTCATTGTACCCCTCCTGAAGGGACTGATACTGAATGTTTATAAAATAATCTCTGCTAATGTTAAAAATGATTGAATAAGGTTCCTATGCCTCAAAGAGTTTACATTCTAATTGTTTTTGCAAAATAATACTCAAAATATTATTATAAAATCTCAAATATAATATATTAATTAAATTACTACATTTTTATAATATGGTATTAATTATTTCAGAACAAAATAAAAAGAAATAATGCATGGTTAATTAAAATACAGCATGCATTATGACATTTTGTTACATTAAAATTGGGAAATACTGAAATTACATGTATTAAGGGCTTTACAGTAATTATTACTAAGTGTTAAAATTATTGGAAAATATTGGTTTTTCTTCTCATGAATTTCAGTTTGTTTTATAATGAGTATAATAAGAGCAACATTTATAATTAGAAATAAAATAAAATTCATATTTAAAAATTGGTTTTCTAAATGAAGATACTTCATTTAATATTCCTTTAATAACACCATGTAAAACTGCAATATTAAGTCTTTTACCACATATAAAACCTGAATGGTGAGAATTGCCAAAGTAGTTATTTGAGAAAGTCAAATAGCTCTTATAATTACATTTACAAACTCTAAATGTACTCTTATATAGTAACAACAGTATGCATTTTGGACAGAACCATTTTTAGTATTAAATTTGCTCATTTCTTTATGACCTTTGGCAAGTTAGTTCACCTGGCTTTGTTTAATTTATGCTTCCAAAATGCAGGACTAATTATAACTGCTTAAAAGCTTTGTTCTGAAGGCTAATGAAATAATATTCCTGGCAGAAAGGATTTTCATTACTTTCCTTACTTTGAAGGAAATTACAAGAGATATATTTTATGTGGCACATAATATTTGTACATATTTGTGAGGCATATTATGGTAATTTCATACATATATATGATATGTAGCGATCAAATAGGGTAATTAGTATTCTCATCTCCTCTTAATATGTATCATTTCTATGTGCTAAGAATCCCAAATTCTTAGTTATTTTCATATATAATGTACAATAATTTTTTGCATACTATAGCTACCCACTTTTTCTATAGAACATGAGACTTACAATTTTCATAACTACTATACAACCTCTCTCTATTTCTCTCTCTCTCCTATCCTACTTGGTCTCTAGTGATCAATATTCATTTTATTTTTTTAAATTTGTTATAATTAGTTAAACATGATAGTAGAAGGTATTTTGACATTTTATACATATATTAAGTATAATTTCTCATTATTCTGGTTGTACATAAAGTGGAATTACACTGTAATTATATATGCACATAGGATACTACTGTCCAATTCATTCTACTCTCCTTCCTATTCCCATTCTCTCTCCCCACTTCACTTCATTTCCCTGTGTCTAATCCAAAGTACTTCTATTCTTTCCTAAGACCCTCCCCCTTATTGTGAATCAGTATTCACATATCAGAGAAAACATTGGGCATTTGATTTTTTGTGCTTGACTTATTTGACTTGGCATGATATTCTCTATTTTCAGCCATTTTCCTACAAATACCATAATTTTAGACTTCTTTATGGATGAGTAATGTTGTACATATGCTACATTTCTTTATCCATTCATCTGATGGAATCTAGGCTGGTTCCATAGTTTAACTATTATGAACTGAGCTGCTATAAACATTGATTTGGCTGCATTACTGTAGTATCCTGACATTAAGTCCTTTGGATATAAACTGAGGAGTAGGATAGCTGGGTCAAATGGTGCTTCCATTCCAAGTTTTCTAAGATATCTCCATAGTGCTTTCCAGAGTGGTTGAACCAATTTGCAGTCCCACCAGCAATGTGTGAGTGTACCTTTACCCCTATATCCTTACCAATATTTATTGTTGCTTGTATTCTTGATAATTATCATTCTGACTAAAGAGAGATGAAATCTCAGTGTAGTTTTGATTTGCATTTTACCTCATGTTTTAGAATTCATGATATATATCTATATTTAGGATTTATATATATATCTACATATATATATATAACTTTTACAATATTGAGGTATGTTTCTACTATCCCTAGTTTTTCTAATGTCTTGAACATGAAGGGCTGCTATGTTTTGTCAAATGTTTTTTCTGCATCTATTGAGATGCTCATATGATTCTTGTCTTTAAGTCTATTGATCTGATTAATTATATTTATTGATTTCTTTATACCTACAAACTAGGTATCCCTAGGATGAACACCACTCAATCATGGTGCACTATCTTTAATATATTTTTGTTTGTGATTTGCCAGAATATTATTGAAAATTTTTGCATCTATGTTCATCAGGGATTTTTGCATCTATGTTCATACTAAAAATTGTTCTGTCCAAAATGCATACTGTTGTTACTAAATACCAATTGGTCTGAAGTTTGCTTCCCTTAATGTGTATTTGTCTGGTTTTGTTATTAGGGTGACACTAGTTTCATAGAATGAATTTGGAAGGATTCCCTCCTCTTCTGTTTCACGGAATAATTGGAAAACTATTGATGTTAATTCATATTTGAAGGTCTTATAGAGCTAGAATGAACCCCTCTGGTCCTGGACCTTTCTTTGTTAGTAGGCTTTTGATGGTGTCTTCTATTTCATAGCTTGAATTTAACCTGTTTAAATTGTGTATGTCCTCCAGATTCAATTTGGGTATGTCACATGTCTCTAGAAATTCATTGATGTCTTCAAGATTTTCTGTTTTATTGAAGTATAAATTTTCAGAATGTGATTACTGTTTGTACTTCGGTAGCACCTATTGTGATATATCCCTTTTCATCATGAAATATGGTAATTTGGGTTTCCCCTTTCTCTGTTAGCATGATGAATGGTTTATCAATTTTATTTCTTTTTTCAACAAGCCCACTTTTTTGTCAGTTTTTTTTTGTTTCTTTAGTTACAATTTCATTGATTTCAGCTCTGATTTTAATTATTTCCTATCTTCTAGAGGTTTTGGTGTTGATTTGTTCTTTTTCTAGGGTTTTGAGGTGTCATGTTAGGTTATTTATTTAGTATTTTCTATTCTTTTAATAAGTGAACTCAATGCAGTGAACTTTCCTCTTAGAACTCCCTTCATTATGTCCCAGAGATTTTGATATGTTTTGTCGCTATTCTCATTTAATTGTTTGTTTGTTTTTTTAATGTCATCCCTGATTTCTTCTGCTATCCATTGGTCATTCAATAGCATATTGTTTAGTCTCCCAGTGTTAGAGTAGCTTCTATTATTTTACATTATCATTGATTTCTAATTTCTTTGCATTATGATCTGATGGAATGCAAGGCATTTTCTTTATGTTTTGTATTTGCTAAGAGTTGCTTTGTGGAGTAAGACATAGTCTATTTTAGAGAAGGTTCCATGTGTTGTTGAGAAGAAAGTGTGTTTGATCACTGATCGATGAATTACTCTATATGTGTATGTTGTCTAAATTATTGATTATAATATTTAATTCTGTAGTTCTTTAGTTTTTTTTTGAGGATCTATCTAGTGGTGAGAGAGGTGTGTTAAAGTCATCCAATATTATTGTGTTGTGATCTATTTGATTCTTCACCTTGAGAAAGGTTTGTTTGATATACGTAGATGTTCCCTTGTTTGCAGCATAAAATATTTATGATTGTTACATATTATTGATGCACAATTCATTTAAACTGTATGAAATGTCCTTCTTTGTACCTTTGATTAACTTTATCTTGAGGTCCACTTTATGTATGAGGTACAAACCCCTCCTTATTTACACAAGCCATGTGAGTGATATGTTTTTTCTCCATTATTTCACCCTCAGGCTGCGGATGTCTTTGTCAATGAGGTGAGTATCTTGGAATTATAATATTTTGGGATCTTGTTTTTTAATCCAATCTGCCAATCCATGTCTTTTGATTGATGAGTACCAAAAAAAATTTAAAAAACCAAAAATAATAAAAATGTTTAAAAAATAGAAATAAAATAGTAAAAATAAAAGAATACAAAACAAAACTGAAATTACTATTTGGACATCTCAGTACTCAGTAAACTGATGCATGAAAAATAATTGGTTTCACAAATGGTAGAAATGTGAAAGAAAAAAGAAAGAGAAAAGAAATTGTCTTGAAAAAATTAACAATTGTTTTGCTGGAGTTCAAAGGTTTCTCAGCTTCCCTCCTCAGCGGTTAGGTGGGGTTGTCTGGAGTTTGATGATTGCTCCACCTTCAGGATGGGTGGGGTTGCCAGTGTGAGCAAGTTAATTCTCAAGGCAAAACTCCTGGAGACCAGATGAAGCCATAGGTATGCTCCAGTCTCTTTACTAAATACCGATTGGTTTGGAAATTATAAATCTGTGCACCTGTAGGGACCAGCAATTGCCATCTATGCAGAAGACTGTACCCCAAAAATGTTCTTTGGGTTCTACTCATGTGGTATAGGAGTATGTTCTTAGCCTACTATGTCACCTGTGGATCCCATAATTCCTGGTGTCTCATTCAGTGTCCAAGCTCAATCTCTCCTGTCCCCACCCTTTGGAATTTCTGCTCAGGTGTTTCATTCTAGGCTGGTCCTGTGAGCAGTAGGATTAGAAGGGAAGGGGAAGGCCAGGTGGGTTTCCATGACCAGTTTTCCCCTATGTAAACCTCTCTCCACACTTGATTTTCTCCTTGTCACTCAGGGACACTCTCTGTCACACAACCTGTGTTTGCCCAACTTGCTTTTTGAGTCACAGAAAACAAGGTGTGTGCCAGCAATTGGTCCTCCAGCTGCTCCCCATGCACTGTGTCTTTAAATGGTTCTTCCACTGTCTTCTATATGAGAGGGGGGAGAGATGGTGACTTCTTTCCCCCATAAGGATATTGTGCACTACAGCGTACTGTTTATTTGGGCAGTGACTCTGGATCTCTAAACTCTCTGTACCCCAACAAGTCTCAGTTACTCCAAGAATGGGGGTTCCGTTATGTCCCTTATTGCTTTACTGTGTCCATGGAGGGACCCTTCGGGCTTCTGACACCAGCTCAGCTGCTGCAGTGGTTCTGGGGCTGGGGATTTTTTCCTTATTTTATTTTATTCTATCTCCTGAGTCCCTGATATGTTTTGAGTGTCCAGTATTAAATTCCAGTACAGTTCCACCTGATTCTTGTTCATTCACCCACCTTGCTGAAAAGCTGGCTGTCTGCTTTTCTTGGTTTCCTGCCACAGAGCCGGGAAGCTCATCTAGTGCCTGGTATATTTTAGTTATACAATATCCTCTAATTCCATCCATATAGCCAATTGACAGGGTTTCATTCTTTGTATGGCTCAGTATTTCACTGTGTACATATAGCACATTTTCTGTGTCCATCCATTCATTAATGGCTGGTTTCATGTCTTAGCTATTGTTAATAATCTTGCAACAAACTCAGAAGTCCAACTAGCTGTGTGATATGATTTTATTTCCTTAGGTTAATGAGGGTCTAGAGAGAAGGCAGCTCCTACATTGTTGTTGGAAATATAACTTAGTAAATCCATTATGAAAGACAGTATGGAGGGAGACAATGCCATAAATTGAAAATGGAACTACCATATAATCCCAAATCCCACTACTGGGTTTGTATTCAAAGGAAAGTAATATTCATTTTTATTACCTGACTCATGTTAGCAATCTTAATTATTTAGTTATTTTGTTGAATCTTTTATATTAATGAAATCTACATTCAAAATGATGAAATGGCTCTTTAAAAGCCATAGACTTATTTCTATATTCAGTTCCACATAGCTATAATTTTTGTTTGCTGTAACTAAATTGATATCAATTTATTTGATACACCATTCACATTGATATCCTAATTACATTTATGTTTCCTGGAGCTCATTCTTAGATTTTCATGAAACATGAACAACATTTATCACCACTGAAGGTAGAATAGTGTTCACTAGAGGTTAGGTAATGTAGGAGGAGGGGGATAGAGAAAGGTTGGAAAACAGGTACAAATGTTAGATAGGAAGATTGAATCTATTGTTCTGTAGCACAGTAGGTAACTGCATTATACAACTTATTCTATATTGTATGTGAAAATAAGGAGAACATTTCAAGAACTCACAGCACATAGAAATGTTTCTGCACACTTCGTAAGTTATTTGTGTACTTAACCAATGTTAGAAGGAAGCATTTCTCTACAAAGTGGTCCAAGATGTGCACTTCCAGCTTTCTTATACATCCAGATGGTCCCGTCACAGTTCTAATACATTCACCAAGCTGAAAATCTAAACAGAATTCCCATTTCCATGAACTTATGAGTTAAATATTTCTTATGTTAAATGCTCTTTCCAGGAACTTAGATGGACCCTCTTTCTCTTCCTCCTTTAAGTCAGGCAATGAAATGGCTTTCTCTTTGGAGACATGTCTCCTGATCCCAAAGGAGAAAGATAGAAATGATCCTGAGTAAGAATTAACTGGAGCGTTCCTTGTGCAGATAGTGATGATACCAAAGATTATACAGGAAAAGTGAAAAATAAGGACTTCAAATAAAATAGATTCAAAAACTAAGGATTGATTAAGACTATATATGCTTAAGTATATTTAGTAAATATGATGATTTATATAGTCTATGTAAAAATATTAATGGTATATGCAATATAATTATGATAATAGAAGTCATATGCTAGTATAAATAAACTATTATCAAATAACAATAATAGAAACAGCAAAACGTTTATTTGAAATGAATTGGTTTTAAGCTTCTTGCAGGAACCTTTGAATAAATGAGAAGAGGAAATTAAAGACCTGAAGTCTGTTTAGGGTCCTAGGGAACAAAATCAAAGCAAAATCAAACATGGAGTTTGGCCTTTTCTGTTCATATAAACCAATTGTAACAGGAGAACTAGTTCTAGGATTAAATGCAAGAAATGTTGAACTCTCAGTGAGCCATGTATAGCAATTCTTTCCTTATCTGATCTTCGTTTTACTCTTTGACTCAGTATAAAATTCCTTAATGGGGTAAGAAAATTTAATTGTTGTTAGGCAAGGAGATGAGAAACATTGGCTTATCACAGAAAAAAACAGTATTTTTATAAGGATTTATGTTTTAATTACTTGATAATATGTAGTGAAACAATTTTGATGTTTACTCTCATATATAAGAGTGTATATGGAGAAAACTAAAGAAACCAAAATCGTCAACAAAAATTATAAGTGGACAAGGACAGTATAAATAGCAGCAGATTTTCTACTTTCAAGCTCCCATTGCTGGAAACATGATAAAGATCATAAGCTTGAAATAACGAATACTTAACTCTTTTGCTCCTGGCATTTCTCAGTGATGTAATTGTGAACACTCACACAATATTAATAATTTCTGCTATTTTTGTACTGTGTCTCTCCCTCAGGTCCCAGAAATTCTAAACACCAGATTTACACAAGAGAAGGCCAACTAGCAAGTCATCTCATTTTTTGTGCCAGAATTTCAAATGCAGAAAGGTTAAAAATGCATGATGTGAAGGCGTGGTGTACACTGAGTCAGTGTTGTCTTTGACCTATGAAACATGAGGGCTTTCCATTGTCACAGGAAGTAAACACACAGGTCAATAATGGCTTAATGACCCCTGAAAAAAGAAACCACTGGCCAAGTCTGCCTTCTTCTATTGCTTAAAATTATCCTCAAAACTCATAAGGATATGAAGAAAAAACAAAATGCCAGTCAATGAAAGCTGAAGAACAGCAACACATAACTACTTTATATTTGTAAATGGTTTTATAATACACAAATATTCAATGTGTGTCTCTTAACCACCTCACATTTCAACAAATGAACCATGGAGGGCCAATGGTATTATTTTGTTGTGGTCTTAGAGAGAACAGAAACATTTCTTTCTTATTACCCTCCACTCCTAAACTCTATTCTGAGAAACTTGCACAGAGAGCATACTAACTATCTCTTGAATATTGTTGAAAGAATGAACAAAATAATGAGATGCAGACTTAAAATAAGAATGGAGACTTTCTGAAAATCAGTTCAGAGTTCTGACACTGTGTAACAGGCTCATATTTGGCAAGGAATAAACAAATGTAGAAAGGAAGAAGGAGGGAGAGAAGAAGGAGGAACAAAAGAAGGAAAAGGAGAAGGAAGGAAGATAGTTTCCCAGAATACATGGGAAAATGATGGACAGTCATCAACCTTATAGAGAAAACTGGAAATTCAACAGAGATGTTGGGAGAAAAGAGTGCTCTCACAAAGCAATACTGTATCAAAATGCAAAGGAAATGTCTTATCAACTTTTTAAAAGTTCACACGCAATAGAATACCACTCAGTCATAAAGAAAAATAATATTATGGCATTTGCAGATAAATGGATGGAATTGGAGATTATTATGCTAAGTGAAATAAGCCAATCCTAAAGAAACAGGGGCCAAATGTTTTCCCTGATAAGTAGATGATTATATAGAATCTGGTTGCGGGGGAGGATGAGAGAGGAATGGAGGATCATTAGATTATATAGAGGGGAAATGAGGGGGGGGGTCAGAGTATAAAAAATGTTGGAATGAGACAGACATCATTACCCTAGGTACATGTGTGATTAACAAGAATGATATGAATGGCATCATGCACAACCATAGACATCAAAATTTGTACCCCATATGTGTAAAATGAATCAAAATGAAGTCTGTAAAAATAAAAAATAAATAAATAAAAAGTTCATCTTAAAGCACAAATAAAAGTAGAGAAAATGAATATGTAGGAGGAAATGTATATTGCATTTCATGATCAGAGGAAAATTTAACATTCACATTTATAATTTCTTACTTTTGAAAAAATCTCCTTAGTAAGAATTATCCTTTTCAGGAATCCATTCCCATAGTTATATTTCACTTTAAAATATCCTCCATTTCAAACATAACTTTGGTATTATAATCATCTTTTTTTCAGCTCACTTATTTTAATTCCAGAACTTGTTCCTGACATGTCTTGCTGTTTGTTTTTTCCATCTGAGGCATGTTCAGTTTGAGCTCAAAGACTATCATTTGTTGCCTTGTGTTTCCTAGTACCATTGAAGTTAGGTTAATTATGTGATTGGATTTTAGCAAATAGGCCTTGAGCAGACACTGTACACTACTTTCTGCCTGACACATCTCTGAGTTCCTCTTCCTCTGCCATGGCAACTTGCAACCATAGGATGTCATGGCAGGACTCTTAGCTTTGATGATTCATCAAATCAAGACATCTCTCCACTTGTCTCTTTGATTGGATGGAAAATGAATTTGATTTTGTGAAGCCACTGAAATTGTTGAGTGCATATATTACTGCAACATATCTGGGGTTAATTATCTTAATGTAACACCCTGCCTTTGGTCCTTTGTAGAGACTGCCAGAGGAAACTTTCAGAAATACAAATAGTATCCTGTCTTACACTTATTGAAAATATTATTTTTTTCATTAAATTTGGATAAAATTCAAATACCTGCTATGTCCTGTCAGGTTCCCACCCACTATCCTCTGTCAGAATTACCTCTTTCTACTCATTTCCTGGCTTTCATTCTTTTCTTTTTTATGCCAACCCTTTGTCTTTTCGGTGCTTTCTGCTTTCAGTGCTCATTTGCAAGATCTTCACAATTTCAGATTCAAGTTTAAATACTCAAGAATTTGAGTCCCATTTAGGAGAATGAATATTCTCAAATATGACATCCTCTTAGGGTTCCAATCGTAGTAATCATTGCTATTTTTCATACACTTAACCCTTAAATTATCTATTTGTTTTCATGTTTACTATATTTATACAATTTGAGTTCCCTAATGACTAGGACACTATTTTTCAATCTTTGTATTTTGGAATCATAGAACATTACCTTTTGCATAGTGGTCAGTGAACATGCATTATTATAATGATCAATGATTCAGTAAGATAATTTTTCAGGACGGTTAGTAGGTAAAGAAAATCAAATACAAAGCAAGTATATTTGAGGTGATAATTGAATACTGAGTTGTTGCAAACTTACAATGTTGTGGAGGCAGAACATTCCAGGGAGAGTTGATAATAGTTGCAAAGTCCTGTAGGCTGGAGTCAACACAGTGTTTTCCTGGAAGACAAGCTCAGTGACACCAGGGAATAAGGAAGAGCATTATATTCTTTACCCAATGTTGTTGCTTTGCTGGGAAGAGGAGAGCTGGTCCTCTCAAGAGAACTGATAGCAGTTATATAATTAATACCCACACATCTAGCCTAGGATGAAGGTACAAAAGTTCCCTGCCCATGGCTTTCTTGCTAACAATACCCAACCTGGCTCTAGGCCCAGAACCCAGAAACTTTTACATACTACCTCAGCAAAAGATGTTCTCAGATATGTTATTGTTGTTAAAAAAAATGGGTTTCATAAAAAATATATTTATCCTCAATATTTAATCAAGACTTCTGAACTTAATTTTTTTAAGTCTAGTTTCAGGAAAAGTTTACTGATAAGATTATCTTCAGGAAGAAAGTAGAACTCTCACTTACTTGATGCCCTACTTTCCCAGCCATTGTGATAAGCAATACCTAAATATGAACATATTAGTCAGTAGGTGTCAGAAGAACTAAGGATTCCATAGAAGTCATAAATATTTCTTGATGTAGAAATAGAAAGTTATGAAAAAAAAAGCTTTAGTTTGAATTTGTAATTTTGTTGATTTATATGATTAAGACAGTAAATGAGGAATAATACCACTTAAACCTACAATGCAAAGACTAGAGAGGCATGGAAAGTGAGTCTGTACAAATAAATTTTATTCACTAATTGGTGAGGGAACAACTACACTACAGAGGTTGACTCTTGCTGGTTCGTGAAATCTGTGCTTTTATTCAGGCCACTAGGACTATTTAGAGCTACCCTCAATTATGCAGTGTTGATGGCTCCTCTGCTTTTCCTTTTTCTTTTCACTCTTATTTTGGACATGATTGTTTCAGTCAGCTTTTTTGCCATCATGACTTAAAGACCAAACCAGCACAATTATACTGGAGCAAAAGTTTATTTGGAGGCTCACGGTTTCAGAGGTCCATAGATAGCAGAATCCATTCCTCCTCTGGGCTCAAGGAGAGGCAGGACATCATGGTGGAAGAGTTGGCATAGGAAAGTAGCTCACATAATGATCAGAAAGCAGAGAAAGAGACTCCACTTGCCATATACAAATATATACTCCAAAGCCACGCTCCCAATTATGACCTCCTCCAGTCCCACCCTACCACTTCAGTTACCACTCAGTTAATCCCTATCAAGGAATTTATTCACTAATGTGGGTTAAGACTCACCTACCCAATCATTTCTTCTCTTTATCTTCTTGCATTGTCTCACAGATGAGCTTTTGGCAGACACCTCACATCCAAACCATAGCAACAATGATGGTGTCTATCAGTTTTAGGTCTAATGCCTAGAGATCTACATTTTGATATATCAAATTGTTGAAAACTGGATTTTAACAGTTGTCAGATTTTGTTCTATTTTGAGCAGGATTAAACTCTGGCAAAATTATTTGCATTAACTAATCTCTCAGAAGACTGGTTTCAAGTAGAACAGCAACTGATTAATTTTCACTTGGAAATCAGCCAATTGGACCAAAATATGATGTCAGCTGGTAAGACAATCCTGTGTTCCTTGAGATGAGAGCACAATGAGAAACACAAAATGAAAGCCAAAGGATAGAGAAAATATCTGGGTAAGGGGCACTCGAAGATTGGAATAAATCAGTTATCATGAGCCTCAGAAAAATTAATCTACATCTTCTAGAATCTAATTTTCTAAAAATAAAGCTTGCCAAGTTGATGAAAATATTTTTTATTTCTTATGATCAGAAAGCCCCAGGGAGTCTCAGTCTAGAAGCCAAACTGACAAATTTGCACTTTCCAAATTTTTTTTTCTTTTTTTTTCTTTTTTGCTTAACACTGACAAGAATTTTCTCCAATGCCTTCTTATTCATTGTACACATGGACTCTTGTGTTTAATTTGCCCAACCTATTAAAAATAGCTATAGCTTTAGTATTGGTATATTTATAATTGTATTTATATATTTCTCAAAAAAGATACTTCTTATTGATTAAGGAGTCATTTTAATTTAATATCAAGCTATCTTCAAGACTACACAGAATGGGTTATTCTGAAGACTAGTATGAGTCCAACTTTGTGGACTCATTCTAACTTTAATAATAAGATGATACAATTAAGGAATAACACCTTACAGCCTAACATCTCCTTGCATGTGTTTATTAATACATTCAACTGTCATTTTATTGCTCAATCCATGATTTACCAAATTTGGTAGGTTGACCATATAATTTATCTTCTAAAAAGTAACACTGTTGAGATATTAACCAGGAAAAGTAAGCATAAACCAGTATTGTTCATGAAAACTCAGGAAGGAATAATTGTGCTAGATGCAGGAGACACAAAGAATAATTGAAACTAAGGAAAATTGTGGCATATCAGGATGAATTTAATGTGACCTTTTTCTCTCAAGGAAAATGGTAGTAGATGCATATTCAAGGTTTCTACACGTCTCTGTCTTTACTTTATGGATTCCATATTTTTAGAATATGTTCAATAATCTTAGGGACTTTTCTTTCCAAAGCATTATGGCTTCAACAAGAACTGTATACATAGACATATTTATTATTCTATTATTAGGAGAATAGAAACTGCAAATTCAACAATGGGCGTTCTTTTTTTAATTTTTTTTATTTAATTTTTTAATTCATTGAACACAAATGGAGTACGGCAATTGTTTTTCTGGTTGTACACAAAGTAGAGTCACCTCATCTGTGCATTCATACATGTACACAGGGCAATGATGTCTGTCACACATATGTTATTATTCTTACCCCCCAACCTCAACCCCACCCCTCCCTTCCCTCTATGCTCTCTATCCTTTCTCCATTCTTGCCATCATTCCAACCCACATTATGCATCATCATTCACTTATCAGAGAGACCATTCGGGGCCAAGGAAATGAACAGACACTTTACAGAGGAAGATCTACAAGCAATCAACAGATTTATGAAAAAATGTCCAACATCCCTAGATATAAGAGAAATGCAAATCAAAACCACCTCAAGATTTCATCTTAGCCCAATTAGAATGTCTTTTATTAAGAATACAGGCAACAACAGGTGTTGGCGAGGATGTGGGGAAAAGGGTACACTCATACATTGCTGGTGGGAGTGCAAGTTGGTGCAGCCACTCTGGAAAGCAGTGTGGAGGTTCCTTAGAAAACTTGGAATGAATCTACCATTTGACCCAGCTATCCCACTCCTTGGCCTATACCCAAAGGACTTAAAATCAGATTACTACAGTGATGCAGCCACATCAATGTTCATAGCTGCTCAATTTACAATAGCTAGAATGTGGAACCAACCTAGATGTCCTTCAATAGATGAATGGATAAAGAAACTGTAGTATATATACAACAATAGGCATTCTTAATACTCAAATTATCAAAAGAACAGTGAATAAGAAAATTATTATTTGGCTTCACTTTGAAATTTCATTTAAGAAGAAAAAATATTAAGGGCTAATCATGGCTGGTTTTTGGAATTTTAAGTTTATGATTATTAATTTTATATTTACCTTAATTAGAAAGTTTAGGCTTCAGTTTTTTTTTTTTTTTTTTTTTTTTATGTTTATTGGGTGGGTCCTTTTGACCTGTGCTCCTGGAGAAAGAGGGTTTAAGTATGTCTGCAATTAATTCTCTCTCTTCTCACCTCAGAAATAAATTTTCTTTGCAGAACACAATCTTTACTGTTTACTTTGTGGTTTCTAGTTTGGCAATGAGAAAAGATCATGGTTAAGCCCTTTTGATTTTATTGGAATTTAATAAATTATCTCTAACAGCATCCAACACAGCATTGTATCATATAAGTACTCAATAAAAATGTACTCAGTCTATCCACTCCTTTGAAAACAAGTAAATTCGCATTTGGAGCATTCCTAATTCTTGATTTGCACAAAACTGTCATGTTTTATGTCATTTCGTCAGCATCTGATTCAGACAGAACCACTTCCAGTCTCAAATTCATTCTGTTTTGGACCATGAATATTCAATCCAAGACTTCCATATTTATACAGCTAAAGTCTTTTCCTTCTAATGTGTTTCAAACCATTCAGTTCAATATGTTGTAAAGGTGAGAGTACCTTTAATTCTCCTCTCCTGTTAATATCCAGTTGCTCACACAGTATACTGTATTCATTCATTCATTCATTCATTCATTCAAGCTTTGAACATGTCTTCACTGCTCAGCACTATTTCAGATTCTGGGGCTGTAATGCTTAACAAGGAACACTTGATTCTGTCCTCAAAAAATTTGCAGATGTCTGATAGGGAAAGGTTAAGACTAAGGACACAAAACAAAGCTATACTGCTAACTATAAGAAAGTAATTTCCCAGCCTCATTCAAGTTCTCTGTCAGGCAAGAGAAATAAAAACTTGTTCTCCATGTTAGAAGAGAGGCTAAACATTTCCATTCTAATGAACTCAAACCATCACATACCCTGCATCTTCCACATCAGAATTTCATTTTATCCACTCACAGACCAATTACAGCATACTGGATTTTAGTATTGTAATATGACTTCTAAAGTGTTAGAAAGAAAGCACTTCATTTTCCAATCTGGATAAGGTAATAATTGAAGATTACGTTAGTGATTTCCTTTTAGCCCTTTTAATTCATTTCTGATCAGTCACTACCAATCAGGGCATAGGCGACACAGTGTTTTGCCAACTGTCTGGTTCTATGAGTCCCTATGGGTTGTCACAGCCTATGAATTAGTTATGAACTTTAGTGAGTAGGCTGACAGAGGAAGTAATGTAGGGTCCTGAGGTAAGTAAACAGAGTGTTTGGGGAAATTAGTGGCCTGAGAAAGGCACCTGTGTGTAACAAGACCTAAAATGTTGAGTTATAGTTTCTGTCAGTTTAAAAAGGAAAAAAATAACCAGGTATGGTGGTGCACACCCATAATCCCAGTGATTCGGGAGGCTAAGGCAGGAGAATCCTAAGTTCAAGACCTTCCTGGACAGCTTAGTGAGATCTTGCCTTGAATTACAAGTTTTAAAAGGGCTGGAGATAGGATGTAGTTCAGTGGTAAAGTGTCCTTGTGTTTAAGCCCTAGTACAAAAAAGTAGAAGAAGAGGAGGAGGAGGAGGAGGAGAAGGAAGAAGAAAAAAAATACATTAAATATAGTTTTCTAGTTCTGATCTGACTCATTCAGATTTGCATATCTGTCCAGATAAATATTCTCATTGAGATCTAAATGAATCTTTCATTTTGCATACATTTTATTGAATCTACAGTGGATTCATTCAACCATTATAAAACATGCATCAAGGTCTATATTGCATTGAAGAAATAAATGCTTCCTCTGATTTTGCTTATAATACAAATTGTAAATGAATAGTAGTAATAACACTACTCTGGAGTTAATGAGATTTGGTCACTGGAAACATTCAAGTAGAGGTCAGAAAATAATTTGCTAAAATAGCACTTTATTTATAGTAAATGACCAATGACGGTTGTGAATGAATATTGAGATTTTCTACACTGATTGGAAAGATATTCTAAATTCTAGATGAGCAGTTAAACCTTAAATAGTTAAACCTTTGTGATTTAAATAGATTAATGGTACACTTATCATCTCCAATTTAAGAAACACACACATACATTCATATCTAATACAGATATATATTAATGGTTCTAGAGAATTTATTAGAGTTTGATTGACCACAGCCTAGCAACATACCTGAGTCATCCAAGATATACTAAAGTAAGTCTTCACATTTACAGAGGATAGAAGAACTTCAATGATTACATTAAAATATCTTTCAGAACTGAATTATATTCTACATTGTGAAGTTGGTGTCAATAATTCCCCACTTAAAAACTGATTAATTATAATTTTCTAAGACTGACATAATCTAGCCATTATAGAAATTCATATTCCCAATGCTTTTAATATCTGTAGTACTTCCATAGTTTATATTTGTTCAACTATCTTTGTCATTTGCCTTGCCCAAATACACCTATTTAGAGAACTTCTGTATTATCTCCATTTTTAAGACGAGAAAATCGAGGCATAAACCATTATGTATAGTGTGACCATATATAAAGTTATAGTTTGCAAGTAGAAGGATAATCTTCAGCATTCTTGGTCTTCTTGGTTTTCTTTTGCCTGCAGACCTAAAGACATGCAACATATTTTTTTTCAGAATTAAATATGTATCCTGTCTTTCTTTAGAATTATTTTTCAGTGTAGTGAAAACAGAACCAGAGATTGAAAATGACAATCATCATAATAATGATTAATCATGACTGACATTTTGAGTGCTGTTGCCTTAAAATAAAACTACATCAACAAGATTTCCTGCAGTTTAATTTCTGCTCCTAAAGGGAAATACCCTCATTTGTATTTCCTGCAGGCAAAGCTTGCAGAGGACTGTCTGCAAATCCCAGCCTCCAGACACAGCAGTGCCCTATCTGGGGCTTTCATGCAAATATCTCATTGTACTCAACCAAAATTACAAATTGATTACAAGTCACATAAACAGGGATCATCTTAGTCGTCGCAGAAGTTTAACTGCCTCTGGGCTGAAACATGGCAGCTGTTTGATTGCAAGTCAAGGCAGCCTCCCCTTCAATAGTGCTGGACACTAAAAAATGATCTATTTCACTAAGCCTGGCATTCTCCATTGTAGTGGAATAAGTGTCAAAACAGGGTAAATATGTTAAAGACTACCCCCCAAAAAAAAGATTAAAAACTAGTGAAGTGATGAGTTACCAAGTTGATATTCAAAGAAAGATTAAAGTTAAAATGAAATGAAATGAAAGGTAAAATTAAAATGTCATAGGATCCAGGCAGATGACTCCAGGACTCTATTAGCCCTGTGATCAAGGGAAGATCATAGAAACATTGTGAAGCTCAGCTCTTGGGAAGTACTAAGACTACATGACCTCTGATCATGTCCATTCCACGCATAGAGTTCCTTAGTCAATATGTGGAGCTCCCTTGATGCTTCTCTCTGTATTTTTAATCCATCTTTTGAAAAATAATGCTAAAACAACAGATATCTATACATACAAGTAGTATCATGACAAAATATTTAAAATTCCTATATTCTATTATGTGAATGATTAAACTCTCTTGTCAATATCTCCAATTTTTTAAGATGGTCAAATTATTTCCAACTGTCTTTAATCTAAACTGTTCCTTAGTAAGCTTGTTTGCCCAAGAAGTAAGAAGTGTGGTCAATGGTAAATGGCTAACCAGAATTTCAAAGTGACCACTGTGAGTCTAGTACTCAAAATAAAAAAAGAAAAAGACAATCAGTGAAATAAAAATTATGCTTCTGGCAAAAAAAAGTGACTAAATAGTCTTTTTAAAATCAATATATAAGCAGAGCCCTAAACGAGACTTCTAAGAAAAGTTGACAATACCTTTGCTCAGTAAAATTTTAAAATTATAAAAGCGGCCTTTAGTTGTAATTTTCTTTCTTGATCATTAAAAAATAAAATCTAGGTGTCTTTCTATATTGTGTCAAAGCAAAATTTGCACCAATATGAAAAAAGGAAGGAAGATTTTATTCAAGCTATTGAAATAGAGAAGAAAGTTCAATTTATATAAAATTTTCCTGAAACAAAGGTTGAAAGAGTTTTAAAAACTGGGTGTTACTCTGTTACTCTTTGGCTTGAGGCCACCTCACCAATTTCTGCCTGAATCTTCCCTACACCTTCATCCAGATATATGAGGGTAATCTCCTCACCTCAGAAACTTTAGCTTGCTTATATTCACAAAAGTTATTAAAATAAGGTAAGATTAACAAATTATAGGAATTAGCATTTGATATCTTCCAGTGTCCTTCATGTATTTTAATCTCAATTCATGTATCAATTAGATATAAAATAAAAGGGTTAGTCCATATACAGTGGGTTGTTTTAATTTCTTAATGTAATACGCATTTTACTTATTTAACTTTTTTTCTTTTCTTTCTTTCTTTATTTTTATTTATTTATTTATTTATTTATTTTGTACTGGATATTGAACCGAAGGATGTTTTACCACTGAACTGCGTCCCAATTCCCTTTTGTTTTGAGAAAGGCCTTGCTAAGTTCCTGAGGGTCTTTCTAAGTTGCTGAGGATGACCTGGAACTAGGTGTTGTGCCTCAGCCTCCTGAGTCACTGGAATGACAGTCGTGTGCCTCTACACCTCACATAAAAAACATTTTATAACAAGTAGGAACATAGAGGAGAAGCCTCTTTGTAGAAGTATTTGAAAAGAAGAAGTCAGCAAATGGGAATTGATCTTTTGGTGAACTCCACCAGAATCTCATTACCATAGCATTTGCCATGATTTGGAGGGCTTTTATAGCCCATATCATTAAGAGTTTTTATAACCAAATGCATTAAAAAATAGTATTTAGTGTAAGATAATGTTGGCGAAAACAATGAAAAAATATTATTAGCATTTTTGTTTTGGAAAAATTGTAAAATAATTTTACAATTACACAATGCTGTGTTGTTTTTAGTTGTATTTTGACTTTCATAAGTCACAATTATTGTATTTCTCCCAATTATTACAGGAACTCTTAAAATTAAGTACCCAGGCTGGGCATGGTGGTGCACACCTGTAATCCCAGCGGCTGTGAAGGATCTCGAGTTCAAAGTCAGCCTCAGCAAAAATAAGGCATTAAGCAACTCAGTGAGACTCTGTCTCTAAATAAAATGTAAAATAGGACTGGGCATATGGCTCAGTGGTTAAGTGCCCCTGAGTTCAATCCCTGGTACCAAAAAATAAAAATAAAAAAAAAATTAAAATTAAGTACCCAAAATTTAGATTCAGATATACCTGAGTTTGAATCCCATCTCCTCCTCCTAATATTTGTGCTAACACAGGAATGCAAAATTATTTTCATAAGATCATAATGCCACTTATTCTTTTAAGAAGTACTAAGTTTATGAGCTACTGTATGCTAAGTGCTTGGTACATAAACAGCTGATAATGGAGTCTGGATAAAATCTGGAGATGAGCTGTCTAAATTCATATCCGGATTCCACTTTTTACTGTTGTGATGTATAATGAGATCACCTGCCTCCTGGAATCCTTATGAGGATTAAATAATAAAATTCATATAAAACAAAGTCTGGCACATGCAAAGTTTTCAGTGAGCATTATCACCATTGGCATCATAATTGTCATCATTTGTATTTATATGAGGGTGATTTCTCAACAACACTTAGAGGTACCAGATTTAAGATCATCTAAATTTAAATTTGATTTCAGAAAAATATTTTGTGTGTTAATAAAGGATGATAAAGATGCTTGTAATAAAGATGTCTGTGCATACAATGCCTATGTTATGTTAAAATAAATGAAGGAAAAAATGGTCAGGAAACTCAAGGAAATGAACCAAATCTGCTTTGATGACTAGAAAATTTACAGGTAACACAATTAACAAGTAAATATCTGAGAAAATGAAGATCATTGTTAAAACTGTAGGACACCAAGACCTTCAAAGGAAGACAACATTTGCCTGTAAAAGGAATTGGAACATAGCACATTTCATTCTTCAAGATGTGGTAACAATCAAGAATAACTGGGAAGAAAATTATATGACATCAAAGAACATGAGGAATTTTAGGAAAGCTTTGCATCAAAATTAGACAACTGATATGCTACAGTATTCTACCATGAGTTGATTTAGGGATTTCACCATTTATCTCTAATAAGATAAAGAGGTCTAAAATCGAAAAATGGTAGTTCAAGAATGATTGTATATATGGGTTATTTTTATAAATTTGGAGCAGTGCATCTATTGATGTTTATTCAAATCCTCCTTTCATGAGCTACACTATTAGAAAACATTATTATTTGCTCAAATAACTGTAATTTGTGGTTATAGAAGTTTATCATTTAAGCTAAAATAATATCTTTAATTGTGAGTTCAGTACAAGAAAGAGAAGGCAGAAATTTGGAGGGTTTCTGCTGATTCTGGTTTTGGTAAGTATATGGATCATGACTGAAAAACATGAATGATACTTCTGTACTAATTAAGAAATCATAAGTTCAAAAATATAGACAAGTGAAAGATGAAGATGAGTCTCTTTAATCTTGGTTAATATGGTGCTATTAATGAAAGGCAGGAAGACCATTTAATTCTGAACACATTGACTTCAGTACTTGGGGAAAAAATGAAATCTGAATTCAAGACAACATTTAGTAAGTTTTAAACTTAGAGATGGTATAAAATTAATAGAAAAAA
>JAJEJO010002390.1:61295-120885 GCA_020662805.1 Glaucomys volans | reverse complement strand
GTAGGATTACTAGTGAATTCATAATCCGCCTTAGGAAGAAGTCGCAAAAATGAATGATAAACAAGTCATTAATTTGGCAGCAAAATTTGGAGGAGGACTGAAAAATGACATATATTGTATAGATCAAGAGACCTTTTTTAATTGTTAAAATATGTTTCCCAAGAACAAAAGTGTATCTATTTCTTTTTTTTCTCTACTCCTTACACCTGCTGCTTTCTAATTCTATCATATGAACTTTGCAGAGTAATTGTTATGATTCCTCCTTTCCTTAGTCCTTCAAAGAAAGTCAATATTTTTTCTTTATTTGTGACATTATATTCTTTGTGCCTAGCCAACAGCCTAAAATGAATAGTCTATAATTATGCATTAAAGATTTGCATATTTGCAGGCAGCAATCGTGATAGTGAGAAATCTTTCCTTCCCTGCATTGTTTCTTTATGTGGCCTTATCATTCTTCTTATCTTACCAAAATACACATCCATATGAATACTACTCATTTCTCAGAGTCCTGCAGGTTGTAGGATTTTTCAGTTGAACCATCATACTTTTATGATCTTCTGTTTCTGGAGGGGGTCAATGCTCCCTCCATGGAGTTATCACAGAATCACACAAACTCAAGTCACCTCCACAAAAGATCCCTTCCTCTGTCTATGGTAATCCGTCTAACTATAGCAGTCCAAGTTTCCTGGGTATAAGTATATCCATTTGGTGATAAAGAAGTCCATTTCATTCAGGAATTATTACATTAAACCAATATATATCTCCACTCTTCTGCCACATGAATAGAAGTTGTGTAAAGAATGAGGGTCTATAGAAATTAATATTTGAGGTATGGAAGGAAAGATACTTGTTGGCATGTACATAAATCTGTTTCAACCCGGGGACCCCTATGAGAACAAAGAAATACCTATATTTTCCAAGTTATACTTGGTGAACATCCTATCACTTTTAATTAAAAAATGACTGAAAAACTTCTGCACCAAAAGTAACACATTGTTTCTAAGTGTGGTGTGATCTCAAAGTAGTTTTAATTAGATAAAAATATAAACAAACAAACTCTTACTTCCTGTAAAATTTTCTCAACATTTGTTTTGTGCTTTATGTTTTGAAATGTGTTATTATTTAGTAATTGATGATCATTAGTTTCTTTCCATTTTTGGTCACTGAGAAGCCATCTACATTCAGAGAAGGGAAGACGTTGAAGGCATGAATGATAGATAAGACCCTGGGCTTATCAAGGCAATTAAATACACGCTACTTTGACACATTTAACATAATTATTTTTCCTTTGTAAAAGAATAATTCAAACTTGCTACACCTTACTCTTTGGAAACTGCATTAAGCAAAATCTTTACTAACAAAATAACATTATGAGGAGATCCTTGTTAATGTCAACCTAAATTAAAAACAAACAAACAAAAACCAAAGACATGGCAATAGAGCCCAGATGCACTTTTAATTAATTTTGTAGATCAGCAGATGAATTTGAATAATGAAATAGATAAATCCAAGTAAAGGCCATTTCGTGTGAACCAATAAGGTAGTGTTCTTTGGTGGAGTGGTGTGTTATGAATATCCATGTGCAGGTCATGGGGGGAAGGTTATCATTCCTGGGAAATGTGCTAGGCAAGAATGCCTCTGTAGAATGGTATCAGTCAACCTAAAGGATGCAAAATACTATCAGGCATTTTAAAATTTGAAAATAAATGAAGATGTCAGAATAAGCAGGTTTTTTTTTTTTTCTCAAAGTTAGATTACATCTCCTTTTTCCTTAAGCTTCAAACTGCTTCTTGAACTTTTCATTTCATTCTAATTGTCATCTTAAAAAACAACTTTAATGAAATTGCTTAAAGCGTTAGAAAAATATGTGGAGAGAAGCAAGGTGCTAAAATCATCCATTATTATGAGACTGTGAACTGTAAATATCAGACAGGGCACCCATCACTGCAGAGGCAAATTGAAAGCTGAAAGAGGTTTGCTTTATTGTCTCTCTGATTTAAAATTGATTGAAATGCATATACAAATGGAAAGCTGTCAAAAGTTGCCTGTGGTAAGTTGATAGCTCATCTTTTCCTCTTGACCCAAACATTTAATGGAATTCCTGATAGGGGGGGAAGGAAGAAGTTAGGTTTTGAACCCGTCATATAGAAGTATGAACTGAGATCTAGACACTGCAGACAAGAATTCCCTAGTGTCTTTGTTGATCACACGGATCATGAGCACAGTATATGTGCCCACCTTGATGAAATCACTGCTTATGCTACATTGACTGAATTGTGTGGTATTTGTTCTTGTTGTTGTTTGCACAAAAGAAAATGTTCTCAAGTCTGAAGGATATACAAATGTCATATGAAAATAGCCTGGCAATTTTAAAAAGGGAACTCTAAGAAAATATGGCTCAAAATCTTATTTTTTTTTCTCTTGTACAAAACCAGGTAAGGAATTTGTTGCTCCACCTCCGGCCTCATCTTTCCTCTTAACCACATTGCTATCTCAATGTATTATTTCCTCTAAACTGGACTGATGTTTTGAAGTGATTAATTTATTCTTATCAATTCTCTGTACCCCCAAATATTTCAAGGACTCTCAAATGCCAATATCTTAAATAAAAATCAAACTCCTCCAAGAGGGCATTCAGTTTCCAACAAGCCAGCTCTCCTTTGTTCCTTCATCATTAACATTTAAAAGTCCCCTGAAGTTTCCCTTACAGATGGACCTGTCTCCCTGTCCAACACACTCCAACCTTCAGACAGCCATGAACCAGAAGAATTCATGTCTAAATTCTTTTGTGAAATATTTTCCTCATATTAACAACCAATTCTATTCTCCTGGTATTTACCAATTGTGTACAATTTTGAAAACTTTATTTGAATCTGAATGTCTTTATGATTAACATGTCCCAAGGAGTATGCAGTTGTTTCTTTTGGAATAAGTGCTTAGCATAGAAAAATAGTCAATATTATAACAAGAGCAAGTAAGATGTAGGCTGCTGCTTATGCCAGAGACTATAAAATATTCAATAGTTTATATTTTTGTAGTGTTTTTTTTTTGCACACACACACACACACACACAATACCAAAAAAAAAATCACTTAGCTCTTTCAACATAAATTCAATGTTTATATTTAAATCTGACTATAGAATTGTACTTATAATATTGTTAAAAGATAGCTGCCATCTAACAGAAATGCAGGCTCTCAGAGGGTATTTTATTAATCCACTGTTGTTATCGTTGTAACGACTGCATTAAAAGAGAAAAATCTAGCTGGGTGTGGTGATTCACACCTGTGATCCCACAGCTCAGGAGGTTGAGGCAGGAGGATTGCAAGTTCAAGGCCAGCCTCATCAACTTAGCAAGGCCCTAAGCAACTCAGTGAGATCCTGTCTCTAAACGAAAAATAAAAATGGGCTGAGGAAGTGGCTCAGTAGTTTAGTGTCCCCCCTGAGTTCAATTCCTGGTACAAGAAAAAAAAATAGCAAAAATCTATAAAAATAATATTAAAACATTTTCCTATATGAATATAGAAAAGATATATTAATTTGAAAGTTGAGAATATTTGATTTCTTCACATGTCAGATGGTTTCAGATATTTCTGTTCTCATAATTTTTCAGGTGGTTATTTTTAAGAAAATTATTAAAAAATCATTATTTAAAGAGTCCTTTTAATGTTTGCATTTTAAGGTAATCTATCACATGGTGCAAAAATGCAACAAAAACTGAATTGAAAATAATGTAAGGGGAAAAAACACAAAACAAAACCCTATGAGACTTTAAATTATACGCCAACACTTATGTTTCATAGAGAAATAGCACTAGTGAAGGAAACTGTTGATAGAAGTACTGCAAGATAATATCATTACTAACTGTATTTTTATTTAAGTTTTAAGGTAGAGAATTTAAATACATTTTATTCAGTTATTTGTAACTCTAGCAAAAGTACATTATAAAATTCTATTTATGCTGAATCTATTATATGTCCTTGTGGAATTTTAAAATGTGAGAAATTCAAGCAATACTTTAAAATGCTCACCTTAAGCTCTAGATTTGTAGAAAAAGGTTCCATATTTTGCTGCTGTTAATAACCTGTATGAGTCAATTTCACAAAGTACAAATAGTACCAATATTAAAATCAAGCTTAAGGTTTAATTTCAACTGCAAGGAAAAATAATTGTAACTATATTGACATATTGAACTTTTACTTAAAATGACAAAAGGTAGACAATTTTATGACATTTTTGAGATTCCTAAGTAATGAGATATGTTTGAAAAATGTTTTTCTCGAACAATGAACATTTAACTAGTAAAGGAGCATTTACAGATTCAATACTAACTTATTAAAGGGAAGCAGAGGCTGGTTAAATATTGGTGAAGTAGTGATTTAATTTCAAAAATAAAAATCACAGTTTGCCAAACTTTCTAAAAAATTTGGAAAATTTATTTATCACACATAAATTTCTAAAAACCAGTTGCAACCACTTATCTGCATAAATCAAGAACTTCTGTGCAAGGAAAACAAAACAGAAATAAATTAAAAATTGAAACTGAATTAAACATGAAATAACTATTACCAACAAGAGTCTGTGGTTCTCCTTTACAGATTAGTGTTCGTTGTAAGGACTCATTTGATGAAAGTGTGTCTGTTGTTAAACAAAAATGCCACCAAAGATACAGGACAGATGGAGAGGCGATCCAAAAGTGGGGTGGTTTCTGTTTTGTTTTGTTTTTCTATAAAAGAAAGCGAAGAGTGTGATTCACAAATTGATTTTATCACCAAACCAAGTCTGGTGATATGTGTAGATGTTTGCATAAACGATTGGGTAGATTAATAGAGTACTATTTAGTAACAGATATTTACTATAAACAAATACCTGTTCACATTGGTGTGTGGTATTAGCTGCTGTATAGTCTAGTTTATATTTAATTGATGCATGATTTTTCATCTGTTTATCATCTCAGTGAGCAATACTTCTATATTACTGTTTTATTTTCTTAATGTTATAAATGCCCTGAATTAGAAACTTAAAAAATTTTTCTCTATTTTAACTCTAAGTCGTTCTGCAAATATAGGCCTAAATTACTCAATAAATTTACGTTTTGAAAAATATATTTTATGGTGCTATATATGCCTTTGAATAATTATCTTCAGGACATACCACACTTGCATAAAAGATCCTCTAATCTTTCTTTTTCCCTTTTAGGTTCACAGGAAAAAAAAGTTTCTAAAATTGTCTCTTGTCCCAAGGTGTGGACAATAATATCCATTTTCAGAAGATTTTATATACATTGATATGGCAAAGTCAATTCTTCAACCACTCTGGCTGCTCTAACAAAAAATACCATAAACTGGGAGGCTTATCAACAACCATTTTTTTTTTTTTTCCTTCTCAACGTTCTGAAGGCCGGAATAGCCGAGATCAAAGTTCTGACAGATTTAGTGTCTGCTGGAATTTATTTCCTGTTTCCTGTTGTGAAAATAGATACATTTTCTTTGTGTCCTCACATGGTAAAGAGGTGAGCTACCTCTCTGGGGTGTCTTTTATAAGGGTAAAAATTTCAATCATGTGGGTTCTCCATCATTTCCAAATCACTATCCAAAGACTGTGCCTCTTAACTCCATAATGTTAGGAATATTTTTTAAAAAAATAAATGGAGGCGGGGGGGGGGGGGGGGGGGCACTGCTACACAGACATACAGACCATAGTACATATTTACTGATATACAATGTTCTAAATTATTTTATTATTATTACTATTATTATTATCAGTTTGGAGGTAATGAGGATTTAACTTAGGAGTGCTCTATCACTGAGTTATATTTTCACCTTTCATTAATTTTTTGTTTGTTTGAGACAAACTTTCCCTACGTTTCCCCGTCTGGCCTCAAACTTCCAATGGTCCTGCCTCATCCACCAGACTATCTGGAATTACAGGCATGTGGCATGATACCTGGCAACATTCTAAATTATTTGCTGTGAACAAATGCCTATGAAATATCTGTGATCTAAACTTAGATGTCATCAAGTTGCCCAGTTATTTTCCTCTGCAGGCAAACTGTCTGAATCATCATTGTTGGGAGGAAAACTCCTTTTGGAGTTTCCAGAAAACTGTATTACATCTTCTATTGAAGAGGGAAGTACTTAAAATCCATTTTGGGAGGTTAAATGGTGGCTTGGGTGTGGTACATATTGATATAATTTCAACTTATGTTAAAGTGATGACAAATTATTAGATTCTAAGATTTTTAAATCATTTTCTTTCATATTTCATAGTAATTCTTTTTAATTCTAAAGAGAAATATGTCAAGATTGGCATGACATGGGGAAAGCCTCATGTGTCTGTAGTTCTTGGAAACCTTCTAATATGATAGCTTCCCCACCTTCTTCTGAAATACAACTATTGCTGATAACAACTCTGGTAAAAGTCCATTCTTGAGAATCTGCAAAAGTGGTTGAGAGAAAAGAAGTGGCTAAAAGTCTTTCCTATTTACAGGAGCAGCTGTATGCTGCTTTTTAATTCAATTTTGGATATCCGATATTCACTTTTGCCTCTATTATGTCTGGGATTTTTTTGGTTTTGTGGAAATAAGAGATGATTTTTATCGTACTATTGACAGGTAAAATTAGAAATAAACAGTTTTTTTGAGAATTTGCAAAGAACTCAAAATTGGATATATGTTCTGTAATTCAAGCACTTTGGAGAAATGCCAATATAATCAAAGAAATAATTGGCTAGAGAATTGGCAACTTTCAGAAAAAAATAAAGAACTTAATAACAGCAAGTTCCAAGTCAACAGTATTATTAAAAGCACATCTGAGTGAATTTTGTGAAGACATCTAAAATTATTCAACTGCGAAAATGCTGTGGAATAATTTTAAAACTTCTGTGTATGAATATTTTAACATTGAGTTTAGACAGGCAAATTTTCAAGGATGCTGATCAAACATAAATGCTGTCTTAAATTAATTTTCTTATTAACTGAAAACAAAATCAGATAATAATTACTTTCATCACCCATATTTCTTAAGGTGATGAAGGTCATCTAAATCTTTGCTTAGTAATTGATCACAATGAATGTATGTGAAAAAAAATACATATGACTGGTACCCAGACAAGTTTTTGCAGCATAATAAAATATATTAGATGGTAACCTTCAGAGTGCTGCCAGTGAGTCTGACTGTCTTAGAATCAACTGAGGAACTAATCAAAATACAGAAGTATGAACATCTTGCTTAAGACTCAAATTTAGTAGATAAAGGGTGAAGTTTATACATATACATGTTTTTTGCATGTTTTTCAGGAAATTTTAATTCTCCGTTGGAAATGGAAATCTTTAAGTAATTGATCCTATCCTTCCAAAGAAAATTTATACCATCCCATTCCCTTTGAAAACAATTACCTGTGGTTATTTTCAAACCTATGTCCATTTGGTCAGCTGCCACAATCAAAAAAGCAAACCTGAGTACATGTTCATCGAGGGAATTCACTTTTATTTAAGATGTAGTATGTATCTAAGATAGTGCTAAATTATATAGAGATTGGTTCAAATTTATAGCAACACTTTCATAAAGATTTCATGAATGCTCTTTTTAAAAGATGAAGCTACATTCAGAAAAAGGTTAAATATTTTACTGAAGGCCAAAATTAAAACCTTGGTTTCCAAAACCCTTCCTAACCCATACTATGATTCTCACTACCATATAAAAAAATGGAGGTTCAGGGCCTAAACAAGAAAGTTGGTATACTCCAAAGTTATTCAGCACAACAGAGAACACAACAGAGAAGCAAAGAAACACTACAGTGACCATGGTCTCCTTATCACATTCTCAGATATTCTGAACTTTGCTTTGTGAACAAACGCTTATCAATCTTTCAGTGAAACAGAATTCTATCAAATTCATCTCTTTAAAAAATGTGGTAGCTTCAAACAGGACTGCCTTCTTAGATGCTTCGCTTTGAAAGTGAGAGTCTATGTCCTTCCCTTTCATTTCAGGTATGATTCTCCTTGAGTCAACCCAGAGAGTGATGAAAATGTCACTGTGTGACCACAGAGAAAAGAGACTAGATTGTTACAGAGCAGAGTCATCTTCAGAGTCAAAGCAATGGTCAATGTCCTTCCTTACTGTTTCTTGTGATCATGTCAGAAAGATTGCAGACATGTCACTCAAGAGTAGCAGGAATAAGTTTATTAGATATTACAAGGTATAGGAATACAGAAAAAGGGGACACTCGAGGGAGAGAGTAGATCCTCCCAGGAGAGTAATGGCACATACCTGCTGCCCTCCAATTTTATTGTGTGGTCCCAGAGAAAATTCCAGAGAGTCCAACTCAGATCTGCCTCTTGATTTTCACCAACAGCAGGATTGCAGCAGACTCATTAATCTCCACTGAGCATGATCTTACCCCATGGAGGGGAGACTTGACTATTTTAATGGCATGCTGAACGTTCAAAGCAACTCTGGATCACTTTGTCCTACACTGTCCAGTTCTAATTGGAACTTATTCTTACAGATTTTATGGTTTAGGGCCTTTGATTTAATTATCATGTCTTCCTGAGTTCTCGAATCTAGTAGGTTTAAAGGTCACAAAACATCTACCTTCAGGGTAACCTGTGTTTTTATAGGCAAGAAGGAGCCTTTTTATCTGTATTTCTCCTGAAGATAATAGGTTGTTTGCTGAGGCTGAGGAATGTAACATATTCTATTGACTTAAACCAGGCGATGACAAAGGAAATTGCCTTTTTTAAAAGAAAGCATGTGGGGATCAGCACAGTGGGCCCAATTTATAGAATTATTCCCTTAACTTCATGTTCCCACTGCTTAAGTCTGCCTGACACCTATCAAGATCATAAAGAGATGTGCAGCTTCTATCTTATTCACAGGCCCATTGAGCAGCAATATAAGCAATCCACTAAACTAACAGCTGCTACACTGGAAAAGTCACTTACAGGAATTCTGAGTGACAATTTCAGCTGATTGCTATTGGCATCAAATCTGCCATTTTGCTGCCACCAGTATTCTTCCCTCTCCCAGCTTACAACCCAGATCAGCAGCCTGCCAGCATCCTAGCCAGCCACTGGTCCACTTCTCAGTATGCAAACATTCTTGGCAGCCATTGGCCTGATCCCTAGCCTGCAACATTCCACTACTTAAGATTTTCTGGAGTGGTTTTCTGTATGAATTCATTGGGACCACAGCTCAGACCAGGCAACCCAGAGTGCTTGCTCCCCTGACTTCAAGTTCTGAGCTGCCATGCAACCCGAACTGAGCTACATTTTTCTTACATTGGTGCCATGACTCAGATGCGCTCTTCCAATGCTGCTTAGGTGAGTGGAACCCCATCCAATAGCCCAGATCCCCCGGATGCTGGTCTCACCTTCCATTCCCTCGGATGCTCTCCCCCACACCCACCACAGCCTTCAAATTGGTGAGTTTTTCCCTAGGTCAACTTAAACACTCCTCTGCTGACCTGAGATGTGACCATTGATGGTCCAGCACCCTCCAGGTGGCTGAGGAGTTGGGGTTCCCCCAGCCAGTACTTCTACAATTATGGCTGGCACCCGTAGTTACCTCATCCAATGGGTGGATCCCCGATCTTTATGGTGGAAATTCTCTCTCAGGGTTGAGGCTCCTCTTCTCACTCTCTCTCTCTCAAAAATCCTGACTTCAGGTCCTCAACTCTCCCAGCTTTTGCCTGGCACACACAAGATTGAATGATGACCCCCATTGTTGTGCTGACTTCTCTTCTCCAGCCAACTAGTGTGTGACCTTGGGATGCCTTGGATAGTGACTTAGCTGTATCAGTCTCCACCATGGGATCTGGGTCCTCCATTCTGGCAGATTCACCCCTGGGGTGTCTACTAGACTATCTTAAACCCCTTCACCTTTGGCCTACAGCCACCAAAACTTTTTTGCTTGCATAATGATATTTGGCCACAGTATCCTTTAGATAATCAATCAACGTGACCAAGTAATGGCATACAACTTCTGTGAGTGATTTGGAAGATGGAAAGGGATTCCTTATCTTCAAACTTTCTTGCAACACCTTTTGGGTTCTTCTCCCACTCCTAAGCCCTCCTCCTCCTCTGACATCCTCTGGGCTAACAAACAATCCCCATACCAGTCTCCTGCAGCAGAGACACCTCTAGCCCTACTCCTCCATCCCCTTTCTGTATCTGCTTCCACTACCACTCCCCAACCCAGCCATGCAGTCCCATGAGCATGTTCTAGCCCCCATACAGGAGGTGGCAGGTATGGAGGAAGAAACCCTAACCAGCCCAACAGCCAGTGGCATGTGTCAGTACAGAGTATGATAAAACAGCCCCATTCCTCAAAAGTAGTGGGAATTAATGTTTCAAAATTTTCTGCATCCAAACCTGACTTGATTACCAACCAGGGGAAAGAGGGTTAAAAAGCCCTAGGCAATTTCCCCTGTCCAGGCTTGCTGAAGCCCATGCTAGAGTGTAAGAAGCAGGCTCAGCGAGGGACCAACCTTAGACTAAAGAAAAAAAAGTGTTCATTTTGAACTTCTCCTGGGCTGCAAGACAGAAAAATGGTTTTAAGAATTTCTCCATCTCTCTCTCTCTCTCCCTGCCTTTCTCTTTCTCTCTTATGGTATTTTACTAAAATAATTAATGGCCATCATCTTTCTTCTAGGACTCTTGTTTTGTTCTTCTTAAAAATGCTATATTTTTCGAGCTCACAATTTTGATCCTACATACTTAGGTTAATATTTTTCTGATCAGTTCTATTTTTATTCAACTCTAGAGTTATTTTTGAGCATCTGTTACTTTTCAACGGAGATTCACCTATAAGAGGCTACAAGGCCTTTGCTTTTCTGTTATGTGTATATCATATTGTCCATTGTGTGTCCAAAAATCATGTACATGATATCATAATTGACAAAAATAATGAGCACTCAAAAAATTAAAATTTATAAAATAAATCCAAATACCTTTAATTCACATGATTTAAAAAGGTTCAATTTAAATTGGGTAAACAAATGAAAGTAGAATATCTTTAAAATTACTTACCTCAAAAGTCTCCAGGTGGTCCAATGAATAAAATGTTGATGTCTATAAAATGTTAATTGATACTAATCAATTGTTTCTAGGACTTTTCTTCAACGGGAAAGAGATGGAAGATACTGTTCAATACACTTATTTGATATCTTGGTTTTTACAGTAAAATAAGTAAATTGGATTTGACATGTATGGGATTATTCAAATGTGTTTCTTAGAGACATCTGATTAATTTACAAAATTTAAAATGCTAACTGTTAAATAACATCAAGTATTTTTAACTCCTTAAATTCCATGGGGTAGAATACTTAAACATCGTTAGTGTTTTCATAGATTGGTAAATAAAAAAGAGTTTAAAATTGCTTTGTGTCATCACTAAATACAAGGTTTCTAAAAATTGGATCCTAACAAGTATAATTCTATATACAGAGAGATCCAAGAATTTCAACTGTGTTTCAATTGGGGTACTATAAATAGCATGTTTCACCTTATTAAAATGGAGTAATTTATCTAAACTCAAAAATTTCATGAGTTGTTTCACAAAGTAAACAAAAAGGCATCAGCAGATAGGAAAGAGAAAATAAAAGGTTCTAGGCATGGAAATATATTTAGTAGAAGGATGTGTTTCTGGGTAAGAAAGTGCTTGTGTGATGAAATACCTGAGAGTCTAAGTAAGTGTTTAAAAAGTCTGTGTGTAAGTAAAGGGCAAATTTCAACAAGTTTGTGTGTAACTAAGCTGGTTATATGTATGTGAGATGATCAATTAAAAGCTATTTAAGGTTTTTTACTTGAGGTCAAATATTAATGTGCTGATCTAAACCAGAGTTTAATCTATATGTTCAAATGACAAGAATTTCTTTAAAAACACTAATTTACTCTTAACATTGTGCCTGTTAAGTTTTATTCTTTAGAACAATTGGTCTTAAAATTTAGGGTTTTTACAATTATGGTCAAACAACAACTTTTGAGTATTGTACTATGTTACAGAGCCTCATTTTTCTTTAAAAATTAAATTTGGTTAACATCAAGATAATTGTACTATTACTCTTTTTTGTATATTAAATGTGTTCATATCTTTCAGATACACAAGTCTTCAGAGCAGAAAATTTGTCAAGCTGCTATTCTCCAAAATAAACTTATCTGTAATGGTAATTTTAAACTTATAGGAATAGTAAATTTTATTGGGGAATTATTTTTATAATTTAATGTTCTATAACAGGACCTGTTATCAATAGGGTATATGTAAAATTTGTTACTTTTTACACTAAGATTAAAAAATATTTTATATGTAAATTTATTTCTAAAAGTCAGTAAGAGGCTAATTTGTTTAAAGGTTAATATCATGAAACATGAAAGCATTTTGCCATTTTGCCACATAAAAGAAAAGTTAAAAGCTCTCTCAGTCTTTCCTTGATTTATGTTTTAGATGTAATGTCATTGTGCTAACAAACATTCACATAGACTCAGGAAACAATACATATAAACTTTGTAAAATGATGTTTAAAGAGAAGACAAAAGTCAATATCAGAACTAGAACACTTTACCTAAGATTTCTAAAAAGCCCCAGGTTACCTGAGATAAGGCTCTGCCTCTCTCCCTGCTGCATGTTAGAATGGCTCCAATATAAGCCAGACTTCAGCTCATTTAAGGTAATATTCAAAAGATTGGTTGTTGTAAAGTTATTGTGAGCTTACACAGGGAATATACATTGCTCAGCCAGAATTCAAGATGGCTATTACACAAACTGAATGTTTTACTGTTGTTAATTCCATTTTGTACTTTCCTTGTAAACTCTATAACTGTTGCTTGATTGATGTTTTGCAGAAACAAACAAACAACCTAAATTAATTTGATATAATAAGCCAACACCTACAGGATAGATAATATAGACCTCAATTAAATAAAAGGGGGTAAATGACTGTAAATTCATAAACATTGAAGTCCAGTACTCTTACTTTATGACTGGTAAGACTGGATTGCTGGATATTTAAGATCAAGTTTAAGATCAAGATTAACACAAGAGGGCCAAGAAAACCAGCATTTGGCTCTTGCCCTCAGAGTCAGCCTGAATCCAGGGAACAAGAGAATTTCTCCAAGGAGCTTTGCAACTCTGGCCCACATGACCTCCTAATCAGGGGGGTTGATGAAACCACTAGAGGATGAAAAACCAATCAGTGCAGCTGCTGCTGAGGAGGGTCATTGGAAAAGGGAGAAATCCCTGATGCTTCCAAAGGAAGCCACCTCATCAAGGAAATCCTGCCTTGCAGATGGTACTAAAAGAGCTAAGAAGCTGCTCTTAGGTTCCCCAAGTGTGACCCCCGTGGGAACTCAGTTGACTCTTAACAGCAGTTAAGAACAAGGTCAATTTGACCAGCTTGGTCTTGAATACCTAACAAAAACAGTTATAACCAAAATATAGCCATAACTGGGTTTAAAGGAAAGACAATATTGCCTTTATTGGAACTTAAGACCTACACTTGTGTTAACCCCATGAATAAATAAGACTGGAGGCTACAAAAGGGATTCTTAGGCAGGAGTGCCTGCTAACTATCAAGGGAAATTGCCAGAGTCAGAAATTTTTGGTTATTTTAAGGTCCACAGATCTTCCTAAAGTGGATCATGCTTGCTAAATTGCCTACAGAAGTTCCTACAAGATCAGATACACAAGTTCCAGAGCTGGCGAACACACACAAGTTCACCAACCAGTCAATCAATTGCTTCTCCTCCAAGACTACAGCCCCTGACACCCAAAGCCAAGACATGCAATTCACTATTGACACCTCCACCTCCCAAAACTCTGCTCCCGCCTAAAGCCTTCCGGAATCCTTTTTTTTTTTTCTTTTTCTCTTTCTTTCTTTCTTTCTTTCTTTCTTTCTTTCTTTCTTTCTTTCTTTTTTTTTTTTTACAGGAATGAGACTCTTCACCCCTAACAGCAGGAAGAAGCTACAGAAAAAAAGACCATCCTTCCACCCCCTATATCTATAAAAGCAAAATGTAGGAATATTGGCATCAGATCTGCCACATTGTTGCCACCAGTATTCCTCCCCCTACCATCTTACAACCCAGATCAGCAGCCTGCCAACATCCTAGCCAGCCACTGGTCTGCTCAGCAGCCTGCACATTCTCAGCAGCCATTGGCCTGACCCCTAGCCAGCGAAACTCCACTACTTAAGTAAAGCTCCCTGCCATTTTTTGTCTCTCTCTCCCAGCCCTGAAAGTGGACACTCTAGTCCTCCACCTAATAAAATCTCTTGTGTGAGTTCCCGTGTCTGGAGTGGTTTTCTGGGAGCATTAATTGGGGCTGTGACTCAGATTGGGCATTCCAGTGTGCTTGCTCCCCTGGATTCAAGGGTCTCAGCTGCCTTGCTACCTGAACTGAGCTGCATTTTTCTTACAATAGCAACTTTCCAGCTATCTGGTCAAGGTACAAGAGGTGAATGAAGATACCATCGTGGATATGGATCCTTCAGTCCAGTCCATTGTCTTCTCAGCACATGCCCCAGTCTCATGGAGTAGATGCAGACTTTTGTTTGCTCTGTCCTTTTTTATGTTTTGGTATACTAAATCCTTAATTAAAATGAAACAGTCATTGTTTAGTGAAATTAAGTTTGCTATGGTTGCAACATTGCTATAGATAGTTGAAACAGAAATAGGAGATAGCTTTATTTGACTTTAGATCTTGACTCCATTGTTCACACTTGGCAGTCCAAAAGGCCCCTGCTTCACGTGATTTGACATCCCAAATATTAACTGGTGCTTTACTCCACTAAGATCTTCCAAGGGAAAGATTTACCTAATTAGTCAGCTACTACTTTATTACTCTCTACTGCCCACTCAAGACCCAAATGGTCACTATTGCTAGACCCAGGAGTTCAGGTCTTAGATACTGCATACAGATAAGAAAATATTCCTTGGAATAATAGGGCTTGTTTTCAGGGTTTTTTTTTTTTTTTTTTTTTTTTTTTTTTTTATTTTTTTCATGTTTTCTACTTCAAGTTAAAGAGTTCTATTAAAACTTTTCCCATAGCAATAACCTTTAGTCAGGCTTCTTTCAGCTTCTAGGTCCCTGATCTTCCTGTGTCCTGGCTTTTCAAAAACCAGATAGCCTAACCACAGGAAGCCTCTGTCTTCCCCTTTCTTGGATCATTTACTCAAGGCAACTTGTAATTGTAAATTCTTTGCCCCTCAAAATGCAAACATTTTAATGAGGCCTTTTCAGTTTTACAACCCAGGAGTGTCTTTCTCAAGGCTCTGAACTGTTCTCTGAAATGCAGTCTTCAAGGAAGATAGGACCACTATGTCCCAGTCTTTGTGGGAGGGTGGGAATCTAAGTTGGGTGAGTAATTTTCTCCCAGTTGTAAAACTACCTTGTGCTTTAAAGATAGGACATTACTTACTTAAACTTTGGGTGAACAGCAAAGAAAATGGTGGTATGGCAAATGAAGCACAGAATTCATACTGTAACCAAATCTCCTACCTGCATTCATGAGCTCTATGACACAAACAGTCTATTTAAAATCCCTTTTATATTCATTTCCTTATGTTTAAAAGGGCAATGGTATGATGGGTAATAATAAAGTTCATATAAAATTATACATATAATTTGATAAGTGATAAGCACTTCATAGGTATTAAAACTCTTTGTCTTTAGGTGTGTCAAATTTATGGCTGTTTTTGAGAATCCTTGAGGAGGAAATTCAATTGTAATAGAACAATTCTCTAGGGGAGGCATTTTTTTTTTTTAAACTGGAGATTGGACATGAATAAGAATAGATAATGGTTAAGCAATGGGCCCCAATTAAGATCTTATTCAAAGGCAGCTACCACACCTGGAGTCTAAGTGGTAGAAATATTAATGGGCACCATTAAGGCATATTTCAAATGTAAAAGACTATAAGTGTCACCTATGGGAACACTACTGGGCCAGCTCCTTTGTCCCAGGGAGGAAGGTGGGCGTAAACCCAGATGGGAGTAACAGGAAGGATTAAAACTCAAGGGGAAACAACCAATACTTCTCAATGCGTGTTTTTTTGGGGTTTTATTTGGCAGGGCAGAGGGGGGGCAGTACTGGGGATTGAATTTAGGGACACATCCCCAGCCCTATTTTGTATTTTATTTAGAGACAGGGTCTCACTGAGTTGCTGAGCACCTTGCTCTTGCTGAGGCTGGCTTTGAACTCATAATCCTCCTGCCTCAGCCTCCTGAGCCACTGGGATTGCAAGTGGTGCTGCCACAGGGCCTGGCTAAATGCCTGTTTAACATAGATTTTTATCAATGCTCCTACCCAAAATCTATGTAAGCCCCTAAGCTAGCACACCAAAATGGGGATTTCTGTTATCTAGCCCCTCCTGCATCCTAGGAGTTCTGTCTCTTCTCACTTAAATAAATCCTATTCCATTTACTCTTCAATTATTGTCCATTGATTTTATTCTTCAGATTTGCAAGACAAGAACCAAGAAGGAAACTGGTAAAGTAGGGAATCTAGTTTTATCTCAAAACTCTAGTTACAAACTCATGCATGCTTTACCACTGAACTACATCCCCAGTTCATCTTCTTTTTGGGACAGTGTCTCACTATATTGCCCAGTCTTGCCTTGAACTTGTAAACTTCTGCCTCAGTCTGTCCCAGCCTCCCAAATTGCTGGGATTGCTTGTGTATGCTCTTTGCATCCAGCTCTAAGGGAGGCATTTGATTTTTTTTTTTTTTAATTGTTTCTTCCAATACCCTTGGGAAGATGTTTTTCAAAAGTTATTATCTTTTCCTCCCCTTCCAACATTTTCCCTGATCGTTTCCCCAGATCTTTAGCAACCCATTTTTTACAAGGTATCTAATGTCTACAGCCAGTTTGCCACGATGCCGCTTCTTCTCTTCCACTCAAAAAGTAAAGTACCATGAATCAAAATTAAAAAAAAGAAAAAAAAATTTAAAAAGTCACATACCTAACTTAATAAAAATGCTGATGCTGGTTCCAGGAAGTCAAGGCTCTCTTTAATGGAGGTGCTCTCAGAAGAGGACAACCCTTTTGAATTTCCTGAATGTCCTGTCTTTCCTCCCATTTTACCTCCTTTTCTTCTTAGAAGAACTTTTTCACACCCTTGAGTTTCCTCAAAATGGAGATTTTAGACAGAAAAGTTCTCCTCTATCTTTCTCAGGGCTGGCTTTAATAAACCTGTTTTCCTCTAAAAGCAGTGCTCTCTCCCTGAGCTTTGGTTAAGCAGGGAGCAGCAAAACCTTTGATCCCTGCAACATCACCACCCTGAAGCACAGTGCAGAACCTTCCAAGTGTCAGAAGAAAAATAACTATTTATTAAAGGAAAAATAAAAGAAAAAGTCTTCTGGTGGTGATTTACTAGCTTCGGGAAGGTACAATGAGCACAAAGTGAATGTCATTGCCTTCATATATTTTACACAGAAACTCAGCTAGACCAAAAAATAATGACCAGAAGCTCCAAGTGGATCTTTAATTTTATGATGATAAACTATTTATATTTGTCATCCAGAAATAAAATCTACAGCCCACCAAAACAATCATTTACAATGTCTCATTAAATTATTTAGTAATTTTATTTTGTTTTTCTTGGAAAATGCAGTTGATTATTTTAGTTGTGAACATTTTTGAAAAATGCAATAAAGACGTTTTAAAAAATGAAAGAAAATAATGGAGATAGCACAGTTGAAGTATCATTTAAATTGCATGTGTGTGTGTGTGTGTGGGTGGGTGGGTGTACGTTAAAATTTGCTATAGATGGTTGAAGGCCAAAATAGTAAGGAGTCTAAAGTGATCATTTTTTGAATTTGTGTTATGTGCTAGGCCAATGCTTGTATACTTGTATATGTTATTTCAATTCAAACTGACAATAAAAATTGTGGAGTAACTTCTGTGGTGTCCATTTTGTTAATGAGAAAACTGAAGCTCTGTGCATTGTGTAAATATACTTGGTCACATGGTGCTGGGAAGACATTAACCCCTTCTTTCCTTCCAAGGACACAAAAAAATTAATCTGTCTCACCCTTTTTCTATAGCCAGGTCATGTTACTTTCTCTGTGTTGTAAGTAGAGATGATTGAAGAGGAACATTTCCCAATCTATGAATTTCAGTGTGAACCAGAGAATTTTTTTTTTATGGACTTCATTTTGATTCATTGTACACATATGGGGCGCAGATTTTCATGTCTATGGTTGTACATGATGTACATTCATATCATTCTTGTTAATCACACATGTACATAGGGTAATGATGTCTGTTTCATTCCACCATTTTTCATACACCCAACCCCTTCCCCTCTCATTTCCCTTGGTTCGCTCTCCTTTCCATGTTCACTTACAGACAGCAAATTCCACATGGCACATCTAGAAAACCATGTGGCCACTCTCTTAGACTGGAACAATGCATTTATACATGGACTTGCCCTAGGAAGTTACTCTACATCCCAAGTGAACTTGAGCTAGCAAGAAATAAATCTTGGATATATTCAGGACACCTAGGGGGCATATTTGTTACTAATTTCCTATACTTTCTCATTTGGAAAATTATACTTGCAGTTCTTAAATTGTATTGAGATTGTGCATGAAATTCAGTGAATCATTTTGGGGAGTGCAGGGCAGGGGGTATTTAGGTAAAACCATATAGATTTTGTTTGGTTTCAGGCTGTTTACCATCATTTAATTCAGAAAAATAAGTCATTTTATGTTCTCACAGGAAAGAGACTTATCATTTACCTGATTTATCCTATAGGAAACTGCTCAAGAAATCCATATGCATTTTTAAAACCATTTGCTGAACAGCTGATGTTCAGCTAAATAAAATTATTGTTAGCTATCCAAGTCCATTGATCTGTCAATAACGGAGTGGATGATAGTGAAAGGTTTCTTTATTCCTGAGTATTTCTACAACTAACTAAGAACAGCTTATAAGACTGATTTTGAAAAATTCCTGGTTGCAAACAGCAAGGCTGAAATAAATAATTCAGCCTATAAATATAGACTGGATTCCTTAAAGGCAAAGAATGAATATAGTCAGCATATTAATGCTTTTCAGATTTTGTTTTGTGAGATGCTTAGCAATTTCAAATGCATTCATAAGTGCTTTTATTTGAAAACTTTGGGCATTACATTTTTAAGCATATTGAATGAAATACAGGACATGAATACAGATGTTGATATTTGAGTTAAAATATTCCATATTTTAATAATGCCTCCAGGGCTCTAAAGAACCTGGGGGTCTATAAACCTGAATCAAATTCCTGTTATGTTTTTCTGTTTGAACTTTTAAAAGTCACACATTATCCTAGAATTTGTATTTCTATTTGTAAAATGTGACTAAAATGTAACAAAATATGGTGATTTCAGTAAATTATATATGGAAAAGACAAAATTGAAAGCATATTGAATGCATATTACATGCACTACTCTGGACAGGTGAATTAAAGATAATTTTATAGTACTTGTTATGACTGACACTGTTAATATTTCTTCTTATTGTGTGTGTTCTTCTTAAGCAAGATATAATATTTGGGACTATAATAATGAAGATTGCATCTACTTTCTCTGACTACTTAAAGGACTGTGCCCATGTAATGGAAATATAAAAATCTTGAGACAAGGAGTCACTAAGAAGTCTGTGTGTTTTTATGGAAGAATAAAATATGGAACAGTTGGGAAAAAACCCTCATCATGCAATGGGACTACATCCTTAGTATGGTACATTCTGTAAGTGTCATGTTCATAGTCCCAATTGTCTTTGGGTTTCTCAGAAATACCAGGTTAAAGGTATTGATGGGAGACCAACATTGCTGAAGCATGACTTAGGTCAAGTCCTTTCCAATCTTTCATTCATCTTTCCTGTCCTCCAGGGCAAAGACCTGAATAAAAAGATGTCTGTCATGAGCACTAGAAATGGGAAATTAGGAGAAAATGCCACTACACTCCCCTCTTAGTATTGTTATATTTGCTCAATTTCATCATTTACAGGAGTGTGTGATTTGCTATTCCTTTTTCTTTCTAAAATGAAAATTTAAAATGAGCAGGTTTACTAAACCTAGAATTTGAATTTCCATTTTTATTCACAGACCCATTCAATCCTCACCTCATCCATTAAGTTTCTCTTTCAGAAGTAGCTCCTTCACTATCCTTCTCTTATATTTTGTTTTCTACTCATAATTAAAACATATGTCCAGATTAGGACAAATAGTCATAAAGAGAGGGGACAGGTGAGAGTTCATATGGCAGATAATAGTCAATTTTCATATTTCATTCCTAATACCAGATGATTGATGTCAGTGAATGATCTGGTTTAGAGATAGAAGGCTGATATGGTCTTAATCTTTGTTTAGTAGTTTGCTCCTGATGATAAAAGCAGCTTGGATCTATAATGATGCTTTTGGCTTATAATGAGTGAGTGAACCAATGAACCATTGAGCCAGATAATGAATCAGTGTTGAGCCTGATTACATTTTAAATGCATATTAACCATTTAACCTCAATTGGAAGTACTATTGAGAAAGAGTCTAAAATAATTTTCAAGTGTGATTTAAATAAATTAAAATCTTTAAAATTTAAGCCAAAGGAGATAGCTTCTGCAAAATACAAAGCCAACTGAAGAACAATAGGGGTCTAATAAACCCCACTTACCTCTTATTAATTCTTAAGCAGATTGGACATTCTGCCATCTAATAATAGTCATGTGTGCAAAATCCAGGACTGAATTTTGCTTACAAATGATCCAAATGCATGTTCTTAAAAGATTATCAGAAGTTGCATCATTTAACTTTCTAACATGCTGTCCTATAATGACACTGAAATTTTAATCCATATTTTAATGCAACAAATACAATTTTCAGGTTATTTCAGTTCAATTAATCAACAATTTTGATAAGATAAATTGAGTTTATTAATTACCACTAGTAAGTGAGAGCATCACTTCACCAGAAATTTGGCAGTGTTCCTGAGGAGACAAAAAGGACAGCATTTATTGAGAATTAGAATTTTGGCTAAAAGAGAATTTTTCTACTAATAACTTCATTAAGTTTGGAAAAGTATCATTAAACTTTTTGGGGGGAGGGTAACAAGAAGGACAAAATATTTGAAGCAAAGGATTATATCAACTTTCCATTGAAGAGTCAAGTTTTTCAGCAACTTTCTGTAAGGAACAATAATAATAGCAAAATCAGGTTGATAAGGTTTCAGTTTTCAATGACGAGGCTGAGTGTTGAGAATGAAGACTTCCTTTCTCTACATATTGCTATTTGTGAGTCCCTATGAGGAATACCACCTTCAGTAGGATAGCATTTAACTTCTAGCATCTTGCAGATTCATGAAGGATCAAAGAATAAAACAGTTATAAATAGTAATTTAGTTACAAAATAAAGTAACAAAAATTTTTAAAAAAACTTTCACTTTACTAAGAAATAAGAATAAAGATTTCTGGAAATTAATCTCAGCTGATATTTGAAAGACAAGTAGAAATAACTGAGAAAGTGCAGGAGGAATTTGAGGTAATATTCTAGGGACAAGAAAGAGCAGGTGCAAACATACTCGTGCAAAAACTCCAGGAACTCATCAATTCATTTTTGCTTGGGTTATATGCTTTATTCAAATAGGGAAGAAAGTTGAATAATTGAAGAACTGTGAATACAATGTTGGTATTTTGGCTTTATGTATAAGTAAAGAGATATAATTGTAGAAAAAACTGAATAATACTCATAATTATTGAAAAGAACAAAGTCTGAGTTTTATTCTTTAGTCCTAGAGGCAGAGCATTTGGTTTCCTTTAAGGACATATGGACCTTAAAATGACTTTTCTTATGCTTTTCATAGTACTGTTACAAACCAACTGAGAATCTATCCAGAGTAGAGGCAGTAATACCACAATTACACTTGAACATGATGGATTTGACAAATGTCCCATGGAGTTCATTCAAAAAAGAGGAGAATAATAGACTATCAGCCAAACTGTGTCAACTTACAAAGGCTCAAAAGAGACATTTTACATGTTTTGGAGTACTTCAAGATTAAGTTCAAAAGGAAATAATGGACAAGAAAAGAGAATTAAAACAATATAATACTATGATGAGAAAACAATGTTTAAGAGGTGATTTTATTGGCAAGACATTTATTAAATCAGGTATTAATTCACTCAACAATGTTCATCAGTTACTTTTTGTACTCTTGCAGATATTAGGGACAAAAACATAAATAAATACACAGTTGTTGCCTTGAGAAATCTCATAGTCTTCAAATAGTAACAGAGTAAAAAGCCAATTACAAAGCAACTTCAACATTATATGCATATTCCTACTATCTGTGCATTATATCTAATAATACTTTGAGATAAAAAGCATGTCTATGACAGATAAGCAGAAAGTTAACACAGTCACTGGAGACATGAGAGACATAAAAAAATACTTTAATATTTAAGAATCTCAATGTTCTTAAATATGATGAAAGAAGAACGGAATCTAGGGGAACCAGTGAGAGACAGATTGATCAAAGATTGACATTTCTTTTTCTGAACTGGGTGTGTCAGAAAGACAAGTTTACACAAAGAAAGTAAGAATAATGTTAAGGAATTGGTTAAGGAGAAGTGGAGTGAATACTCAGGTAAAGAACGAAGAAAATAACAAAATAGGAGTGACATATGATTGAAAATGGAAGATTAAATATGTTGCAAAGTTATGATGATAATTGATTACCAAGCAAGTGATATTTAGGTCTGGACTTCCCAAACTGGAAATATACCAGCAATCTGCATTAAAGTAAGTCTAAGTTTTGGTGAATGGGAAGATATGAGGATGTGGTCAGATATGCAACTCCTTTATTTATTGGCTTACCGATCTATTTTATATCAAAGCATAGTAAGTCCCAGGTGCTTGTCCTTTTAAATATGTGATTGAAGTACATAGAAAGTAATCATTATTGGGACAGTAACCATAAGTGTGTTGTGGGTGGGTTTTTTTAATTTCCAAATAATTATTGTTCACTGTTTTCTTGATTCTGTTATTAATTGCTTAACCTTTCTCTGTCAAAACTGTCCCCATTAAAATAAACATGACTTAATTATTGGAATTTTAGTCATCAAGCAATAAAAGACTAGCTGGGGATTATGGCACACTCTTGTAATCCCAGAGACTCAGCACGCTAAGGCAGGAGGATTACAAGTTTGAAGCCAGCATCAGCAACAATTATCAAGACCCTGTTTCAGAAAGAAAAGGACAGGGGATGGTGCTCAGGAGAACGTGTCCATGAGTTCAATACCCAGAAGCAGAGAGAGAGAGAGAGAGAGAGAGAGAGAGAGAGAGAGAGAGAGAGGACAAAAACAAAAAAGAAATAAAGGACTGAGTTTTGGACTGGGTCATCCACTATAACATTTATGTCACCAAATATGATGGTAGGATTCAAAATAGGAAAAGAACAGGGTGACAGGTCACAAAGTTTTCCTAAATTAAGGAATGGTTATCAACTTAACATAGATGAAAGGGAAGAGAACTTCTGAGATTTTTCTTAAAATATAAAAATATACCCATAGAAGTGGACTCCTTTCTTCAGTTTTTAGTCATATGAAGGGAGTAGTAATGGACCCTGAAGTATAGGTGAGAACTCCCTGATCTCTCTTGCAGTCCATGAGTTTGAGAATGGTCAGCAAGTACTCAGGAGAATACAGTGACAGTGCATTCATCAGGAAGCCTCATGTTTTAGGGAATCCAGGTAGATTCAAGTAATATAGAAGATTCCAGAAATTCTAGGAGGCCGAAATGGGAGAAAGGATGAAGGGAAGGTTGAGTTAAATAAAAGGAAGCTCAGTTCAGATATTTTTTTAAATATTTCTGATTACAGGCACTAATCTTGTAGTTAGTGGCTAAGCAGAGCAGGACCGTTAGGCATTATTGCTTTGACTAAAAACACATTTTTTTTTTTTTTTTTCGAAAGAGTTAACAATAGCAGCCTCCTAATGCAGAGAAGACAAGAGACAGTGCTCAAAACTCCCAAAATAGGTCAGCTGGAGCTTGTGTCGGCTCTACTTTTGCACATGACGGTTCAGGTGAAGCAAGCTGAGATGTTCCAATTCCTGGAACTGTTACTGACCATTGGAAACAGCAACAGCTTCTAGAGGAATAGAAGATGCTTCCTTTGAAGGAGACATCAGAGTTCCAGGAAGAGGTGAAGATGCAGGTGGGAAATGAGCTTTTTGAATTTGAGTTAGATTATCAGTGGGATATTGAAAAAATCTGCAAAAGTTAAAGCAAGTCAGACTCAATATTTTAAAAAAGCCATGCTGAGCATATGACACACATTTGCAAGGCACCTTTTTTGAGTGAAAAATGGGAATTATGACAATGAAAAGAAGTAACATAGAGTGAGAGGAAGAGGAGAAGGAAATGGAAAATGGGAAGAGGGGAAATTTGTTCTCCTATAGTAAAAGGTCTAGAGAAACAGAAAAAATAAGTAGAAAAAAATGGAATCCCTGAAATCAAGGAGATGGTTTTAAGAAGCAGAATCTCAGCACTGTGAAACAGCAGGACAATCATTTCGAATGAGATAAATGTCTTGAGAATTATAGAGGTTTTATACAAATATTTTACAAAACAACACCAGATCTAGGATTGTCTATCAGGCTTTATACACCAATGGGTTTCCTGAACTGTGATGGCGAATGCTAATGATTGAAACTCCGCAGGCAGGTAGCACGGAAGCGATTAATAGGCTGTTCCATACTGAGTAAATATAAAGATAGCGCTGTTGTTTATAGACTTAGAAGCTGCCCAAGCAGCATTATATTTGAGCTTCACAGCTTCATTCTTCCTTTCATTCACTAAGCATTTATAGAATTTCTTGTTTGCACAAGTCATAGGCTGATAACTGTCTTTATGAAAATATTATCTCCACACTGAAGAGTGAATGACATTTTTATTTTACTTTTTGAGGACAATAAATGTGGGTAGTTTCTGTTTGATTTTGCCTATGACTATAATCATTATTGAAAGCTTTTGAATATCAAAGGTGTGTTTTAATTATTTTTTTAATCCTAGCCATCTAATTTAATGAAACTTCCTTGATCTATTTTCCAGTGTCATCTGGATGACCCTTATTTTGCTTGTATTGGACCATGTTTGCTTGCATTTTTGACAGGGCACAATTGTTAGCAAATAATTGCTTATGGATAATTATTTTAAGGACTCCTGATTGTCATTGAATGTACTTACTTAAATAATGAACTAGAAAGTGGGAATGGAACATACTTCAAAGTTTTAGAGTATGTAAAATATCTAAATAGAACTCAAAACATGTGTTGGTGAATACAAATCCCCCTCTCAAGATTAATTGCTTAGATTAATATTTTCCACATTTTTTTTCTGCAAAACACTAAGAACCAGGATACTAATTCATGAAAGTGCTTTAGGTGAAGCAAGTTTTTAAAATATGGAATTAAATTTCTCTGCTACATGACTTCTTAAAACTTTTAATTTGAGAATTTCTTCATTTGCATTATGATCTTCAATCAAGGGACAGAAATAGAATTGTTTGACCTGGAAACCCTAATCAGGTGCTTTAGTGGAGTTAGTGTTTCATGGAATATATTCTTGAGAAACCCTGTCCCCCAAAAAATGATGAGTTATGAAGTTATCTCTATCAGCTTTGAAGGAAATAGTTTATACACAAACATACAAAAAAATCCTTATGATAATTCAATTGGAAGTGGTTAATTTTTAACTTGTTTTTTTAGTTAAAATAAATAGATCACTCAGAAATCCACTTTTAACCTAAAAGAGCAGGTTAAAATTCATATGATGTATATTTCAAATTGCTAAAAATATGATTTCCTAAAATTCAGTGAAAATAGTGGGCAATAGCACACACGATTAAGGGCACATGTTAGGGAGACAGAAATACTCCTGCAAACAAATTCTGACTTGAACGGATACTACCTCTAAACTTGGCTCGTTTCAAAATCTGTTGTTTCCTCCGTTTTCATATCGGGAAAACAAGACGTAATGGTAGCTAACCTCACACTGTTGATAAACATGAAGCATATACAATGTCTGTTTATGAAACTGAATACGATGTTATAGATTTTATTATTATACACAATGGTATTTCATGAAGTTCTATGCAAATTTAAAAGCAGTACAAAAGTAAAAGTTTAATACAGAAAGATGCTGTGTTCAATAAGCTAGTTTTCATATTTGGATGCTTCTAATGTACTAAAACTGAAGAATGTGATGTAATGTCTAATCTAAATAACTTACCTGAAAACTCTTTAAATAAATGAAATTTCAGATGAAACAATATTATTTCTTAATAGAAATGGATAAATTACTTCAAATTTCTTACTTCTTTAAGCTCAATTTACAAAATTAAGATTAGTATTCATATATGAAAGTGAAAAAAATGACGTTTTCTTCAACTTATGTATCTCTAGCACAATGCTTCATGTGTTAAAATGAAAGCACAAAGAGGGTAGGAAAACTTGTCCGAATACCCATAACCAATAATTTACAGAGCTTCAATTAGAAAATATAAGATTTCAAAGTTACTACATTGAACTACTTTTTACAATATGAAATGATATCTGAGCATATAATGTAAAAACAGGTAACTAAAACTTTCCGTGGTATAACCAGAGTTACTAGGAAGAGGAGAAGGTCCTTTACTTGAAGTCAGAGACTAGAATTTCAGTAACCTGTGATCAAAAAATTCTTTATGAGACTCTTTCACATTTACTGACTTTCAACACAAGGTCATAATATTTTAACTCATTTAAATTACAGATGAGATTCCAAACAATTCACTGCTTAAAAAATATGGAGGCTAATTGTTTAAGTCTCCAGGTGCTACCTTGGAAAATTTAGGAGTTAAAGTCCCCTGGGAAAATTTCATCCAGCTGCCTTTGATTAGGGAATAGTGCAGTCAACTTGCAAACCATCCAAAATGCATTCATGCTTCCCGACTTGTGAATAATTAGTCAATTTGGGTTTTGATGGTTGATATCCAGTAATGAGTAATGGAGAACAAAAGAAGAACAATGACCACAGATATACAAGAAATAAAGATGGGCTCTTTGTCAAATATATGGTCTTGAACAAGTCTCTGGTAGTACCAATCTTGATCATAATTACAATTTCACTAACCTACATTACACTGATATGATTTTCGAATACTTTTAACATTTTTACATAGTCTGAAATTGCCAGAGTGATACACATTTATGCAAAAATAACAGCATGATAGAATGCAAACTTATGATTAAGACATGAAGTAGGAATACTTCTTTTATCATTTATCATTTATTTCTTCCAATATGGTTATTAATTCTCCTGCAAGGTTAGCATCTGATTACACATGAAATTGATTTGGAATGATTCATTTTACAAATTTTCAGTTTTATTATGGTAGGAAAACAATACACATTAAGTATACATGGTACTCTGAATTTTGATCTTTTCCTGAGCTAGCTATATGTAGTACAATGCTCTTTTGTGATTCTGGGCAGAAGCAACAAACTACAGCTCCCAAGAGCCCTGCAAACAAAAAGCTATGCAACTGATGCTCCACAGGGTACTGTGTAGCTCAGTTATGATGTCAGAAGGTTATATTTTGACATAATAGTTTCAACTTATGACAGGATTACCAGGATGTAACCCCCTTATAAGTTTGGAGGCATCTGTAATAATTGCCAAAAGTAATTTGGCAATTACTTTTGTATTTTTTACTATGTTTTAGAGTTATGGCTAACACGATTCATTTTTGTTGAAATTAATTTATATCTTGCTAGTTAAATATTAATATAGATATGGTCAATAATTCAGGTTTTAGGAATATATTTTAGGTTCCCAAATTCCACCATTTTTCTTGTTCAGTGATTATTGAAGATCTTTACTTAGAACTCACTTTTTTGAATTCTGTGATATATGCCACACAACCACATTCAGATGATGGTGCTTAATTTATTCTAGAGTATTCAGCAGATAATGACATAACATATGTCCTTCAGGGAAGAAAGCATTCATGTAAGGCTAATCATAATTAATAAATTAAGAGTATCTAATAAAAAGCTGGATGAGATCTATGGATCTCATTACAAAACATTATCTTCTCTTTTAGCTGCTTTTGCTTTACCACTTCTACTGTTTTCTTTTAATTAAACACTCAGTTCATTATTCAGTCTTCAAATTAAATATCTGTGTACTTTGGGCAGAACATTATAGTTCTAGCAATTTGTTCAGTAGAAATAGGGTACATATCTAATTGTTATGTCCTCCAGTTATCAATGAAGAATTGTCTACACCAGTAAAAAGATGAACAATATCTAGTGCCTACTTATTAATATTGTCATCAATAAAATGGAGCATTATAAAGATAATAAAGAAAAAGATACCTCAATCAAGTAACATGGAAAAAGGAGTAAAAGCACTACTAGTTAAGCAAAAAAGGAAAACATAGTACATAATACATATAAACATATATATGTAATGTACATGTTCTGTAAATATACTTATTTGTTTACAAAAAGCATATAAATTGCAATTTCATGTTTGCTAATCAACATGTTAGTTTATGGTTTTCTCTGTGAAAACACTGGCTTTCAGGGGCTTTCAAATTGTACTCTGTTTCTTCACTTGATTATTTTTTAATGTATCATATTAAAAGTCAAATTATGAATTCAGAAAAAAATAATGTAGAATAGATGTTTTGAGTTATATTCTTACAGTTAACATTTATTTTCAACATACATAAGGGATTCTACTTTTATGCTTATGAAGTATGTGCTTTTTTATTCTCCTTGATATAATAGTAATGCTATGAGACATACTGATACATATTGGATAAAAATGTATGCATATGTGATTAAAAGAGAAAAATAGTTCTTTAATCAAGGAAAATCTTCTGTGTATGTAGATATGCACACATTACACATATGTGCATGTGAGGCACATATCTACATTTGTGTGTGTGCACATGTGAATTTATTTCTGAAGCAAATGAGCATAGTTATCTACATTTTCTCCTAATTCTAATATTTATATGGCTCAATTTCCCTATCAGGCTACAGGTAAACACTTAACCACTTACACAGTGATGACATTTCCAAGTGGGTCTGTGGATAGCATGTTAGTCATCCTCCAAGCTCTCCAATAGCAATCTATGAGGATTTTCAGTCTGAGTACTCTGCTGATTCCAAAAAACACTACTAATATATTTCTTGGCATCAAGGTATTTTTGAATCATTTAAAATATTTGTTACTGATGTGTTTCAAAAAGCTGCATCGGTGAGTAAGCCTGAAACTAAATTCTTTATTTAGAGGAAAAAAACAATAATATTCTGTATTGAAGTATCACTATGCTCTGCTAAACAGCCGCAGCCAGGCCTGAGGAGTTCAGCAACTCAAATAAATTAATTAGTGGAACTGGCAATTAATTTGCAGCCCATTTATCAGAAAAGCTTAATGACTCTGACATAAGCCCATATCTCATTTCACAACCTGCTGTACCACCCTTACTCCCTGCAGCTGTTCCTTGTTGTTCTGTGAAACACCAACATACCCACAGAACACTTGCCAGAATTGGTGTCCCCGGGTCCTCCACACCTCTGGGGCAGGAGCCTGGCAGAGAGCTGGGCCAGCTGATGTGGCTATGATGCCAGACTTTTCTCCTCTGCCCGGTCCTTTTGGCCTGTTTACATGATAGTAGCAGATGGTTTCCTATTCTCAGATGTTTTGTAAATCCCAAAAAAAGAAAAAAAAGTTTTATTGCTCTCATTCCATTTTTCATGTTGAAGGAAGGTGAGATGGAGAGTGAGAGAGAGGTCCAAGGATTCACATGGGAACTTCAGTGAACTTCATTAAAGAAAAAGGAATGGTGCACTAGGTAGTTTTTGTATATCATTTGTCTAGGCTGTACTTATTAGCTTGTTGCATCTTGGTTATTTTAGCATACATATAGATGAAAGGACATGTAAGCCTTGTCTCCTTGCAAATTTTTTTTTTTATATTGAAGTAGTTCATTTCCTTTGGGGACAAAATAAAACTTCAAAGAAACTCCAAAAGGAGGAGCTGAAGATGTAATTCAATGGTACAGCATTTGCCTAGCATGCACAGTACAATAAGCATGGGGTCCTGCACTCAGTCACCAGTATTGGAACAGGGAGAAACTGTAAAAGGAAAAACTAAGAGGAAGACTCAACTTTAGTACTTTTTCTGATTAGGAAAAAATATTAATGACAATCTTTTATACCTTTTTCATTCCAATTTCCTCTCTTCCCTCCTATGAGATCCAGCACAAACATGAATTTTACATGTAAATTACCAATTTGTAACATTCAAATTAAAAATTGGCACTTGTTTTCATTATGTGGTTTCACTTTAAGGTTTTTGAGGAATTGTAAATTTCAGGCCAAAGGAGAATCAAATTGCTAATGGTTGATTATAATTAAAGTGATCTCCTGCATGAGTTGCTTAGAAGTGAAAGTTAATGTTTTGTATATCAACAAGGTAAAGGATTTTTTTTTTTTTGCAGTCATGGATTTATCTGATCCAAGAGAAAGAAGCCAAATTTATCTATTATAGTATGTTAACAATAGGAAAATAAAGGCAACATAGAAACAAAGACTAAGCATTCAGATAAATAAGAATGACTGTGTGTGTGTCCATTTGTGTATGTGTTTGTGTAATAGATGGAATGAGTAAAAATAATAACAAATGATAGCAAGAATGTGGCGGGAGGAGGTACATTCACACATTGTTGGTTGGACTGCATGTTTTAGTAAGCTTTTATGCCACTGTGACCAAAAGACCTGACAGGAACAGTTAAAGGAGGAAAAGTTTATTTGCGAGATCTGGGTTTCAGAGGTTTCAGTCCATAGATGACCAGTTCCATTGCTCTGGACTCAAGCTGAGGCAGACCATCATGGTGGAGAAAAGCAGCACAGAACATGGAAGCAATGACAAAAAGCTCCCCTCACCAGGGACAAAATATAAACCCTAAAATTATACTCCTTGTGACCATGACATCCAGCCATACCCTACCTGCCTACAATTATGATGCATTTAATCCCTATCAGTGAATTAATGCACAAATTAGGTTAAGGCTCTTATAGACCAATCATTTACCCTCTAAACCTTCTTGTATTTTCTCACACATGAGCTTTGGGGGAACATCTAATGTCTAAACCATAACATTGCATATTTGTACAACCACTCATGAAAACATTATGGAGATTCTTCAAAGATCTAGGAATGGACTCAGCTATCCAACTCCTTGTTATTTATCAAAAAAACCAAACAAACTAAAATCACCATATTATGGTGAAACAGGTACATCAATGTATATAGTACTGCAATTTATACTACCCAGTTGTGGAATCAGTCCAGGTATCCATAAATGAATTAATGGATAAAGAGTATGTGGTTCATATATGCAATGGAATTTTACTCAGTTATAAAGAAGAATGAAATCACGACATTTGTTGTTTAAACAATGGAACTGGAGAAAATCATGGTAAGTGAAATATGCCAGACTCAGAAAGTCGAGGGTTGAATGTTTTTCTAATATGTGGAAGCTAGAGCAAGCTGAATAGAAAAAGGAGGATCTTATGAAAATGGAAGGGAATTCAGTGGGGTGGAAAAAGGGATTGAGGGGGTGGGAGGAGGTATGGAAAAAGGGAGGAATTGAAAAATCAAATTGACCAAATTATGATATGTACATATATGAATACACCACAGTGAATTCCACATATATGTATACATAAAAACAATAATTAATTTTAAAAAAAAGAAGGAAAACTAGTAGAGTAGAGGAAGGGGAATGGATGTAGGAGGAAGTGAGGAGGAAAGGAAGTAATGGGGACTCAAATGGAGCAAATTGTACTCAATGCATGTAGAATTATGTTAAAATGAACCCCACTATTATGTATTACTGCAATGCACTAAGAAAAATATTTAAAAGCAAAAATTTATCCAAGATGTTTGTAGTCTGGCTGTAGCTGGTGGTGACTCTTTGTTGAGAGGGCTGAGGAAGGAGAGAAGCTTAACTTTTATCAATTAAAGGTAGTAGGGATTTTGTTCACACTGGTCAATGAGTACACATTGTTCAGCTAATATTCATGAAGCGAAGAATTGGAAGTTGGAGGGTCTGAATCTGGCCTTCCTAGAGGTAAACAAACGGAATGTCTATGAATTTTAGATAAGTAGTATGGAAAAGAATTATCTCTTGCTGGGGCTTGGGAATATAGCTCAGTGGGTAGAGTTCACAAGACCCTGGGTTCAATCCCCAGCACCGCGAAAAGAAAAAAAAGAATTATCCCTTGCAACAATATTTTCCAGAAACACAAAAGTGTAGAGGAGTTTTTAACTGCTGCTGTTTTCTGGGAGAACCTAAGGGAAAACTTGACACTGGTATCTCTGTATTGTAGAAGTTTCATCTGTCCTACACATGGTATGCCCAGTACCTGGAACACAGCCCAGGTTAAAATTAGCTTTCAGTATTTTTTTTTTTTTTTTACAAAAGGATAAAGTTAAAGTAAATTAAATTTGCTGGGATAGATCCAGACAATCAGGTGATTCTAGCTCAAGATGAATAAGGATGATTTGGGAACTAGAAGATGGAGTAAAGGACCTGGGAAGAAATAAGCCTGTTCTTGTGGAAAAAGAGAATCACTTCCTTTAGTATTTTCTTAAGTTGATAATTAGACAAACATCTTTTAAAATGAATGTTTTAGTATACTTGAATTTGTCAAGAGGAAGAACCAAGTCCCAAGTTGATCAGCATCTTACCCGTCTTTTGTAAATGAGTAGGGAATTTGAATTGACTCTCAATTTTTTTTTTTTTAACTTTCAACCTTCCAGGACTGTATTTTCTTCCTGACTATAATGGGGGAAACTGTCAATAATAACACCTGATAATTCATGGTCATTTGTATACTTCAAAACATTTATAGCAACATTATCTCATTTGGTTTTAACCTTCTAATGCAAATAATAAAGTTCTGATCTAAAATAAATTTACCAATATTGGAAATGCACCCAAGGAGCAGTAATATTTGCATGGTCTAATAGATATTTAGGGGAGGAAACTAGTATTCTAAAGAAAATCTCAGCTAAAATACAAAAATCTGTAATCAAAGATGCCTGTCTATTCCCCTAAGCACACTAAGGACAGGGACATTTATTTTATCTCCCATATGTTCCTAATTCCACAGCAGAGGACCTGACATTACAGTTGTTTTCAGAAAACGTTTGTTAAATCTCTGATGACTGCCTGAGTAAATAATGATGTATGTCTCTTACATTTAAATGTGGAAAATAATAGGTTTTTCTTTCTCTTCTTGTTAATTAGGGGAATTTGTGATTCCTAATGGAAGAGAGGAGTACATAAAAACACAGAATGAAATGCCAAACATTTGTAGTTCTACATTAAACTGATAATAAAGATCTCCTTTAATGTTGTTGTTTTGCCAGAAATGCCAACTTATCAATTCTTAATTTACCAGGTCAGAAGCTTTAGCCTTTATAGATAAAATCCAGGGAGCCTAATTAGCATCAGAATAGTCTTTATCACTGGAAGTTTAATGCTCTCACAAGTAAAGAATGTCCTTATAGGTAGAATTATGCATTATAAAGCAATCTGGATAATTCCCTTTTACCATACTGATTTTTGACCTATGACCTAACTATAAGAGGAATAAAGTTCACATAGAAGATGCCAAGAACCATAAAATGGCCAAACTCACAACCTTCATTCTTGTGGAAAAACAGAAAACTAGAGAAAGACACTATGACATTCTAAGTCTGCTATGTACTACCAATACAGGAAGAATAGAGGTTGACTTTGATTGTTTTATAGATTCAAAACACTGGTTCCAAAAAGAAAAGGAGAGAGATTTTTATGCTCTTAGAAGTAATAAACACAATAGCAGGCAACATTTCTTGCTCAAGTTGTCATGTTCATGTCGTTACTGGATTACTTTTCCTCTCCTTGGATAGTTCAAATAAAAGCGGAGAAAGAGACTAAAAAAATTCTTTCCTACTCTATCCTCATATGTGGAATACAGCAGAAGAATCTACAAAATAGCAAAAGGAATACATGGAGGAAAAAGATTTTCTACCTAGAAACTGTCAAATAAGCAGGGATTTTGAGGTGTAATACAATGCCATAGTTATAGCCATTTGAGTTGCAAGCAACAGAAAAATCAGTAGAACTTGTGTCAAGAAGGATAATTTATGAAAGAATTTGGGGTATCACTTGTAATTGAAGAACTGGTTGAAAACCAAAGAGCAAGAAGAGGAACAAACTGATTAGGACACCACCAAGACTTATTCTCTCCCTCTGTTATGTCTGTCTGCCTTTCACTGATGTACACATCTCATGGTTGCATGTATTCTGCTTCTTTGCAGGTCCCTTGATAGCATCCAGGGTCATCACCAATGGAGCCTGAAATGTATATTTTAATGATCTTCCCTCTTTGGTGCCATTACTAAACAAATTTTATGGAACAAGTAGTTCTCTTTGCTCAGTGCTGGTCATTTTTGGGGATCAAATCATTGGGAGTGGGTAGGAGAACATGCACACCAGACTAGAACCTGGAACCACGAGACGGTGTAGAAGTAGAATGGTGAGACTATCAATATGTGTGTGTAAATTACCTGGACAGATCAACTAGAGAAAGGTTATAACAGAACTGCCTTTCTTGTAGCATTGATGCTAAAATGCAAGAAGGTATGAACATGCATATAATTAAGGAGATAAAAATTTTGGAAAAAAAAAGCAATGAATGAATTGAAAATGAGATTATGGAAATGTGTTCAATAGCAATTAATTGAAGGTCTCTTTTTCTATGTCTTCTTAGAGTATGTATTAATGTTAAAAATCATTCTTTGCTGAACCCAGGGACTCATAACAAGATAGTGTGAACAGTTGCCATCCCGTGGTTGCCAATGGCTAAGCTTCCTAATTACATTGGGCACCACCCTATCATAAATTTGTTGATAGTATGAAGAACAGGTTTCCAGTATACAACCCCTAAATACCTGACATGTTTTCCCTAGATTTATTTCTGTCTCTGGAAAATGTACATTTGACTTACTCTTTTATGAACCCCAAACTGAACCACAAATTATTAAACTAAGAGAGTGGGAGCAGTTGTCAATAAAAGCACAAACATCTAGTCTCCAGGGAATCAGAAGCCATGGCAGGACATCCTTGGTGGAATAGTTTTGGGCTGCAAAAGAAACTCCTTGTCTAACTACTCCTTAGTTTTCTTCATTCTTGCTCAAATTGTAAGGCTGATTTTCCCACCTTCCACATTTCCTGACACTGCTCAATATCTTTTTAATAAACTCTTTTTATGTTTAAGTAAGTTAGAATTGAGTTTTGATATTTGTGACCCAAACCTCTGCCTGATATTTAAGGACTCAAAAATAAGTCTTATGAACTAAAAGCTTCTAAAAATAAATTGCATATGAATAAAGCTTCTTGTAATTTATTTTATAGTCAATGAGAAAATAGGTATAGGATGTAAGTTGTCAGAAATACAGTACTGTACAAAGTGTCCATGTCTTTAGTCTTTCTGAATGCTGTAAAGATTTCTTGGGATGCAAGAAGAAGGTACTTTTTGGGCACGTTAGTCTAGTCTTTCAATATTTTATTTAAGCTAATTTTAGGTGCATCTTATAAATTGATAATTGTGTCAGGAACTTAATTAAATTACAGAAATATTCTTTCTCTCTTATTGTTCATGAATAACACAAGCCTTATTTACAATTTTAATTTCAACTGAATAGAAGCATCAAAGAAAAACATGATATGTGAAATGAGAAATTAAAGTCATGACTGCAAAATCCAAGTAGGTTGCATTCATTATGTGGCCTGGGATCTAATCAGGTTGACAAAGCTTAAAGTCAATACTCCTCCAAAGACTTCTGGGAGTTGTTTAATTAATGCAAATGTTCATAACCTTGGTTTTAATATGATCTCAAATTGCTGTCCAGAGTCGTATTTTTCAATGTCAGACCATAATTTCCTACATAACATTTACAAGCTACTCTACTTATTATTTCTGCACATTAGAAGTTTACTTTTTATTTAATTCAGAGAAATCTCATGAAAAATTAACAATTTGAATTTCCAATTTCAATATAAATTTTTAAGAATATATTCATCATATAAAACATATAAAATAAAACTTGCATAAAATTATTTTGTGAAAATATCTAAAAAGCCCAGCTTGGTTGTAATATCTATAAGCCAGGCTAAGGCAGGAGGATTGCAAATCCAGCCAGCCTCAGCAAATTAGTGAGTCCCTAAGTAACTTTATCAGATCCTTCTCAAAATAAAAAGTAGAAGGCACCCATTGGTTCAATCCCAGGTACCTATAAATAAATAAATATATAAATAAAATCCAAAGAAGATTTTATTGTTTATCTTTTAAGACTGTGTTCATGCCTTAATTTCAATATTTTATTTTGTGTATTAATAGTCAACAATGCTAGTAATTTTAATGTTTGGAGTTATAAGCATTCACAACATATTGAATTCACTTTAAATAGAGTATACGATTTATTTAACAGAAAATACAATGAATAATCCAATCATACATTGGAAAATAAATTATCTGTTTTTGTAAAGACTAAGATGTTCAGAACAGATTTTCTGTAAATCCAAAAGAAATGATATATCATACATGGTGCAAGACACATGAAGGAAAGAGTTAGGGAACCATTTATTGAGCACTTTTGTATGCAATTTATATGCTTCTCATTTTGGTCCTAACAATAGTTTAATAGAAGAAAGGTTATCCCTATTTCTTAAATTTCTAACAAAAGAAGTTCAGAGTTTAAGTAACTGGTTCATCTCATATAGCTAGTAATTAGAAGAGTTGCAATACTATAATTTTTGAAAATTAAATGTAACTTCCCTCTTGATAATTATTGCCCTTGGAGTATACTAAGGTCTAGTGGGTGTTCAGTATATATTTGTTGAATGAATATTTAATAAATTAAAATGATTTTTAAAAATGATTCTGATCTCTATATATGTATGTATATTGATAACATCTCTAAATACTCATAAACATTAAAAATCTTTTAAAAATACATTTGAAACTTTTGTAGCTTTTTCTGACTTGCTTATATTTTTGGTTCTTTTTAGGTATACATGACAGTAGAATGTATTTTGACATATCGTACATACGGGGAGTATAACTTCCCATTCTTGTGGTTGTACCTGATGTGGAGTTACACTGGTTGTGTATTCATATATGAATATAGGAAAGTTACGTAGAATTCATTATACTGTATTTCCCATTCCCATCCCCCCTTCTTTTCCCCCATTCCCCCTGTCCAATCCAGTGAACCTCTACTTCTCCCTACTTCCAACCCGCCTATTAATGAGTCATCATCCACATATCAGAGAGAACATTTGCCTTTAGTTTTTTGCGACTTGCTTATCTCACTTAGAATGATAGCCTCCAGTTCTATCCATTTGCCAACAAAAGTCTGGCTTGTCTGTTCTGAACTTACTGCTGTCTAAATATTCCATGAAGCCAATCTTGCAATCTTTATCAACATAATCTTTGGCATTTCTTTAGACTCTGTCTTATGTATACTATACTCAGATTTCCACCTATATTCAGATTTTCCCCCCTTTTTTTTTATCTTTTATTTTTTCCATCATAAGTGAGAGGAGTGGGGAGTAAGTGAAGGTGGGCATGTTTTAGTTGCTCTTGTAAAGGACAGAGGTCAATGTGCTGGCACCTGGATACCTAAAATCATTTGCTTTAACCATAGAGTTAATTGATAATTTGAGCAGAGAATTCTAAATTTGGGAAAAGTACAGAAATTTATGATTTTACTTCCATTGTCTTCTAGTTTTCCTTTTAAAAAGTATGAGAGTACTGTAAATTTTCATATTTTATGTGACTCAGAAATTTTTAGATTTATCTCTTTGTTCTCACAAGTGTTCTTGCATGCCTATATAAAAGGTGTGGTCCTTTCAGTCTAGGAACACACATTTTTTTGTTCTGAAACACTTTCTTGATTTATTTCTTTGATAATTTCTTCTCTCTGATGACTCTTGAACTCCTATCTGGATATTTTATTTTCTCATTCTTTCCTCAACCTTTTTTCTTTTGTAATGTTTTTATACTGTTTCTTTTCTTTTGCTCTAGTTTCTAGGTAATTTCAAAAATATTAATTTCCAGTTGACTGAGTTTTCTACTACCTGTTATATTTTAGATTACTAATCATAATTTTTCATTCACTTCTTGAAAATTTAAAATATTGTTTCATTTATGCTCATGAAAATTATTTTTCTTCTTTGGTTTGCTAATAACTGTTTTGTGATGTTTTATCCTTGTTTTATAAACTTACCTTTCTCCAAATCGCCTCTTTCTTTCCTTGTTTGTCTTTTGTTTTTGTTTTTCTTAATAGATGGTTTTTCAGGGACCTAAATATCTAGGAATTCTTTGAATTGTGTTCACATTTTAAAGCAAGGTGTCAAAATCTGTCTGGAAGTTCTGAACCTGTAGATAAAACATTATAACTCTGCTCTACAGTGTAAGGAAACCTGGCTGTGACCGTTTATTAGGATCCTCTGACATGAGAACAAAGCATTTTTCCTTGATTGTCTTTCTCAAATACCTAACTAGAAGTCTTAGAAGTGAGTGGGAGTCTAAGCCTAAATGTCCCCCCAAATTTTCCCACACACCTAGGTACACTTCATGTCTCTCAGTTCAAAAACATCTCAAGAGTAAACCTTATCACTCTTCTAGAGAATAGGACATCCTCTTCAATTTTCAAAATCAATGAGGTATTTTAGACAGTTTCCTTTTTAAGCAAATGTTTATGAACTGAATTATGGCCTCCAAAGTTTATATGTTGAATCCTAATCCTGTAAAGGAAGATAGGTTACTTACTAGATAATTAAGGCTAAATGGGGTCATAATGATGAGAAGAGACAGAAGATAGTGTCATTTTCACTGTCTCTCTCTGTCTCTCTACCAAGTGAGAGCACAGAGAAAAGAGAGCCACTGGAACCCAAGGAAATAGCTCTTACCAGACACTGGCCCTATTGGTAACCTGATCTTGAACTTCACGTCCTCAGCAGTGTAAAAAAGGGCATTTCGGTTGTTTAGCCACAGACTCTATGGTATTTTGCTATAATAATCTAAACCTGAGGCAGATTTTGGCACTGAGATAGGGGAAGAACTGATATAATAAATACCTCTAAATGTGGAAGTGACTTTCAAACCAGATAATGGGTATACTCTGGAAGGCATTCTTGAATGCATGTTACAAATGACCTGGATTGATATGAAGATAGCGTTGGAAGAAAGATAAACATTAAAGGAAATTCTGGCAAAGTCTCAGACAGAGAAAAGCTGGAGACAAAACCTCTCTATATTCGTGGAAAAAGAATATTGATAATGGTGATCAGAAAGCTGGTAGAAATATCAATCTTAAAAGGTCATTCTCATGAGATCTCAGAAATGAAAGGGAATTGTCTTTCTGGCATGAAAGCAAGATCTGATGAAAGAGGAGCAGTATGGCTGCCTCAGCTCTGTGGTAGGTGCTTCCTCTGCAACAATACCCGATTTCAAAGCCACATCTGCATTTAGCACCACCCACCTCCAATCTCAACAATAATCATAACGAGATTCTCTATATAGCTTAGTTTATAAATAACAAAAATTTCTCACACTTCTGGGGATGGGAAACCCAATTTAAGGAGACAGCAGAGTCAATGACTAGGGATGGTTCATCTGTCAATTTCAAAGGCTGGGGTCTCTTCTTGGAGGGACTTGCTGCCATTACTCAGTGTTCCAAGGCAAAGACTACAGTCCAGTGCATTGTGGAAGAGGAGCCACTGGACACAACTGTGAGGGTGACACTATCACCCAGTGCACCTGGGTGATATTCTTTAACCTTAATATGTAATGACATTTGTCTTGTTAGGTTTTGGATTTGCTCAGGATCTGTCATGACTTCTTTCTGATTGCTCCTTTTTGGAATGGAAATGTCTATACTATGCCCATCTCATTTTGGAAGACCATAAGTCATCTAGTTTCACAGGTTCACAACTGCTAATGGATTTTCCTTCAAGATAAATAATACTTTACCTGTCACTCATATCTGATTTAGAAAATAACTACACAAGACTTTGGACTTTTGACTTAATTGCTGACACTGAGACTTAGGGGTTGGGGAAATGGAAGAGATTAATGCATTTACATACAAGAAGAAGATGAATTGTTGGGTGTCAGTTTTGGAATTCTGTTGTCTGAACTATGTCCTTTCCCAAATTTACATATTGAATCTTTTATATCAATGTGCCTACCTTTGGAGATAAAGGCTTTAGGAAGTGATTGTGTTTAAATACATTCCTAAGGATGGTCCCTGAGCTCCTAAGACTAGTGTCATAAGAAGAGTCACTGGAGAGATATTTTCACTCTGCCATGTGCATGTGAGGATACACCAAGAAAGTAGCCATCTGCAGCTCAAGGAGAGAGCCCTCCCAGACACAATTCTGTAGTCACCTTGATCTTGGACTTCCATGCTCGTAAATGTGAGACAATATATTTTGGTTTTTAAACTACATAGTCCATGGTATTTTGTTTGGCAGCTCAAACATAATGAGACTCAGATTTAAACAAAATCCCTTATTTTTGATCAAGTAGCTACTCTTTTCCAGAAAAAATGGGACTCCTTATGCTGAGATTTCAGATAATACTGGGATTTCAGTTAAATTTTTTTCTTTCCCATCTTTTAAGTTAGAACTATATTTCTTAGCTAAAACGTGTCCTCTTCTCTACATTTTAAAAGATCAAGGGTTTCTTTTTACCTGCTCATTTTTTATTAAACTTCTATGGTTATTAAATTACTTTTCTTGGATGACAGGATTTCAGAAGACACAATAGAGATAAATGCATTTCTCCAGTCTAACATTCTAACTGTAAGATTTCTTATTTTTTGAGTAAAATTAGAGGCAAGTCCTTTGTCTTAGCATGTAAACAAAATTTGGACTAACATAACCACAGAAAATGCTCTGTTCCTGTCTGTAGTAAGTGTTATCTGCTTCTCTGAGCATCTTTGCTCAGGCTTCAAATTCCACTCAAAAACTAATTGAACTGTGGTCAGCATTCATTGAATGAGTGTCCAACTTAATCATGGAGTTCCCAAACTTCTATACAGATACCTTCAGTCCAAGGTTTTATAACCAATATGTACCACATTTGCGTGGGACTAGATTTCTACCACTCATGGAATCACTATCATCCCAGTCCTCTTCCTCGAACGCCATGTATCTTAGTTTTCGTTCTCTTTCCTATCTCTAAGATGGTACTCTCATCAGACCACTTTCTAACCAGGAAAATTTAATTTGATCACTTCAAAGCAAGTAAGCAAGTATTTCTTAATAAATTTGATACACATAGGAGATATTTTCATGTATTATATATTGCAATATTAATGAGGAAGATATTAATATCTAGTGGGTGTACCTTTTTCCCCACATCCTCACCAACACCTATTGTTGCTTGTATTCTTGATAACAGTCCTTCTAATTGGAGTGATATGAAATCTTAGGGTAGTTTTGACTTGCATTTCTCTTATTACTAGAGATGTGGAACATTTTTTCATATATCTATTGATCAATTGTATATCTTCTTCTGTGAAGTGTGTGTTCAGTTCTTTAGTCCATTTATTGATTGGGCTATTTGTATTTTTGATATTAAGTTTTTTGAGTTCTTTATAAATTCTAGAGATTAGTGCTCTATCCGAAATGGGTGTGGTAAAGATTTTCTCCTGTTCTGTAGGCTCCATCTTCACATTATTGATTGTCTCCTTTGTTAAGAAAAAGCATTTTAGTTTGAATCCATCTCATTTATTGATTCTTGCTTTTCTTTCTTGTACTTTGGGAGTATTGTTAAGGAAGTCTAGTCGTAAGCCAACATGATGAAGATTCGGACCTACTTTTTCTTCTATTAGGTGCAGGGTCTCTGGTCTAATTCCTAGGTCCTTGATCCATTTTGAGTTGAGATTTGTGCCTGGTGAGAGATAGGGGTTTAGTTTCATTTTGCTGCATATGGATTTCCAGTTTTCCAGCACCATTTGTTGAAAGCATTGAAGGTATTGGCAAGGATGTGGGGGGAAAGTTACATTGCTGATGGGACTGCAAATTGGTGCAGACACTCTTGAAAGCAGAATGGAGATTCCTCAGAAAACTTGGTATGAACCCACCAATTGACCCATCTATCCCACTCCTCACTTTATTCACAAAAGAATTAAAGTCACCATGCTACAGTGATGCAGCCACATCAATGTTTATAGCAGCTCAATTCACAATAGCTAGATTGTGGAATCAACTTAGATGTCCTTCAGTAGATGAATGGATAAAGAAACTGTGATATGTATACAAAATGGACTATTACTCAGCTGTAAAGAAGAATAAAATTATGGCATTTTCAGGTAAACGGGTGTTGTTGGAGAATATTATGCTAAGTGAAATAAGCCAATCCCAAAATACCAGAGGTCAAATGTTTTCTGTGATAAGTGGATGCCAATGTATAAGGGTGGGGGGGAGCAGTAAGGGAAGTATGGAGGAATGCTGGATTTTGTCGAGGGAAATGAGGGGAAAGGAGGGGGCGGGGGAAGGAAAGATGGCGGAATAAGACAAACATTATTCACCCTATGTACATGAATGATTACATGAATGGTGTGACTGCACATCGTGTACAACCAGAGAAATGAAAGTTGAACTCCATTTGAATACAATGAATCAAAATACATTCTGCTGTCATGTGTAACTAAATACAACAAACAATAAAAAAATATCTAGTGGGGTATGACCATATCAGGTATTCTACAACGTACTGAATCTGGTGAAGGATGCCTTAAATATTTCATGACTTCCAAATCTGACGTATATTCACTTAGCTTGTGTGTTGATGTAAGACTGGGTCTGTTTTTTTCAGAACTTGTCTAGAAACTCTCATATCATCAAGGACAGCATTTTCTGGGTTATTTCTGTGGAAATTACCACAAAAAATTGTATTCGTCTGCATTTGTATATGTGGCTTTAGCCACTGATTAATTCATACCATCTTTTAATAAAGCAATGCAAATATATGCATGTAAAGTGCATACCACTTTATAATACATAAATTTAATTTTCTCTATTTCAATTATTTTGAATTGACTTTTAATTCCATGTTAGGTGCTTTATATTATCTGCGAATTTCTGTTCAGGATAGCACAAGAAATATAAAAATATTTTTAAGGGTATCATGACTCTGAGAGTGTTGGGAATCAAAAGGCTTTGTCCCAAGGCAACCTCAAGGACTCAGAGTTTTATATATCCTCTTTGAATATAGAAGCAACATACATTTTTATTATTTATGAGAAGCCTATAGGAAAGAAGTGAAGCAGTTAATTTCTTAATAAGGTTATTCTGCTTCATTAAATTGCTAATAAGCACACTGCAATAAGATTTAAAGGCATATGTCTTTTAAAGCTAATATATTTACTAATTCAGCAAAAATTAGTTGAGTATCTACTAAGTATCAGATACTTGCATATTTTCTCAATATTTGAATCACTCTATCATGATTCATTCTGTTTTCTTCTTCCTTTCCATCATCCCTGTCTCATTTTCTATTATTTATTTTGAATATTGTGTAAGGCAAGTCCGTTCTGCTTTTAAAAATATCAATAGTAAGCTTTACAGAAAGAACCACAGTCCTCTTTTATTATTCTTATCTTCCCCAATTCTATTTTTTTGTATCAGAATCTAATCAGTGTTCTTTTTCTAGTATCTACATATGTGTACCTGTATTAATCAGCTTTTTTTGCTGCTGTGACCAAAAGACCTGGCAAGAACAATGTGAGAGGAGAAAAAGTTTATCTGGGGCTCGTGATTTCAGAGATCTCAGTCCACAGACAGCAGGCTCCATCCCTTGGGACTGGAGGTGAGGCTGAACAATAGGGCTGAAGAGTTTGGGAGGGAAATAGTTCACATGATGATCAGGAAGCAGAGAGAAACTCCACTGGCCAGATACAAATATATACCTTCAAAGCATGCTCCCAATGACCCACTTCCTCCAGTCACACTCTACCTGTTTTCAGTTACCACTCAGTTAATCTCATCAGGGGATTCATTCACTGATGGGGTTAAGGTTGTCATAACCCAATCATTTCACCTCTGACAGTTCTTGCATCGTCTAACACATGCGCTTTGGGGGACATCTATTATCTAAACCATAACAGTACCAGTAAGAAAAATGTGTTTGTGATGTGGGGAGGGGCATAATATATTTATATGGTGTGTTGAGGAGAGGATGTTAATATATTATTTTATGGTGCTGATATTTTGCTCTAAGTTTCTCCTTAAGTTTTTGTCTGCTACATCATATTCCACAGTATTCCTAAAATATCAAATGAATCAGTTAACAGAGTCTTGCCCTCATACCTAAACCAGAAAGGTGTAAAGAAGGTATATCTGAAGGAGACTGTATTATATTCCAAGGAGAGGGTATGTGGTGTTTTGAAAATCAGTTGAAAAGACACCAAGGAAATCTCCTACCATTTAATTCCTGCAATTTCATTGCTTGACATGTAAAGATGAGGTAGGCAGGTAATTGAATAGAAGAGAGAATAAAGGTCAAAATGATGAAACAAAAGAGAAAGAAAAATTGCAAATATGTGCACTTGCCTATGTATTTATATATTTGAGTAATGTATAGCAACACTGTGGCCTAAAGTCTTCTTTCCAGAAATAATTATGCATAATATTCTTTAGGTTCTGGGAGCTCAGGAATGTCCAATTCTCAGGACAGAAGTCAATAATTTAAGACTCCCCACTAGTACCTTAATGAGATTACATTTCCCTCTGGAATCTATTCCTTCTGATATTGTCAAAGACTAGAGTTGGTGACAGTTGAGCTTCCTTGAACAGAAGGCACATTGTGCTTAGTGGAGTTGATGTGTTTTTTGACAGAACAAAGTGTAGTAATCCTAGGTGGATCTTCAGCTGGAAAGGAATCCACTAACAGCCATCACCCAGTCCATTATCTCATGTAGTAGGAAATTCATTTCAGGTTCACCTAACCTAAATCAAAACTGCTATGAATTGTAGAAAACAAGAGAGACCAAAACAATAAAAATAAAATAAAATAATAAAATAAGATTTTCCCATTTCTGGAAAAGTGCTCAACTACCTTTCTTAAGTCTTTATGATTTCAGTTTCTAAATATTTAAGACTCAAACTACAGACACAAGGAACAGACTTTTCAAAAGAAAATCAGCAACGTGGGCATGGTTATCATCATTATCACCCCTATAGTTCCATGTACAGATTTTTAAATGAGAATTTTCTTTGAAAGAAATCTAACAATTCAATAGTATCATTCTATGTTTTGTAAATCATTATTTTAAGTCTCAGCAAGATGAAACTTCTTTAATTTATTCAACCCTTCGACATGGTAATCTGAATAGCATTATCCATAATAATGGGATTTTACTTTCTTAATTTATCTTCCAGACTTACTCTATCCTTATTCTGTCTCCAAAGCTTTTACCATGGTGATTATCTAATGCAGAAGCAAAGCCACGGGATTCATGAGAAGAGAGATTTTTTTTTTTCATGATTTTAGCTGCTTATGTTTTATCAGCCTTTTTGGTGATTTGTATTATAATAACCCTAATACATTTTCCAGTGTCCTTTCTCTCTCTAATTCTGTTTGTCAAAATGTGAATCGTGATCCATGCACATAACCTTTTCCCAGGTTAGAAAGATCATTTAAACTAGAACAGGTAAAAGTGAAAAAAATTATTCGTAGGACTTTAACCATTCATGCTTTTAAGCTAGCAAAATTTAATTTTAAAAGGAAAGGAGCATGCTATTTTTCAACGTAAGTTTTAGTGACTATCTAATATCTAATGTCTAATATCTAATATCCTTTTACATAATAGCATTACTAATTTCCAAACAAAAATGACTAATGTGGTAACTGATAGGGCAATGTGATATACATTGAGATAGATTTATATTAGATAAAAAAGTTAAATAAAAAAATAATAAGTAATTTCACCTTTATGACCTCCAAATTAGCAAAAATCAATTATTCACTGCTAAAATAATATCACATTAATAATTAAACAATAATAAAGTAGAGACATTAATGTACTCAGTCATGAAGATGTTATAATGGTTTATTATTTTCATTCTGATTGAGTGGTCCTTCTATATGCAGTATATTTCATAATTATAAATATTCATATACATAACTGGAGATAATTTGAAAATTTTGTTCAGTTTTGCTGTGAAAAGATTCTGCTCATGTTATTTTAAATTTACAGCTTACACTCTCTTCATACAAGTTGATTCCAAGTTCTACATTTTGAAAAACGTCTTCATTTATCAACTTCATTAATCAAACACATTAATGAGCTCCCGTTATTTTGCACAAATGATACTTGACCCTAGACACAAGTGAACATATTCCACATTTCCTCACACATCTAGATATCTCATCATATAGTGGGAAAGAGAAATGTTAAATTAAAATGTCATACATATGACTGGATTGAGGAAAAAACAATATCTGAGATATAATCTAAGACATCTTGTATCTGAGATAGAAAATACAAAACATAGCACCGCAAATTAAAAAATTAATTATTTTGAATTACATTAGACAACGAATATTTTTTTAAAAAGGAGAAATGTAACATAGCAGTATTAATATCAGTTTAAGTTTAGTGTAGGGAAGAAATTACATAGCAAACTCTTATTGAATATTTACAATGAGCAAACATTATGCTATCAATGTAGAAAAAATGGAAATTAAAAATTCAAACCATGAGCTCTAGAGAGAAAGTGTGAACTAAGGATGAAGATAGAAGATTCAGTGGCTCTTGTGGACTTGATATTTTAAATATCATAGCTAGGAAGGCTTCACTGTAAAAGTGAATTTTAAGAAAAGATCTGAGGGACTATTGAGGAAATAGGTTTGCATCTCAGAGAAGAGTATCTAGATAAGGGAAACACCAATTTGTTTTCAATAATTATGTTCCAATATGTATTATTGTCTTTTCTTAGATTGAATTTATATGCCTTGTGTGATAAATACCCACATTGCTTCCAAAACTGAGCAACAAATAACATTTCTATGAACGTCTTGCATATTTCTTTGTCCATTTGTTCAAAGATTTCCCTTGTATTCAAAATTGCAAGACTACAGAGTATACACATGCAAAATACAAAAAGTCATTAGCTTATGGTTCTAAGGGGGCTTCCCCAATTAATATTTCTGCATTAGCATAAGAAGGAGGACACCTGGATAATATATGAATTTCTAAGTTCACTTAAATAAGAATAACTATAAAAAGCTTCCCACTTTAAAATTGTTAGTACTTGTCAAATATTTACTAGATACATTAGTTTCCTTCACTTTAAATTACTGACTTACATCCCCTTCTTAATTTTGCTATGAGGTTTCTTGTAACAAAAATAATGATGACATATGTTGCAGTCAGTTGCCATACATGTTTATATATGGAAGATTTGTAGAAAGTCATTCTAAAATAAGGTTCAAATTTTTCTTTTTCTTTTTAACATTTTAAACTGCAAATTTTATTTCAATCCAGTTTCTAAAATTAAAAACAATTTTTTGAATCTTGTGAATATGTGTTTTTATTTTTTGGTTTTGATTTCTTTTTTCCTTGTTAATATATCAGAGTTTTTTGAGTAGTCTAGATGTTTTTACTAAGCTATTGTTGCAAGTAAACTGAAAATCCTATAAAAATTCATTTTAGTTTCAGAGTCTTCACATAGTAAAAATACTTAATTTTAAGGAGTCATATTCAGTATTTTCTTGCTTCATATTTCTTGATTTTGGTAGGTCTTATTTAAGGAATCTTTCTTAATCCTCAAGGATCTAGGTCATGAATTCATTTGGCTTTTCTAAGGTTTCCTATTTAAGTTGTCACATTATCTTTAAATAATGAGAATTTTCTTCCCATAAATACCTTTTTTTCTGTTTGTGTTACTTTTCAGACATATTTCTCTGATAATTACCTTGAAGAATAGAGGTACTAGAAGTATCTTTATACATAATTTTGAGTAACCGTTATCCCAGAAAAATATCCATTAGTGTTTCATTAGTGTTTCTTTTTCCTTTTCTCTTTTTGCAAATCTTTAGAGAAATCACTTACTTTAATTCTTTTAATCTTAGCTGTATCTGAAGTTATTTTAGCTCTAGTACTAATTTATATGTACTGCTCAAGAATTCAATTTATTTGTATTTTAAAAAAATTCACTTCAGAATTTTTTATAGTTCTATAATTAATTTAGTTAATTCTGCTCAAAAATCTTACAGCTTCCCTCATATTTCTTCTTTTTCCTTAGGTCATTTATATTTAATGACTATCTTATTTATTCTATCTTTTCCTTTTGAGTAATACAAGAAGATGTGAACGTTTATTTGAGCAACAATTTAGTTGCTTCTTATAGGTTCATTTTGTTATTTTATAACATTGTATGTTGTTTTGGTTTCTTGGAACCAAGAACTAAAAGGTGCATTTGTTTGTTTAATTTCCAAATGTATTTTTTGCATCAAAATTGACATCTATTTTCCAAAATCATGATTAGGTGATGATGTCTGACACATTCCCCTATTTGTAATTTATCATGTTATTTGTGCTTTGGCACATAATGACTTTTATAATTGTTGTTAATATTTCATAGGTACCTTAAAATAATGAATAATCTGATTTCATGATCTATGATTTTATGCTTATAAATTTTACCTACTTGATTCATTAAGTTACTTATATCTTCCATATTGCAAAATAATTTTATCCACTTAATTTATTCTGAAATGAGAGAGTAAATTAAAATTTGCTCTTGCATAATGAAATGTTCTATTTTCTTCAATATCTTTCAATATGTACTCTGTTTGATTCTGAACTTTATCAAATAATATATTCAACTGATATGTTCATTATGTCTTTATTGTCATCAAGTGTCCTTTTTCTAATTAGCTTTTTGTCTAATAATTCATGTTTTGACATTAAGTTATTGATTTCTCTTTGATTTATACTTATTTCCCTGTCTGCCATTATCATTTTGTTTATTTCTTTGTTTCGTGATTATCATAGTATTCTCACCCCTGGCAGTGATCATTTTCTTACATGTTTTGAAATATATTGTCTATTTTATTCATTGGCTTATTTTTGTTTGCCTTCAAAGCTAACAGCCACCCAAAGATGGCTATTTATCCTCAGATCTAGAACAATAAAAATTGTATAGTACATATTTGAAAATATCTGTGCACTCATACATGACATATATGGTCAATAAAGTGGAAGCACACTGGTAAGGGCAGTGAAGATTTCTACGGTGTAGCTAGAAAGCCAAGACAAGAACTAGAATAAGTTGTCATTGCTGCACTAATTAACCAAACAGAAATGATCACTTATTGCATCAGTGAAAAATAAGGTAGGCAGTGAACTGTGCAGAAATCCCGGCTGATTAGAGGATTTGCATCTTTTTAAAATTTTTATTTGGAAGAGAAATATAATGCAAAAGAGAGTGGTACTAACTTTGGAATATCTTTAAGCAGATTTTAATATAAATCCAAAAGTTAAGCACTCATGAATTAAGTTTGATAGTATAAGCACAATTATTGTGAAATAGCTCTCACTTAATGGTGATGTATATGCCATGTTCTGAGTTTATTGTACTGCGTCAGAGCACTAACTTATAATCCTCCATTGGTTGCTATTCCTGATAGAGTGCACATCTTTAGTACATAAAAATCATATGACCTGATTATTTGATTATCCCATCAATGCTTGAATCTGTGTTCTATTAATTTCATTTTCTTTGCTAGATTTTTTTAAGAGAAGATGTCACTCCCCTATTGCTGTGCATCTCTTGCTAAAAATATGTTACAGAATTATAATATCTAAAATTGATGATTGCCTCTGGCATCGCAATTTACTATTCTCAAGTTGCTACCAATCTCTGGAAGATATTTCTGCTCCAGTATTGTTCTAACAAGTATACTTCTGTGTACAGTTTGGAATTTTGTAAATCTGAACAAGAACAAATGACCATTTTAAGCAGCTTACTGGTTGAAGCATTTCATTAATTTTTTTAATGATTTTGTTTTCCTTTAAATTCTGGGGACAATTATAATCCAGAGTCTATTGAAGTGAGTTAATAATGACATATAAAGCATGTCCCTGTGGGAAATAGGTGAACAAACTAGTAAACTGCAGTGAAATCTACTTCCAGTAACTAGGGTTGTCCATATGTCTTTGCTTCAAACATTTATCTTTTAGTTAATGCACATAGATGCAATACTTTTATGTAAAATACTTATTTATACATTCAAATATGTTAAAAACATAATGAAGAGATTCTTCAGTGACTGTTAATGCTGATAACAAGGAATGAATAATTGAGACAACCTAGAATTGCTTTATGCTTGTGTTTTCCGAGTGAAGTTCAATGTTCAGCATTTCCATCATTCTGAGTCAGTCTCTACTATGGCAGAAGCTCAACCCTGGCATATGTCTCACTTATTTATTCAACTAAAATTTACCGAACATCTAAAAAGTACAAGGCATCAGCCCAGACACTAGAGAGACTTCAATTAAAAAAAATAATAGTGAGTTACACAGGCTCAGTAAACATCTTAGTCCAAAATGTTAAGTTCAGGGATGTTGCTTCCCTCATATCAGAAAGCAGAAGAGCAAAGCTTCTCCTTGTAGGAAAAATGACATGATGAATCTTTGTAACTATTCGAAAATTCTCTACTCATATGTAGAGATTAGTTTACAGTATCTGAACTGTATATTTCTATAATTTGAGTTATGCTGTTTTAAGGGGGGGTTGCTGATATGTCTTTGTTATTTCAGCATTGGCACATTATCTCAGTCAACTATTAAAATGATATCACCATGACCAGAGTATAGTCAAGAGGAATTCATCCTGAATGACACAAATATTTGTACTTCCAACATTCAACCCTTTTCAATGTTGACAATAAAGCACTTGTAAATGATGTGCTATTGGTGCCAAAGAAATTAACTTTATGAACAAGGCCCAAAGTTCCTAAAATGGAAAGTTTTGTGAGAGACTGTAGATTAATGAATGATTTTATTTATATGAGTATATTACACAAGATCATTGGTGTATGAGCATTCCCACTTCTATCAGGATTCACATTTTATGTAGAGAACAAGAATTTGTAATCTTGTAGACACTGCCATTCTCTTAATCCATACAGTAACTGACTTTTATGATGAGATATTTAAAATCAGATTCTAACTAAAAGTCATTTATGATTGTCAATCACAATAATATTAATTCTTCCTTCTATTTTAATATTATACTAAATTGGTTACTAAATTGGTGTAATATTATACTAAATTTCTGGTCTACTTAAATATTAAGTAGACCAGAAATTTTCTGCCATCTAAAGAAAATCTTCTTTTAAATAAAATAAACCTATTCACACATTTCCTCCACTATTAGGTAAACTACTGATTACTATCATGCAGAATTTTTTTCAAAATATTTTCTTCATAATGAGAAGAACCCTTAAACTGAAGTAGAAGTCAAATCAAAAATTAAACAAAATTGTAAATTGTAGAAGACAAGAAAGCAGAAAAGTGTGTGTAATGTTCCAAAATGCTCTGTATAAGTGTGATATGTGTATTTTCTTCTCATCCATAAATTTTATGATATTCTGCTTTATTTGGTCTTTAAACTTTGTTATTGTCTCCCTTGCCATTTCTATCAATGTGGTCAACAAGTGCTTATCTATCTCATGAATTAACACTTACAACTTGCTGGTCAGAAGTAGTAGCTCTCAGGTTTATCTTTATGCCTACCAATTTCCCTTTTCCATCATCTTTTATTATACTTACAGGAACATGAGAAAAGAATAAATTTTGTTCTTATGAATTTAAGCATTTTGCTATCAGGTGTTTTGCTTTTCTAAATCTGAGCTCATTTCCTTATTTGTTATATTTATATAGTGTCAATATATTAGCATTGTGTACTTTATAAAAGTCATGTGTTTGAACAAAATCCTGATCAGCCATTCACAAATTCTCACCTTAAATTTTATTTATTTTTTTGATTTTTTTCTAATTTACTAAAAACACTATGATTTGTCCAATTATCTCTCAAGCACAATTCAACATCAGATATAATGTTTATAATATTTGTGTTTTTTTTTTCTTTCCTGTTTCTGCTTCTTCAAATGAAACCAAATGTGTGATCTAAATGTACAAAGACAACTTTCTCATAAGTTTGAATTATGCCTGGGGTCACATTTGTTTCGTCTGTTGCATTTGTCCTGTGTTTAAATATCACTCTTAGTAAATAGTTTATAAGGCTTTTTAATATTCACAAATGTTTCCTAAATTTGAACAAAGCATTTTATCAATTAAAAATTTTCTAATAGGATAACCTGAATGATATTTATGTAGCTATAATTTGACCAAATAAATATGCCCCTATACCAAGAGGCATGTCAGTTCCTGAAGTAATATTGCAAATCAATTTCTTTGAAGGTGCTTTGACTGGATTATCTTCTGTGTTACTAATCTTTAAAACTTTTGCCATTGACAATTTACTCTGTGAATTGTACCCCAAACTGAGGTTCCAAATACAGGAGCTCATTAACAGCTCTCCTAACTATGCTATGGTCTTGTTTATTATTTCACTGCTTTGAATTTCAGTACATCATCTGCAAAATGAGAGCATTGGAACAAATCATTTCCATAGTTTTCCATATTTAAGTTTAATGCTTCTAAGATGATGCTACAAGTGTCTGACAGAAATAGTCCAGACAACCTGAGAACTCTGTGCACTCTGATAAATGGCAACTTCAAAACATGAATACAGAGTAGATTAGTAGGATAAAAGAAAATGTAAGCACACTTAACTATTGCAACCTTGAAATACCTCCCTAGAGATCCTACAGTTGCCCAAAATAGTGGACACTGCTTGCATTTTCTTTACTTTCTTTTATTCTGGAGTTTTGTACTTTTTTGAACAAAATCTCCAAATCTTCACAAACTTTTCATGCATGCAGGTAGAAACCATTGCACTTATGTGAAACAACATCATTTTCTTCCTTATTCATAAGAAAATCCACAATCCATCATTTCAATTTTACACTTGTCAATAGCATAACTTACCACATCTGTTTCTCCTTTTGGTTTTCATATGAAGCAAGACCCTCAAACCAGATAAGTCTATCTATTTTATTCCCCATCTATTGCATTCAGAAACAAAATAACTCTGCTCTATCAGAAGTCACACAAAAGTGCAGATTGGTTCCACTTCAAGTTTGTGATTGCCAAGCACAAATGAAATTTCAAAGAGGCCAAGCAATTCTTCTGTATTTCTCAGGCCTATTTGCTATATCACAATTCACAACCATTTCAGACTTTCACAACTTTTTAAAAAATCCTGACTTCTGCAATCGCCTGGTTTATGTCAGTAGATGTAAGTATCTTGCAAGTAGCTATGTAAGTATCTTGAATTCCATTCTTTGTACTCCTGACCTTTACAGTACTGGCTGTTCAGGCTTTCTTATATATTCAACCTCTCTCAGTTACATCCCTAGCACCCCACATTCACCTCAATCATTGCCTTACTTCTTCCTCCATTCGCAGTTAAAGCTCATGACACGATCTGCACTGTATTTATTATCTCATCTCCTTCTTAGGTAGTAGACCACACTCTCTGAACTCACGTTTTCTTTAGGAAGATTTCTTTCTAAATCCATTCAGCATTTTTTTCTCCATCCTCAACTCATTGAGTATTTAGCAGCATTTGGTATTGCTACTAACTCTTTGCTTTTACAAAGACTCATGTTTTGCATTTCATAGCAATACAGTTCCTCTCTATATAACTTTTCTGGTTAAAATTCCTTATGATTCAGGCCTATGCTCTCTTCTGTTCTCACACTGTACTCTTTCTTTAATCAATCATTCACTGTTGGCTTTAAATTGCATTCACGTGGAGATATATGATAAATATACTAGTCTCCATTCTATTCATTTCTCATTTCTTGGATGTTTCAAGGTATATTGACTTTATCATTCCCAGACTTAACTCATGGAATTCCACATCTAATCTGATACTATGCCACTGTTGCCATCTCTTGAATGGGTCAGGCAGTTATTCGAACACAAAAAACAAAAATCTAAGAGTTTTTTAATCTCGTTCTTACTTAATATATATAATACAATGGGAAGACTTTAGCAAGTTCCCCCACAATTTGCTTATTTTTATCCATCCAATTGTCCTCAAATGAGAACAAAGTGCCATCATCTTTCATCTGGGCTACTTCAATAGCTTTGCATGAGTCACCTTCCAATCTATGCTTCTTGATTGCAGACAGTGAAATTTCAAAACAAAAAAATCATGCCATCTCCCTTTCAAATAGCCCAGTGACTTTCTATTGTATTTAGATTAAGGAATTTTTTTAAAAAGACACTATTTTCTGATTCTTGCTGAACCTCCTACATGTGGCTGCTTGATTTTTCCTTCCAAAACTAGTAGATTTTTTTTTTCAATTTCTCAAAGGTGCCACGCTAAAGCATTTAGGTTTATCTTTTCATGTGTTCCTTCTCTTCATGCAATTATTTCACCTTCCTCCAAGACTCACTCACTCACTAGTTTTTTTGTGAACATATCATTCTACAAGACTGTGCTCAACAGTGATACCTCCATGCCAAGGTCGAATCTTCCATACTATGGAAGTTTTTCATTATGTGCCTTAAGACTATTTTATTCACTATCTTAGAAGCTGAACTAATCTTGACACAAGAAATGTCTTAGTGCTTTGTTATATTCTCCTATGAAAATATGCAGTTGCGTATCAATCCAAATTTTATCTCAGGGATGATCTCGAGTACCAGGGCACACTTAAGGCCTATAGTTCCTTTAAGCAGATGGCCAACAACTTCAGCATGAAGGCAGATGTCCTTATTTTATGTATTCTTCCCATTTACCTCCTGCCACCCACTTCTCCCATCAATGATTATTGGCTTATTAACCCATTCATGAAAATACATTTATCCATTTATCTTAATGGACATTTGCACCCATTCTTACATTTCTTTCATTCTGTTTTGGACCAAGATAAATAGTCAACCCTCACTACCCACATCATTTCCCACACTGGACCTTTATATTTTTATCCTTGTAGAAGTGTCTGCCAACAAACACCAATATTTCTGCTGTGATCCTCAATTTTCCTTCTAAAAAAAAGGAATTTGAAGGATTTATTACTCTTTGAATGTATTGATTCCCTGCAGAATTAGGAACTTCTACCATATGATTTTCCATATATTCAAGGTGTGTGCATATAGAATATACATGAATATATACTCAAACATTCAAACTCTGTTATTTAGAAACATGGCTGAATTGTTTTCACAGACAAAAGCAAGTGGAAAATGTAAACACAAGTTTATACTAACACTAATAAAATTTCTTAGCCTTTTCTATGTAGACCATATCCTACACTAGGCTTTCAATCCATTTTTTAAATTAATGATCCTGATTTTTGCTTAAATTTATTAACATCAGGAAAAAAAAAATGGAACTCCTTGTTATTCCAAAGTTTCTCTGTAGGTAGAGTAAATACCAATGTTAGACCTCACAGAAATGAAAACTAGAAGGACCCTTGAAATTCATATGGAAACACTAATGATCCTGAATCACCAAAACAATCTTGAAAAAAAAGAGGAAGCTGGAAACATCACACTATGTGACTTCAAAATAGCTACAAAGCTATTGCAATTTAAATGGCATGGCATTGGCATAAAATAGATAGACAGACCCAAGGAACAGAACAAAGAACTGAGAAATAAATTCACACCCACAGCCAACTTATTTATTTATTTATTTATTTATTTGGTACTGGAAACTCAACCACTGAGCCGCATTCCCAGCCACTTGTACTTTTTAGTTAGAGACAGGGTCTCCCTAAGTTTCTTAGGGCCTTTCTGAGTTGCTGAGACTTGCCTAGAGCTTTGGATCCTCAGCTTGAACTGGCGATCCTCCTGACAGCCTTCCAAGTTGCTGGGATTATAGGTGTATTCCACCTTACCTGCCCAGGCAACTAATTTTTGATAAAGGAACCAAAAGCTCACAATGTAGAAAGAGTATGCTTTTTGGAAATGGTACTGAGAAAACTGGATATCCATATGCAGAGAATACAACTAGACCCCCATCACTCAGTAGTTACAAATACTATGTCAGAATGGATTATAGATACAAGGATAAGGCCTGGAAATTTGAAACTATTAGAAGAAAAGAGTTTAGATGTTCAAGACATTGACCTGAATGAATATTTTTTGATATATCCCAGAAACACAGGAAACAGAAGCAAGAATGACAAATGGGATGATTTCACTAAAAAAAATTCTTCACAGGAAAATAATCAGTAGAGCTAATAAACAATCTTAGCTCTAGAAATCTAGAAAATGGGAGTAAATATTTTCAAACTCTAACTCTGACAAGGAGTTAATAGTCAAAATTAAAAAGGAAGTCAAACAATTCAGTATTAAGAAAACAAATAGTCTGATATTAAAATGTGCTAAAGACATGAATAGATATGACTCAAATAAAGACATAACTTACAAACATGAAAAAATGCTCAACATCAATAACAATCAAGAAATGACTATCACAACCACAACATTGGGCCTCCTCACCCCAGTTAGAGTGGCTATTACCAAAAAGCTAAAAAAAAAAAAAAAAGAAAAATTGCTGGTAAGGATGAAAAAAAGAGAAAAATTGCTGGTAAGGATGTAGACAAAGAAGATCTTGCAAAGATGAACTTTTTGTGGAAAATGTAAATTAGCATAGACATTATGGAAAAGAATATGCAGCTTCCTGAAAAACTAAAAGGAGAATACCATGAAATCTAGCTATCCCAATACTCACAAAAGAAAGTAAGTCCCCATGATAAAGAGATACGTACCTGTCTTCCCATGTTAACTGTAGCAGCATGCCAAATAGCCAGGATATGGAATCAACCCAAATCTCCATTAATGGGTGAATGGAGCCAGAAAAGATTACATATACACACATACACACCATACTATACCATAGCACACACACACATTTGAATATTACACAGCCATAAAAGGCAAGAAATCCTGTCATTTGCAAAAATGCGAATGGATCTGGAAGACATCACATTAACTGAGATGAGTCAGGTACAGGAAGACAAACATGACATGACCTCACTCATGTGGAATCTTCTATGAAGTTGAGAGAAGAGTAGGAGGTACCAGAGATTGGGGACAGTAGGGACAGTAAGGGTGGGAGAAGTTGGTGAAAGGGCACAATCATGCAATCAGGAAGAGGAAGCTCTGATGTGTTTTGGCACCATAAGGTGAATAGAGTCAGCAAGAATGCATTATATATCATAAGTTAGCTCAAAGAGAGGAATTCCAATGTACTCACCATAAAGAAATGATAAATTTAAGGTGCTACATATGCTAATTTTCTTGATTGGCTAATTATCCAACGTACACGCTGATCAAAGAAACACACTGTACCTAACAAATTGGTATGATTAAGTCCATCAAAAATGAAAATAATAAATATAAAAATAAAAAGTTTCTTGTATTGCTTACCTAATTGAAAGACGATGTTGAAGTGAACTCTTGATACTTCAGATTATTAGATTTGATAATTTACTCAGAATATGAAAATAAAAATGAAGTGATGTATAAACTCGTTTGTAAGATGATGCATGTGTTATCTCACACCCAAGTATAAGTGTAAAAAAAGAGAGAACACATGTTTGAGTTAAATAAGAAAAGTAATGTTTTCTTTCATATTTTTCCAAATATGAAAAAATAGGATTGCATTGCTTCCTAATGCTCACTAACACATTTGTAAATTTATTTTTTTACTTTTCTGCACTGAAACACTTTCTTGTTTCTATTTTTAAGTGAACTTTTAGAACAGGCAACAGGTTCAGAAAAGTACACAAATTAGAAGGATACAGCTTGATATATTTTTTAAGAAGCATCATTTTTAACAAGAGCCCAATCATAAATGAGTGCCAGAATTCTTCCTTTTGTTGACTAAAGGATTTCAATATTGACAATCTCGGTCTTTCTTTGTACCAACTCTTTCACTCACTTATGACTCATTTGTTGTTGTCTTTTTTCTTTTTTATCTATATTATTTTCAGTCTAGAAATTTTGAAATTATTCCTTCATTTTACTCACTAATGAAAACACTCAAGCTCAAAGAGTAATATAATATATATGTAAAATAATGAAATTTAATAATAAATAAGACGTAGCAGCACAGATCAGAATTAGAAATATACCAGGAGTCAACCATTCCCCCCCCCAGGAGCCAAGAAGCATCTTACCTTCTTTATTTTTGTGGTCTGGGGAATGAAACCAGGGGTTGCAGGACATGTATGCTAAGTGAAGCCATTTGTTTTTTTTTCATTTTCATTTCACAAAAATTTCTTCCTAGTAACTGTTTTCATAATTTACTATTCATTATATTTATTAGCATTATTTATGTAAAACAACAACAACTTTGGAAGACTGTTGTCAATGCAAAGCTAATGATATTTAGACATAAATATTCTTGTGTATTTTTACTTAGTATCTGATGTAGATCAAAAACATACAGAAAAACATACTTTTAGGCATCATTGGAGATTATGTCTTCTCAATGATTTAGCTTACCCTTAAACTAGAGATCTTTCTCAGTCTTGGATGATCACAGAAAATAGCTCTTTAATTCAACATACACTAATTGAAAATAGCTCTTTTCACTACAATTATTCATGTGAAACTATCTGGACAAATCTTTTCTTGAGAATTGTCTGTAGTGTGGTAATTACTCAGGATGGCATAAATAATAGCTTATTGGTCTTGATAGGAAAGAAAACTCTCTCAGCCAATATCAAAGAATGCATTAATATGTACAAAATTATTTTTTTTCACCTGTGTCTTTTAGGGAAAACTTCATGTTATAATATCTTTCAAAAAGTATCACATTATTTCTCTAAATGCTGCAGCATTTAATTGTTCCTGATTTTTTTTTTTTCTATAAAAAAAGGGGAGGGGAACTAAATTTTCAATGAAATCTTTTTTTCCACCAAAAGTACAATTTGAAAAAAGAGGAAAGGAAAATCCTAAGAGATGTAATATTCATCTTTCCATTCAACAACTTTAAAGAGCATTCACTAAGGCACATAGTGTATAACAACTCATTTTGGAAAGGAAAAGTAAAGAAACTCAATTAAGAAATAATCAGATCTGTCCTCACAACATTAAAAAAAGTTGTCTAAATTGCTCCATTAGGGAAACTCCATTTGATAATGTACAACTCATGTACCTCCAGCAATCTTCACCAGCTGAGAGTTTTCTTTTTCTTTTTTGTCACAAATGGCCCAAGATGCAAGGGAGCATTGGTGATAGAAGATAATGCATTCCATACTTTCTTTGTTAAGATAGTACTGAATTTCTTTCTTTCTTTCTTTTTTTTTTTTTTTTTTTTTTTGCAGT
>JAJEJO010002390.1:5327-61195 GCA_020662805.1 Glaucomys volans | reverse complement strand
TTGAACCCAGGGCCTCGTGCATGTGAGGCAAGCACTCTACCAACTGAAGATAGTACTGAATTTTGTAATGTCCTACTCTGAATTCTTAAGAGATAGAAGGGTCAGTGAAGCATAGGGGTGAGACTGGGATCTTTCTGGAAACAGCTGCCATGGTTGTTCAGTATTTCTGCTAGAATTTTCTTTGACATTGTATTAGCTTCCTATAGCTACTGAAACACATCATAAGGAACTTGGTGACTTAAAACAACACACACTTATTTTCTTGCAAAAGTCCAGAGTGTGAAATCAGTTCCATTGGAGATCAAGGTATAAGCAAGATTATCCTTACTTTTAATTCCTGTAAGGGATGATCTGTTCCCTGCCTCCTCCAGTTCCTAAAGGCTGCAATCATTCCTTCACTGTCTAAGTGGTAACATTGCCTTTTCCACTTCTGTCTTATCAAATCTTCCTTCACGTCTCATAGAAGGACCTATGATTGCCTTAGAGGTCCAGCTAGGTAATCTCAGATCATTGCCCATGTCAAGATTCTTAGTCATAAATGAAATAACCCTTTTCAGTAGAAGATCATATTCAGAGTCTCCAGGCATTAGGGGTAAGAGTCCTATTGAAGGATATTAGTCAGTTTACTACAGATGGAGATTAAGCAAGAGGTTGAAAAGGTAAAGAATATTTCAAGTTCAAGGGTTATATATGATGACTCTGGAGCTAAGGAAAAATAGAACCTTTCAATAATATGAAAAGCTACATTAACAAGAGTTTCGAGAGTAGGAAGATAAAGAATTCTGTATTCCCCTCAGATTTGCCATAAAAAAATTAGCCATTCAAATTTAGAAACAGGTAGGAATGATAATATTTCACTTTCAGTCAAGACTAAAAATAGATGCTATGGCCTCATAGCATCTATTATAATATACACTTATGAATTATAAGTGTATAATTGTGAATTATAATATGTGTATAAGTGTGTATATAATTATAATATGTGTATAAGTGTGTATAATATGTGTATAAGTGTGAATTATAATATACACTTATAATTACAATGGCAATCTTTGATGTACATTTATTTTGATCCCATTTTGTCCCTTTAGAAATTCTTTGAAGTAGATAGAACAAATAAAATTCCCATTTTTGCAAGCAGAATAACCAAGGTTCTTGAGAATATGAGGGGTGTGCTCAAAACCAGACTACCAGTAAAACATTACCATCTCCTACCTAGTTTAGTGCTATTTCCCTTTCATTCTGGCATAGATAGTTTACCCCAGGGTTTTCCAAATTCTCAAGCATCTCTCCCTAAGGAATAAAGTATCATAAATGACATGCCTAATATCAAATCTCTGACTCAGCAATTTTGAGACACAAAGCCAATGCTACTGATCATCTGTGAGATCCAGATTTGCTCAAAGTTTTCAGTATGATGAGGAGGACTGACTGCTTTCTCACAGTTTAGAGAACTAAACTCTTCTTGGAGTTCAGAAAGCAGATCCCCGTCTGCAGAGGAGAAAATATCTGGCAGATGTGGTGGTGCTGGTCCCTCCCAATTTCTCAGGACACACCACTCTTACTTTGCATGTTCCTGATAATTTAATGGAAGCACACATGTACCTTACACAAATGCCATGCATTCTGAAAAAGGAGGATGAATTCAGAGGCAAAAGATAGAATCCTGCATTCCTTTTTGCAATGTAAGTAAAATACTACCTTAAAAAAGATAATTTTCATAATGAGTTTTAAAGCAAATGAGAGACATGGGAAATAGGTCATCCATACATAAAAAAATGTCATTTCTGCTTAATACATTCTGCCCTCTTGTCTTTGAGCATTTTGTTTCTATCTATTAACTTAGAAATTACAAGCACAATAGCACAGTATTCACGGTGGCTAATGTGTTATTCTTCCGTCATTTTCTATAACTGATTAACAGGAGAAAAGTAAAAGGTTAATTTTCTAATTACATACTTCCCTGAGGTAAATTATGCATGTTATCGAATTCATTGACACACTATAATGGGCACTTTATGGAAAAGTGATTTTCTCTGCAGCTATGAACAATCAAAAGTGTATTTTTAGGGAGCAAGTAGGCAGCAAGCAAACCAGCAAAAAGACTTGCCTCTACCCAAAACGTGTTTATGAGCAGCTTTGCCTTCAAAGAAATCTCTGGTGTTTCCAGATCACTCAATCCAATTAACAAAGTCAAGAGCAAGAGTCAGTCCCAGGTTTGATTCCAGGCTCTTCCACCTATTAAATTTGTTTTCATATATTTAAGCATTGGTTTCTTCATTGGTAAATGGAAATGATTATGGTGAAGATATAATTAAATGCAGAAGTATGGTGATATGTGTGTACCAACCAATGCAGTGTCTGTCACATATCAGATCCTCGATACAACTGTGATAATGAGTTGTGAGAGAAGTTACAAGTGAGGAGTGGATTTTATGTGTTAAGTATATCCATAATTAGAAGTGTCTGTGTAAACAGTGTCTTCTTAAACCATGTTCCCATTTGGTGTATTCTTTTTGAGGAAAGAATAGAAGTTTTCAAGAAAAAACAAGGCAAATAATTTTCCATGGTATTTTGATTTCTGAAGCCATAGCATCTATTTTTAGTCTTGACTGAAATGCCATTGACATGCTTGTATTTAATGTACACGATTTAATGAGTTTTAACATACCTATATATTTGTGATAGCATCACTATAGTCAAGATACCAAACCTATCCATTACTTCCAAAATTTTTTATATGTTCTTTTGTGTGTTTACTTCTTATTAGCTTCTCTATTTTTGACAAATAAATGCTTAAAATGACTAAGATCACTTAAGATGTCTTACTAAAGCATACGATACCATTTTCTTGAATATGTGTGCTATACTGTACAGTAAATTTCTAGAAGTTACTTGATCTGTTTAAATGTAACTTTATATCCATTAAGCAAAGATTCCCCATTTGCTCCTCCCCCCAGATCTGGGCAACTACCACAATTCTCTGTGTCTATGAGTTGTTCTATTTTAAGTTCTTCACATAAGTGGAAAAACTTCTTGACATTGGTCTTGGCAAAAATTTCTTGAATTTGACACCAAAATCACAAGCAGCAAAGCCAAAAATAGACACATGGGACATCATCCAACTGAAAACCTTCTTCACAGCAAAGAAAACAGTCAATCAAATGAAAAGGCAGCCCCGTAGAATGGGAGAAAATATTTGCAAACCATCTATCTGATAAGGGGTTATTATCCAAAATAAAAAGGAAGCTGCTAAAACTCAATAGAAAAAAATAACTGACTTTTTAAATGGGCAAATATGTGAAATAAATTTTCCATAGAAAACATACAAAAGGCAACAGGTGTAGGAAAGGCTACTCAACATCACTAATCATCAGAAAATGCAAACGAAAGCCACAGTGAGCTATCTCTTTGTACCTGTTAGGATGGCTACTACCAAGAAGAAAAAAGAAGAGAAAACAGAGTAGTAGAGGGTTTGGAGGAACTGGAACATTTGTACATTACTGACAGGGACATAGAATGGACCTTTGCTGAGACCCCTCAAAACAGGTAAAATTAGGAATAACATAGAGTACAACAATCCAACAACTGCCTCTCTCTCTCTCTCTCTCTCTCTCTCTCTCTTTCTCTCTCTCGACATGTGGACATGCATGTGTGAGTGTGTGTGTGTGTGTGTGTGTGTAGAAGAATTAAATTCAGTATCTTGAAATAGCCCAAATGTCAAACAGGAAATGATAAAGTAAAAACTAGTGTATCCCTTTAGAATCCATCCTCTGGAGACAGCCTTCACTCATATTTACCAGGTTCCATTTTGCTCGAAAAAACAAATGGAAAAGACGGAAGTAAGACTATTTTGAACGTGCTGTTTGGGGGAAAGATTAGAGAGTTTGGGACTATAGAAGTTCCAGTATTCAAGCTTTGTTTGTACTCCTTTTCAAGCACACAAGGAGACCATCCCAAAGGATGTTACATATTTTAAGTATCATAACAAAATACCTCTATCATTTAAATTATTTATATCAGTATTAAGGAAAGTTTATGTGGCACTACCAGTAAAAAGTGAAAAACTAGGATTAGGATTATTTGTTCATTTTAAGAGCAAACAATATTTACTATTTTCTAAAAACATTGGTATACTTTCTCCCAATTTCAGACAGCAAATTTATCTTTAGTAGAAATGTAAAATCGTAAAAATAATCTGGAATTTAGAATACAATCAGGGTTCAAACCTTACATTTTGTAATCACAAAGATGTTTCCTTTCTTCTGAAATGGAAATGGTATCAACAATATTGGAAGACTGTTAATATTAAATATTAGCAGAAGCAATGTACCTGGCTCAATGTCTAAACAATTACAGTCATTACATTAGTAGAGGTTTGAGTAAATGAGTAGAGTAATTGTTTGGATCACTTTCCGTTCACCCTATTGGTGAAGGAGAGATTCCTGCTATAGGATCATAGGGAAGTCCCAACTCACCTGGTAAGACAGAGAAATAAACAGAGTCTTTAGTCACACATACTCGCAGACTAGAGGAGAACACTGTATGCCAGACAGAAACCCATAGGGGTTACACAAGGCAGCAGGGTGAACAATCACTGAGAAAATACTTTGTGGCCCGTCTATGTCTATTTCCTGCTGTTACTCAAGACTGGGTTATGTTTGACTGTGGTCCATATTTGGTGTGAATGCCATGTGCGTCTGAAAAGCAGAGGGATCACAGACATCGCAGAAGACAACATTGGACAGGACTTGAGCCTTTAGAGTCAACCTAAATCAAGACTGGAATGAACAGGATCTAACGATGCAGGATGTCCCTTTGCTGATGCGTATACAACAGGAACCTCCCCTCTCCTTGTTATCTTAGAAGAGAAGATCAGAGGAAAAAATACTGTTGAATCAACTCAGTTTAAATAAAAACTCAAACTTTTAAACTCAGGAAATGGATAGTCCACCTTTAATTTGCAATACTAGTTACTTTTACTGAGTGAAAATTGAAGATCAATCTTACTTTTTTAAGTCCTTTATTTTGCACTTTTTTAATGACTATATTTATAATCCACTACATAGATAATGCTTTTTAAAAATTTTCTATTTTACCTTTGAGTGAGATGCACACACATACAAATATCCCACTCCTGAAATATTTTCACTTACATATAGCCAGATAACTTTTATCTGATGCTTTCTCGTAAAACAGTCAATCATTTTTCTACTAATTGTTGCTTTGTGATTGAACTGATGATATTGCAGGCTAATAGCTCTTCATAGTGTTGAGATAAATGGAAACATATTCTAGTAAGCATACAAAATCTTCTCAAATTAAAACATCATATAATCATACATGATAACACTATGTCATGAGCCATTCTATATTCTGGGCACATTTGAGGTGCTTGACTGATATCTCCTTATTTGTTTTTTACAATAAAAATATAAAAAATTACTTTAGAGGGGAGTGAAGGGAAGGGAAAGGGCATGGGGTAGGAAGGGTAGTAGAGTGAAACAGATAATAGTACCTCATGTGCATATATTGTGATTCTACAATATGTACAATCAGAAAAAGAAGAAATTATACTCCATTTATGTATGATCTATCAAAATGTATAAATGTATTCTTCTGTCATGTACAACTAATTAGAAAAAAATTAATAAAAAAAGAAAAAATACAAAAAGTATGATTTTGTCCTTTTAAAGATGAGGAAATGAGGTGAAATTATGTTTAGTAATTTTCCAAAATTATAATATTGCATGTAATTTCTTAACCTCTCACGGTATAAGGTAATACAGTACTGGTAATCCCAGTACAACATACGTTCTGATTAATGTTAATTAAAAGCATTTTAGCTGCCTTAGTAGATTGCAAAGGAGCACTGACCACATATGAGGGATACAATTTAATTTATTAAAATAAAGCACATTGATCTTTTATAATAAATGCTGCTGAATGCTCTCTGAAAATAATTGTAAAATTAGTGCAAACAACTTGCCATTTTTGTATTAGAATCTGAGACCTAGAGAGAAAAATGGTGATTATATGCATTCATTTAATTTAGTAGTGATAATACTAAATAAAAATTTTAAATCGCCTTAAACACCGATTTCCTGATTTTTACTACATTGAATTTTCTGCCATCAGATATTACCTGTTAAGATATCAGTTTTTAATAAATCCTGTATCTACCTTCATGAACATAAATTTCGGATGGAGGGGATATATACACAGGAATTTCAATGAGCTGCCATGTGCAATAAATACTCTCAGAGTGACATATATAAATGATGGGAAGAGTTGTCAGATTTTGGCTGATATAATCCAAAATAACATTTCAGAGTATGGCAGGACTGGTTACCGTGATAGGTTGTTATCAGTCAATTCATTCCCTCTGGATATGCTCTAGCCAAATAAGTTGCAGAAAATTGGAATATTTACTTAAGATGGCCATCTGTAGATCACACTGAGCAATTCTCCCATTACTGCTGTTGCCTTAGTTACTATTTTCGCCAGGATGTTTTATTTTAAGATGGTCTCCACCTTCACAATTTTTGTTTTCTTAAATTCACTATAGGCAGTGCCCTTATACAGTTGTGTTTTCAGAGTCTATTAAAATGGATCAGTCATGAAACATCCAGAGTGCAAAGCCTTATTAAATTCCTCTGATCAAAAATTGGTGAAAGTTACTGAGCAATGTGTAGAAGTAGCAGAAGTGAAGTGCACACTGTAATTAGTAGCTTTTGATTTAGTAAAGCAGGGTAAATGAAGTTATCTGAATTTGTATTAGAGAGTCAACCCAGATCTATCTTTTCCTAACAGAATTCTGCTTTTTTAGTTTTGATTATGATTCAACAGGTTTGAAAGAGTCTGGTTTAGGACCTTGTCCTCTAACTACTACAATATTTATACCTCACAATATTTTTCTCTAGGAGACAAAAATTTAATTTACATTAGTTAGCCTAGTTGTTACCATGGAGTTGAGACATCCCAAATTGTAAACTCACAAAAGGATGAGCAAATATGTATTTGTTTTGTTTTAATCCGTACTAGGTTGAAGGAAAACAAAAAAGAGGTATAAAAAAAATCCCTTAATTATTCCATCCCTACCACCCACCAAAAAATAGTACACAAAAAAAATTAAGTGCAAAATATGTTGAAAAAATATGTTGAAATCTTAGCCACTACGACATGAAAGAAAAAAAGGATAATTTACAGTGCTTGCAATGGAAGATGCAAGACCATTACTTTTCACGGTTTGCATTATCATCCCCATAGAAAGTTTCAGCTTCAAACAATACCATATAGAGAATATTAGAATATGTAAGTAGTTTTTAATAAGGAAAAAAGATCAATAAATCAGTATAAAGTACATTCTTATATACCAGCTAATAAATAGACAGAAAATTGTTAATTAAAAGAGATTACATTCAAAGGCAATAAAAACAACCAAGAGAAAATACCTACTAAAAATTGGGCAACTTGAGAGCAAATAAAAGTTAGTTTCACACAAGCTATAGTAGATATATAGGGTTCTCAACTATTTACAATTATTTTCTTCATTCAGACACATAAGATGATTGAATTCTCTGAATATGTAATTTAATTTGACTAGTGAAGTAGGAGCAATAATAATTTCCATTTCTAATGGAAGCATTTAAGATCTGAGTTGTGTTTCTCTCTGCTATTTCTCCACCATCATAAACAAGGAAAATTTCCAATGAGGTGGCAATAAAATAAGTAGGCGAAGTCATCATGTATCTTCAAGAAACTACAATAAACAGAAATTGTTTGGAAAAAATATTAAAGCTCCTCTAAGGCATGGAGTGTTGGGTGTATTACCATAGCATAACCTAATCTCCCAACATCATAAACACGATCATTATAATCTTTCCAAGCCCAGTTCAGTTCATGTACTTTCACTTGTCATTGAATGTTGCATAGGCTGACTTCTTTTCATCTGTGAAGCATCTTCTCAAATTCACTTCAAGGTCATCCACTGCAGTCACCATAACAATCAAGGTCTTATACAAAGCAATGAGAACTTCCTGGGTTTAGGGGAAGGAAAGAAGAACACACTTCTCTTTAGAAATCTTACCAGTATATATAATCTTCTAAAATAATTTTTTGAGGTCTTGTAGCCTCAAGATTAGCTTTGTAAGTATCCAGATGAATTTCAGAGTTCCTGGTGTCTTATCAGTGGTGATGTATATATCCCACCTGACAAATAATAGGTACGTAAAGACTACATTTCTACTAACTTTTATTAATCACAAAGGGGACTGTAATGCAAAAAGGAATTCAGAATTCATGTTCCTTTTATTTTACTTTTTGATTCATAATCACAAGATTATTAATCAAGTATTGACAATATAGGATACTCAACACTATTTTGGTGATGAGATACATAATTTATAATGCATTATGAAGTGTTTCTTTGCAGGAAACTTATTATTTTGTTTATAACTACTTGAAATTCCTTTTTATTGACCAAAAGGAATGCCTAATCCTGTATCATGGTTATTTGATAGCACTCTAATAAGTCTGAATGGTGGAGAAGTATAATGGATATTGGGAAGAAATTGCAATTGCTAATGAAACTTTAAGATTAACCTTCACTTATGATCTGTTTCATCTTTGCTCTTGTTATGGGGTGAATTGCATTCTCCAAATAGATGTGTTGAAGTACTTCTGCTAATATGTCAGTATGTGAATTTATTTGGAAACAGGTTTGTTATAGATGATGAGGTCCTATTGGAATGGGTGAGCACCTATTGTGGACTACATGTTTGTGTACCCCCAAAATTGTATAGTGAAATCCTAACTCCCAATATGATGATAAATAGGAGACTAGGTTCTTCAGGATGTAATTGGCTCATAAGAACAGAGCCCTTACAAAGGGGATTAGTGCCTTCTTAAGATGAGGCACTAGAGATGATTTTTCTCTTGATCATATAAGAAGGTGATTCTGCAAACCAGGAGGAGTGCCTTCTACAGACCCCAGATCTGCTGGCAACTTCATTTTGTACCTTCCAAACCAATCTCCAGAACTGTGAAAAACTAATGTTTGTTGTTCAAATCACCATTTATGATATTCTGTTACACCATTTCAAATTATTAAGACAAACCTTATTTCAACATGACTGTCGTTATTATGCAGAAATAATATAAAGACAGTGATAGAATGTAATGTGACAGCAGAGGAAGAAATTAGACATATGCAGTTGCAAGCCAAGAATGCCAAATATTACTGGCAACATCAGAAATTCAAATTACCATAACTAGTTACCAAAGAGTTTCCTAAAAATAATATTGAAAACAAAAATTAATGATTAAAAAAATATATTAGGTAAAATGGCTGAGTGAATTTTATTTTTCTGCTTTGTTGTATGAAGATCAGTAAAAGTTATTTAGAACTCATTAACTCTTATTGCTTTTGAAACATAGAAACATATAAAATCATAATCTATTCTAACTTTAAATCATTTTTCTGAATTATTTTTGTGTCTATTATTAATTGACTCTCCCTCATATGCTAGTTACAGAGGAGAATATACAAACTATAAATTATTCAAGAATCTTTAAGATAATGATAAAGGCTAAGGTATTCTATTAAGTGATTATTCTTTTATTCACTAAAAACAAAGGGAACTACATATGCAAAAAAAGATCCATGAGTGACCAAAATGTGTTATTTTATCAAATATTGTGGAACTATATTGTGAGACTATCTTGAGATAATGTAAATTTTTATAATAGAATAATGAGACCTCTTCTTCACAGAGATAAGTCTCTATGTACATAGAGATATGTCTATAGGTACCTCCAAAATGCCCATTTTTTCCCTGAATTTCCTTATATTTATATTGTCTCATTTGGCAGTTTTCAAGAAAAAGAAGTGATATTTTATTACAATTGTTAAATGACATGTATTTGTAAAATCTTAACACATTACAAAAATACTTGCATCTTTTCTTTTTGTTTTCTTACCAATATCCCATGAGTTGAATTTTATGATTACTGCTATTTATACATTGGTTAAAAAACAACAAATGTCTCAAAAACAAGTTTGGACTCTCCACACAATTTATCAACTAGTCATCAAAAATATTCAAATTGCCTTGGCAATATAAAATAGTAAATCATCATCTAAAGGCAATAGGGTGTTAAAAGACAACCCTCAAAGGGTCCTTCATATCTTTTCAGGTCTTATAGGAGCTTTTTTTTTTTTTTAAGGATATTTGAATAACTAAAGCCATGGAAGATAGGAAAACTATGTCTCTCCAGTCACAGGGAAAACTTGTGTCCTAAGCAACATAATTAAGATGATATTACTATCTAACTCAAACAGTTATTAGATTTGTTAGTAGTACCTTTTAAAGATGGGTTTGTCTAAACTTGGTGTTGCTACATGCTATGCTAACAGCACACCTCCATATATCTCTACATCATCCTCAAGGAACTTGGAACCAAAGGGAATTAGTGTGAGCATGAAGCTTATGCTTCCTGTTTCACTGTGAATAATAAAGTCCATTGTCTCTGATACCGGAGCCTCATGTCTTTCACAAGCAACCCTGGCACTCTGGCAATCTGACTTGTCAGATTGGATATACTATAAAATAATAGATTCTTCACAGGTTCTGAAGTGCTCTTCAGAAAAGCAAAAGAAACTCATCTTAGATCCTTTAACTTCTATTTAAACTAGGGAAAATAAAGTCATCAAATTAAAATTGAGTTATTCTAAATATTGCAAACTCTTGACCTAATCACTTAATTTCTACGAATTTATCTTGAAGAAAGTGTAATACGAATTCACAGACATAGTTACAAAGATGTCTTTATACTTCCCCCAGATGGTTCTCATCAAGGCACTGAGTAAGAAAATTCCTGGCTCAGGCAAAGATTTAATCTTAGCTCAAATCCAATATTTAACTACCCATTACAATAACCCTGCAGTTACAAGTTTCCCTTATAATAATTTGCTTTAGTTTAGTTATGGCTAGACTTTTGACAGGTTCAGGACACCTTAATAATCTTAAGGTTCTATATTTCATACCACCAATAATAACACTTAATAATTTCTGCATTATAAACACTTAATTTCCAAGTCCACACTAAGTAATTATAATACTTATTGGCTTTTCAAAACCAAAATTTTTTATTTGCAGTGAAATGAAAAACAACTTTCTTCAACCTTTGAACCCAGATATTCTTCTAATTGGAGTTTCCCCTCTTTAAATACTTAGATCTAGAAATAAACATAATTTCTGTGACTTAAGTTAAAGATGTTCCTTACATTTTGGACTAGCTCTTTCTTAATACATGCCAAGTATTCTGCACAGCAAGGGAAATAACCAACAGAGTGCAAGGACAACTTACAGAGTGGAGAAAACTTTAGAGAAGGATATATCCGATAAGGGATTGACATCCAGAATATATAAGAAACTCCAAAAATTTAAACAAATATATAAATAATCTGATTTTAAAATTTAAAAATTGAGAAATATTTATTTCTAAAGGAAAGACATGCAAATGGCTAAGAGATACATGAAAAAAATGATGAACAGCACTAGCCATCAGGGAAATGCAAATCAAAAGCACAATAAGATATCAACTCACCCCCGCAAAAAGGGCTATTATAAAAATAATGAAAGATAGCAAGTTCTGCTGGAGATGTAGGGAAAAGTGACCCTGTGTACACTGTTGATGGAAATTTTAAGTTAATATAATCATTATGGAAAACAGTATAGGTTTTCCTCAAAATATTAAAAATAGAACTGTCATGTGATTTATTAATTCTTCTACAGCATATATATTCAAAGAAAATGAAATCAGTATATTGGAGGGACAGTTCCATCTCCATGTTCTATTAACAGTCAAGGAAAGCAAACAACCTGTGTACATCATTTCCGTAAAGAAAAGGATGGAACTAGAGATCATCAAGTTAAGTGAAATAAGCCAGGAACAAAACCACAAGTACTACATAATCTCACTCATTAAATGGACTCAAAATCAAGTTGCTCATACAGAATTGCAATTAGAATGGTGGTTACTAGAGACTGGGAAGTATTGGTAGAGTTGGGGAGCAATCCAGTGGGGAAAGGTTAATCTGTAAGTACCAAGTTAGAGTTAGGTAGAAAAAAGAAATTCTGGTGTATAATGACACAATAGGATGACTATAGAAAATGATGATGTACTGTGTATTTCAGAAAGTTAGAAAACTTTTGAATATTTTCAACATAAAGAAATGGTAAGTGTTTGAGGCAGCAGATTCATTTAACATGATTTAAACATTATGCAATGAATGTAGATATCAAAACCATACATGGTACTCTATTAATATATATAATTTTTATATTTTTATGAACCAGTTGAAATATACATTTAAAAGAAAAATTCTCTAAAGTCTCCTTAAATTTCTCAAGGTAAAAATATGTTTTTTAAAAACCATGAGTATGTTAAAACATACTTTTTATCTAGCATCTCACATTAAAAGTTTTCAGCAGTTCTACTATAATTACATATATAATACTATTATATAATAATGTTATTTTCTTAACATACATGTATAATACTATTTTCTCAATTGTTGAGTGTGTAAATATCTCATTAACATGATTAGGACTTTTAAAATTTTTAACTCTAATTTCCTTAGTAATTTTATTTTATGACCTTTTGTTAAAGTACACGCTACTCAAAAGTTCTAATTTATAACATGCAATATACTATGAAAATGTCTTTTTATAAGACTATCATTAATGAGAATCATATGGGTGAAATGGTTTTAATGGTTTTAGTTTAAACAGTACAATTTTTATATCAGTTTGATCAAAGTAGAGACTCAGCTTATGGATTATACTAATATAGTCAACAAAAAATAATATTAATTATTTTGTCATTTAGGTGCATGTAATACCTTTAAATCTTTTAACCCATATCACCAATTAGATAACCTGTAAATTCTGGAAGTTTTGACAAGTCTAGACCAAGAGTCTATAGATCTAATAGGAAAGCAAACCACTTATCTTGAACATCCTCTGATTCTTCCATTTTTTCCAATGCATTGACTTTTTAATGTCTTGGGGTCACAAATGTATTTCCATTGTCAATTTGACTTGCTTCATTTTCTTACTCCAAAAATCATCTTGTTTGCCTGCGACTTCACCAATGACCTCTACTACCTCCTCCCCACTTCCTGTCCTCTTCTCATGAACAGATTTACTGAACGTTACAAGTTTTGGGGTTATAAACAGGCATGTCTTTTTGGTCATTTATTTTGAAATAATTAGAAAGGATCACAAAAATAAGATTTACATATCTCCAAAAACTAATTTTGCACTATACTCGGAACAGGTTTTTTCATTACCAATGTATTATCACTTGTGAATATAACTGAATGATATAATTTCCATATATTTTTCTTATATGCATTAACATTTTTTCTGTGATATAGAACTTATCTTCAAATGTTGTAAAGGACAATATACTGAATGCCATCCTTTTTCTAATTTTCTTTTCTTGTCCCTCTCTTTCTTTCTTTTTTTTTTTTTTTGTTTAGAATGTTCGGTATTTGAATTTTGGAACTGATTCCAAGAATATTTGTGCAAATACCTGTTAGTGTATATTTTTATCCCAATGCTGAGAATTTCAATGATGCAAATAATAATATAAAAAAATTTAAACTCTCCCTTTGAATTTTTGAAACCCACCATACATGGTTAACGTGACAGTGATCAGGACTTATGCTATCAATCTATCTCTGCCATTGAATGAGTAATTTCTGAAAGTCTGTAGAAATTTTGAATTCTCATAACTTTTTAATACAAAAATTCTATCTAAAATGCACCTACAAATTTGTGCATGGTTCTCACATTGACATAGAGAAAGGAGGACAGCATTATGTTTACATTTGTATATTTCAGTGAAAGGAACACTTGATTGGGGATGTTATGTTACCTAACAACCATAACCCAGTGAAGTGTTTACAAGAGTAATTTTTATTGTGGTAAAGGCTCTAGAGTGTTTGAACTTGAACAGTGAAATTGAATGGCTCATGAAGTCATGCCAGATGTTATTCATATCAGATGCTGATTAATGTATACACTTCATTTAGCAGAACTTAATATTGAGTTATTAAAATGGGTGACTGTCAGTTTCAGAAATGATTGATGGTGGTGTTGGACATATTTATGAGATAGGTTTGAAGAAGTATCTAAAATATTTCTTGCATGGATTTGTACAGTGGGAAAGCTACCACTTAAATAAAATATTGACCAAAATTGCAGTGGGAAACTACTTCAAAAAAGCTTCAGATATAGGTACTGTCATCTCTCCTGAGAAAGTACCAATTCACAGCCAAATGAATTAAGCTCTATGCTGATGGGAGTCTAGATAAAATTCATGACTGTGTGAGAATAAATAAAATAATTCCTATGGGGAAAATGGACTCTTGCAACTAGCAATATAACATTTCTTGGATCAACTGCTATTTAAATTCAGTCTTCCAAGATTTGGCATTTTAGGACTTAGTCATAGGCAAGAAAGGTATTGTAGATAAGTGATGATACTGAATTAAGGCCTATAATAGGATCCAAGTACTTTTCTTATTGTTTCTGTTTTGTGACATAGGTGAAGCTTGGACTTGGAGAATAAGATGATTGGATGTGATAGTAAAAGTCACATCAGAAAGAGATCTGAATGATTTGGAACTCAGACTTTCACATTTGACTCTATTAACAGTTGGGGGGTATGAAAGAGTTTTCAGAATAGGAAAATAAAAGGATCTAAGATTTCCTAAAGTTCCTCTGGAAAATACAGATACAAAAAAAAAGCAGATACAATCTTATCAGGTTTTTTAAGGTGGTGTTGTCTTGAGTCAGTCTCTAAATTTGTGTGTTCCAATTTATTTTCAAGTTACTTATCTTGGTCTCCTCAAAACTAGGGTGGTTTAGAATATGAAGAGCTCAATATAACAAATTTTCAACAGAATTGTTATGGATTGACTAATATTCTTTAGACGAAATTAGTTGAATTGTTATGGATTGACTAATATTAATATTGACTAATATCAACTAATATGGATTAGTTGAATTGTTATGGATTGACTAATATTCTTTAGACGAAATTAGTCTTTAGTTGACCTAGAATTGCAGAACTCTAGTATGAGGATTTTTTTTTTTTTTTAACAATAAGACCTTAATAAAAGTGTGATACTAAGGTAATGCCTCTAGATATAATAGGACTTACTGTGATTTGCATTCAAATGGAACCTGATATCATGCATATACAACTTTCAAAGAATGGATTTTCAAAATTGTATGGGGAAAAAAATGACAAAAAAATGGACCTCAGTTCAGTTTGCATTTCAATACGTAAGTTCTAAATGCTTTACGTATATCAACCGAGAAGTCAAAGTTGACATAAAAAGATAAAACATTTCCTTATTTTCTCAGTCTGAGTTCAGAAGTTAAACTGTATAATTCATGCCTTCAAACTGAGAAGGAAATGTCCAGTTTACCTTTAAATATAGCTAAAATGCTCATGGCTTCTACCCTGTCAAGTGCTTGCTTCCTGGCATTGGAAATAAGAGCCAGATGGCCACCCAGCATTCTCCACACCCCATGGCGATGAACAAGTGACAATTTGCTGGGTGATCAAACATAATTTAAAGTCTTTTAACCTTAGAAATTCAAGATATAATAGCAACAGATTTCATCACATTTCTAAAAGTACAAACAATTACTTCCTCAGCCCCCTACCTTTTCTCCACTGAGACTAAATAAATTCTACAACTCATATTGCTTAGGTCTAAAATCTTTCATGTCTCAGGTATAAAATGCTTCATTACATAGCCTAAATGAGAAAAATGACATCCAGGGCATAGACAGGCAGATAAACAAAAACTTATGTCCTTCGGTGGAAAATATAAGTTATTGTCACCTACAAAAATACTACAAATTTCAGGGTCCCTATATAGAGTCACTAGAGCTTTTTCATAAGGTAGCAAAGTAATTTAATGGGGACAATGTAATCTGTCCAATAAATGGTGTAAATATAATTGGATATCCTTCTTTAAAAAAATAAGCCTTGAGCTATTCATCATATTGTATATGTGTATTTTAATGAAATACATTTTATATTCAAATTTATGAGCTACAATGATATAACTTCTTGTGAAAAACTTTGGAGAAAATCCTTATATCTTTAAGCTATACAAAGATTTTTTATGATATACACAATCCATAAAAACTAACATACTAGGAGAAAGCCCATAGTCCAGGTGTTAATAGATTTATGTTTCCTTCTGAGGCACTTTCTTCAGAGATCCAACTTAGCTCATTTTATTATATAGATATTATACTTCTAATGAAACTTTCTATTTTCTCAACTACAAGAACCCTTAGCACAGAAAAAATCCATTAGACATCTTGGCATTTTGCCATTTAATATATTGTCCATCACTTTAAAAATAATTAGCAAATGTTACTAAAAACCCAAAAGACTAAACTTTTCTCAATTTGTTTTGTTGTTGTCACTACAGAATATTGAACCATAATAAAATATGTTCAGTAATTTATTACTTATCCATTTACCTGGAACTTGTTTATACCTTCCTCTCTTTCTCTTTCTCCTCCTCCTCCTCCCTCCTCCTTCCCCCCTCCTCCCTCCTCCTCCTCCTCCTCCTCCTCCACTATCATCATCAAGGAACCCCAGTGGAATCAAGCCAGGGTGTTAGTTTCCCTTTATGGAAAATGCAAAAACTCCCTTTCAACCATAGATTTCAACATTCATGGTTTTTAAACTATTATAGCACATTTTTATTACACAGCCCTTTATGTCTATAATATTCAATCTCCTTAAACAAATAAGCATGATAGTGAATATTCACACATGAGCAAGTGCATGGAAAAGTTTTCTGCTCTACCACCTATAGGTTCCCACAGCTAGAAAAGCATGATCTTCATTACCAAGATAATCAGGCCTCATAAATTGTTGTCTTAAAATCATGAAATTCTGACAAAATCTGCTTTCTTGTAGAAGATATCCGTAATAATTCTCTCTCCTTTGATCCACTGACTCATGATAGTAGTTTATCATTGCTCATATTTTCTGTGCTGACCTCAAGAGCATCAAGAAATGTATGTATTCCTGGTAGAAGATAGGTCATCATGAGTCTTTCAGTCAGGTCCCTTCTGGGAAGTGGATAATCACAGCAAACACTCACTCTTCTCATCTCAAAACACATTTTAAGTTTAAAATAATCACAGAGTCTCTGAGAATCTCACAGAAGATGTCAAGAAAAGAGAAAGATACACTCGAGAGACAAGCAAATTCTTTCTTTTGCAAAGTTATTAAATTATTAAAGTTTCATGGTGTGTTATTGCAAGAACAAACTTGTCCCTGTAAACTGAATTAGAAGGATGTCACCTTCAAGCTTTCTCTCATTATTATTTGATGTGTGTTGAACACCAACAGAGAGCTTTGATAGCTTTCAGAATCTTTCTGAATCATCAATATCAAAGATGAAGAGAAAGAAAAAAAAAACACACACATGCACAACTAAACTAGCATGTCCTCTACACACTAGTGGATCTTCTGTAGTTTCTACTAAGGATGTGATGAAGCTAACAAACTAGGATACTAACAGTCTAAATGCCCTTTTAGAGTTAACACACCACATTTACAAAACTATGTTTCCCATGATACCATTGCTTCTAAAATCTAAGTCTGTATCAAACTTCTCCATAAGCCTAAAGACATTTGACTACTAAATGAGTCCCTTCCCCTGAAGATCTTTCTAATGATGTCCACCAACTTTGTGAAATAAGACATTTGGCCTCTAGACTACTTCCCAGAAGTATTATTCTGCTCTTTCCTTTGCATATTTTGTCTGCCATATTGAAATTGTACTAGCATTTCTCCTGTTTCAGCTTTATATCTATACTGAGAAATGGGTAGAGAGAGAGTGAGAGGGATAGGTTTTTTCCCCCTAAGACAGAGGAAAGTTAGTGATTACTACCACATATGTTGGTCCTTTTTCTTTACTTCAAACATATTATGCTGCTCTCATTTCTTTCCTCCTCCTATCACCTCCTTGCTACAAACAATTGAATATCATTCCTGCTTATTTTGCAGGTTTTAGCTCAGCTATCATTTCCTCAGAGAAACCTTTTAGAATCTCCCAATCTAAAGGTACATAGTCACTTTTAAAAGCCATGTTGAATCTCCCTCAGCATAGCAATATTGCCTGACATTTTGTAGGTATGTATGATCTCAGTTTCCCATGAAACCCCTGTTCCCACAATGCCATCTATAAGAGTAGAGACCACATCAGCCTGCTCACACATATTTTAATTCTAGAGTTTAGAAGTATGTCTACAATGAAGCATTCACAAACATTTGCTAAATGAAAAAATGATACAACCTTATAAAAATGGGATTTTTGTCATAATACACTATTTGTGAGAAAGAAGCACACATTGCTGACATAATTTCTCTTAGACAAGTCAACTGTAACCATACTTAACGTAAACAGTTAAGAACTCCTTAAGTCTGTGACACACCATCCACAAATCCTGAATTTCATTAGGATACTCTAGTAAATTGAGAAGATGAGTCGGGTTAATAAGTGACTATAACATATTAAAAGAGAAATATGGATAAATTCCTTGAGATTTGCGAAGTTGGTGAATCCAGCTATCATTGGAGAAAGCAAAGAGGTCCCATGAAAGAAAGCTTCAAAGATGTACATCAATATAATGGAAAGGTGATTACAGAGATGATCCAGACAAAGAAAACAGGACACCTGGGAGTCAGTCAGGCAAAGCAGCTCTGAACAAGACTTGGTTATAGGAAAACATTAATGCCATTGAAGGTCAGGATAAAAGATAGACTTTAGTCTGTAGGCCAGTGTTTTCCAATGTGGAATACCTTTATCTTTTGATTGACTCAATCTGAGAGGAAAAAAATTAAAAAGCAATTATTTAATGACAACAAAATAATGCCCACAGGTCAAATCTATCCTACTCTGTTTTACAAATAAATTTTTATTTGTATATAATACATGTATGTTTAATTTTTATGTTACCTGTCGCTGATTTGGGGCCACAATGGCAAATCTGAACATTTGTATCAGAGACTAGATAGACAATTAAGTATAAACTGCTATTTCCTACCACTTCACAGAAAATACCTGCTAGTCTCTGCTATGAGAAATGGAAAACCACTTATTATTTTTCAGAGAGAGTAAAGCAAAATCATACTAGTGTATGAGAATTTTATATTGTAGAAAGTGTCAGGCAATATAAAATAGATAGATTTGGGAAGCAAGGCAACACTGAAATGAAATGAAAGGGATGAGCAAATATTATAAATATTGCAACAATAGAATTACATACCAAATAAATAATGGTATGGAGAAAATCAAAGTTGATTGAGACTCAGACACTTGGTTACAAGCTAAGGGATGGTAGTCAAAGAGGAGAACTCAGAATTAAAGACCTATAGGGAGAAACAGAAAAGTGAGTATATTTCATTAAATCTTTCAGCAGGCTATTCTTGTGGACATATTCAATGGACTTTTACCTGAGCTGAAAAACAACTCAGAAAAATAAATGGACAGTCAAAAATAGTTTGCTTTTCTGTTTTGTTTATAGCTCTGGGAATTGCTAAGATAGGATTTGTACAGAAAAGGGAAGAAAAAAATGTTGACGTTGGCACCTACACTTACCACTGATTCTTTAGTTAACCCTCTAAATAGTGGGCCTATTCATTCCTCAATTTGTTTCTAGAAGCTGGATTAGCTTACACCTTGATGGACATAAAACACTAACCTGAGAATCAATCTAAGACATTTTTTTAATCAACAGATAATATTGTGGTATTAGACAATGCAAGGTCTACTTCTCTAAAGATCTTAGCTCCAAATGAGTAGGTAACTTCTTTTAATATAGGGAAAAGATTATGCTACTTCTTGTGCACTGAAATGATATGAAGATGAAGCACAGCACATTGAAAGAAGAGAATAATCTCTTACCAGATTTAGCAAATATCTAGCAGATATTTTATAGGGCATATGGAGGAGAGATGATCTTCATGGATATTCAATAAACAAAAGAGGAAAAGACTTCCTCAAATAGAATAATGTCCCTGAAAAAAAAAAAAGGAACAATCTATTTCATTGTGTACCAAATTGTGCAAGAACAATCTGGAATACAAATCAGTAGAATACGGAAAAAATAGAAATTGAACCAGAAAAGCAACACCTAACCTCAATAGCAAGAACTAGAAAATTTCTCTTTAACTACTTTGTCTATATTCTTATATATATCCTTATATGCTTATACTTTGCTTATATTCTTACTAAAGAAAAGGGATCAGAAATGGATAATAAAAGTAATGTGATATTTATAGTTTGTTGAATATATTTAGAATGAATTCTAGAATTACATTTGTGTCATTCTCACTCCTGGTATAGACTTAGCTGTCATCACTTAAGCTTTTAGTTACTTTATACAGTTCAAAATTAAAGAAACTTTTTTTCTTTCCAGCAAAATATATCTTGCTGGAATGGATAAACCTAAACTGACAATTTTGGTGTAGACATCCTATTCAGGATGAAAACCAGAGCAGTTTAATGAGGATCTTTTCCCTCTGTGTATCCTGTATGTTGAGTTGGCATTGTCCTTTCTTATCACCCACCTACTCAATGGCTTAAAGATTCTTCTATAAAGAGAGGTTGGGGCTTTGAATATTAGGAATAGCGAAAAGTACCATTGTGACAAACACACAATAGGAATCTGTAACAATAAGAAAATGTGTATGCTGAGCGTGTTATCTTTAACAGGAATGTTTCAATCAATATTGCACCAACATCATAGACTTGCATGGAATTACTCTTTTTGTTTTCTTTTTTTTATTTCATAAAATGAAATGGAAGACCTCCCCAAAGGCTCTGCACAGGTAAAAACCTAAACTTTGGTTTCTTTGTCCTTTGAGGTGTGCTTGAGGGGACACTTGATTTTCTTGTAATTTACTGCATACTAAATCCATCTGTGGTGCTTATATACATATATATATATTAACTAATATATATATTAGTTACCAGATTATATTAGTTAATATATATATTAGTTTATAATAATATAATATATTATATAATATATTATATTATATTAGTTAATATATATATGTGTATATATATATACTTTATACAGTTCAAAATTAAAGAAACTTATACTTATACTTATACTTATAATATATATATATATACATATATATATATTAGTTACTGCCCTCTGGTGAATATGAAGCAAAAATCTATGGAGGTACATGCATTTCCAAGAGTCATCCAGTCATGCTGATTTTCTGGGAAAGAACTGAGGACAGTATTCAAAGTAAGTAATAATGTGAAATTTGTGAGCCCAAATACTTGAGTTTGAGAAGATCAGATGAATATTTTAATTTCGACATGAAATACAGCCTATGTTATAATGGATCACAAATGACTCAAAGTCCAAAGATGTGACAATCCGACAAGAAGTAGGCTCATGCTCAGCTTAATCCTGCCAGAAGACCATTCTGAATTGTTTATAGTGTTATATGAAGGCATAAATGCATAAATCCACTTAATTTTTATACTATTTTTGAAAGCAATAGATTTTGGAAAAATGGGGGAAAAAAGCAAGCAGAGAATAAATGGAATGAGTGAAACATACATGCTTCCAATCGTATTTTCAAAGCAAACAAAATCGTCAGTCCTTTCCTTCCATTTCATTACTCAGCCCAAATGCCATCATGCTAAGTTGAGTGGGAATTGCATACAGGAATGGAATTACCATGGCAACCAACTTAAAAATTTTTCCCCTGCTGAGAATTTAGCTCACTGGGTAATACTTTGTTTTTACCTTTCTGGAAAAGATGGAAGATAATTTTGGAAACATACATAAGCCATCCCGAAGTTCAAGCTATACTTGGTTAGTTCACCTGAGGTGGATATCAGAAGTTGCGTCTCCCTTACAAAGGAAGATACAGAAATTTGAGGGAGCTAAACATCTAATCTGTTGTAAGTCACCAATGTCTAGACAATGTGCCTCATGCTGTTTTTTTTTGTCTATCGAAGGCCTCAAATTTAAGGATCAGGGCATAAGTTAGTGAGCATAACCCTAACACCACATATCACTACAATTAAACTTTTAGAAACATTAAAAAAAAGATAGCCTCTTCAACAAATGGTGCTGGGAAAACTGGAAATCCATATGTAGCAAAATGAAACTAAACCCCTATCTCTCACCCTGCACAAAACTCAACTCAAAATGGATCAAGGACCTAGGAATTAGACCAGAGACTCTGCACCTAATAGAAGAAAAAGAAGGTCCAAATCTTTATCATATAGGTCTAGGTCCAGACTTCCTCATCATGACCCTCAAAGCACAAGAAATAAAAGAAGGAATCAATAAATGGGATAGATTCAAACTAAAAAGCTGTTTCTCAGCAAAGGAAACAATCAGCAATGTGAAGAGAGAGCCTGCAGATTGGGAGAAAATCTTTACCACACACACTTCCGATAGAGCACTAATATCCAGAATTTATAATGAGCTCAAAAAACTTTACAGCAAGAACACAAATAACCCAATCAATAAATGGGCTAAGGAAATGAACAGACACTTCACAGAAGAGGATCTACAGGCAATCAACAGATATATGAAAAAATGTTCGACATCTCTAGTAATAAGAGAAATGCAAATCAAAACTACCCTAAGATACCATCTCACCCTAATTAGAATGTCTATTATCAAGAATACAAGCAACAATAGGTGTTGGGGAGGATGTGGGGAAAAAGGTACACTCATACATTGTTGGTAGGGTTGCAAATTGGTGCAGCCACTCTGGAAAGCAGTATGGAGGTTCCTTAGAAAACTTGGAATGGAACCACCATTTGACCTAGCTATCCCACTCCTTGGCCTATATCCAAAGGACTTAAAATCTGCATATTAGTTTGACTCTATCCCAATCAATGATTGGGATAGAGTCAAACTAAAAAGCTTCTTCTCAGCAAAGGAAACAATCAGCAATGTGAAGAGAGAGCCTTCAGAGTGGGAGAAAATCTTTGCCACACACACTTCGGACAGAGCACTAATCTCCAGAATCTACCAAGTACTCAAAAATCTTTACACCACGAACACCAATAACCCAATCAATAAATGGGCCAAGGAAATGAACAGACACTTTACAGAGGAAGATCTACAAGCAATCAACAGATTTATGAAAAAATGTTCAACATCACTCGTTATAAGAGAAATGCAAATCAAAACCACCTTAAGATTTCATCTTACCCCAATTAGAATGTCTTTTATCAAGAACACAGGCAACAACAGGTGTTGGCGAGGATGTGGGGAAAAGGGTACACTCATACATTGCTGGTGGGAGTGCAAGTTGGTGCAGCCACTCTGGAAAGCAGTGTGGAGATTCCTTAGAAAACTTGGAATGGATCCACCATTTGACCCTGCTATCCCACTCCTTGGCTTATACCCAAAGGACTTAAAATCAGATTGCCTCAGTGATGCAGCCACATCAATGCTCATAGCTGCTCAATTCACAATAGCTAGATTGTGGAATCAACCTACATGCCCTTCAGTGGATGAATGGATAAAGAAACTGTGGTATATATACACAATGGAATATTACTCAGCCATAAAGAAGAATAAAATTATGGTATTTGTAGGTAAATGGATGATGTTGGAAACTCTTATGCTAAGTGAGATCAGCCAATCCCAAAAATCCAAAAGCCGAATGGTCTCTCTGATATATGAATGATGATGCATAATGTGGGGGGGAAAGATGGCAAGAATGGAGGAAAGATAGCTAGCATAGAGGGAAGGGAGGGGTGGGGGCAGGTGGGGAGTAAAATCAATAACAGAGTGTGTGACAGATATCATTGCCCTGTGTACATGCAAGAAAGCACAGATGGTGTGACTCTACTTTGTGTACAACCCTTGAAACAATAGCTATACTCCATTTGTGTTCAATGAATCAATAAGTAAATAAAAAAAAAAATTTTAAAAAAATCTGCATATTATAGTGATGCAGCCACATCAATGTTTTTAGCAGCCCAATTCACTCTAGCAAGATTGTGGAACCAACCTAGATGCCCTTCAATAGATGAATGGATAAAGAAACTATGGTATATATATATACAATGGAATATTATTCAGCCATAAAGAATAATAAAACTATGACATTTGCAGGTAAATGGATGGAGTTGGAGAGTATCATGCTAAGTTAGATAAGTCAATCCCAACAAACCAAAGGCTGAATGATTTCTCTGATAAGTAGTTGTTGGCACATAATGGGGTTGGGGGGAGGTAGGGGAAGAATGGAGGAAGGATGAATTGTATAGAGGAAAGTAAGGGGAAGGGGATGGGAAAAGAAAGATAATAGTATGTGACAAACATCATTATACTATGTATATGTATGAATATGCAAATGGTGTGATTCTACTTTGTACACAACCAGAAAAACGATAGTTGTACTCCATTTGTGTACATTGATCCAGAAATAAATAAATAAATTTTAAAAAAAACTTTAAAAAGTGTATTGATGTGGCTTTATGTTTTCTTAAATTATTTTTTTTTATAGACTGCATTTTGATTCATTGTACACAAATGGGGTACATCTTTTCATTTCTATGGTTGTGCGTGATGTAGATTCATACCATTCGTGTAATCATATGTGTACATAAAGATGTCTGTCTCATTCCACCATTTTTCATACCCCCACTCCCTCTCATTCCCCTCTACATAATCTAAAGTTCCTTCATTCTTCTCTCACTCCCCTTCCCCCCACCCCCATTTTATACCATCATCCACTTATCAGGGAAAACATTAGGCCTTCGGTTTTTTTGGGCTTGACTTATTTCACTTAGCATGATATTCTCCACAAAATAAAAATAAATAAATAATTCACATGATTATTTGCTAAATGTACAAATGTTTCTATGCTTTTCAATACAAATAATAAATGTTTAAGCAGGCACAGTGACACATTCCTGTAATTGCAGGGACTTGAGGATGATGCAGGAGGATGGCAAGTTCAAGACCAGCCTCAGCAACTTGGTAAGGCCCTAAGCAACTTAGGGATGCTGTATCTCAAAGTAAAAAATGAAAATATCTGTGGATGGGGCTCAGTGGCAAATTGCATCTGGGTTCAATCCCTAGTGCAAAAAAAATTAATTAAATATTTAAATGTTTCACTATTTTATAAAGGCATATACCTATCATTTGTCATAAGAATCACTTTCATCCTGCACACAATCAGATGTTCAGCTTCAATTGGTTTCACAAATAAAACAACTTTTAGAAATGCAAAAAAAAAGTGCATCGATGAGGAGTTTCACTGTAACTAGACATTAATTTTACTGTAACAACTAAACTTAAAAGCAAATCAAACACAATACATAAATACACAAAGTGACATCTCAACGCATTTCAGTTTTCAGATCTAATCTGCAATAGAAATTGGAACTAATGCAATTGCATAAGGTTTGTGATCAACCACTTATTCCATGTTCACAGTTAATGGCAGGAGAAAGAAAAAAATAAAGAAGAAGAGGAAGGAAGAATGGATGGAAAAAAGGAAGGGAAAGGAAGGGAAAAGAAAGAGATGACTGGGCTTATCCTTTCAATTAATTTCATTATGAAACTCCAGTCTTGTGGGGAGATGTTTTGTTCATGATGGTGAGAAAGAAATTTCAATTGTGTGCATCTGCGTGTCTCCTTATTGTTAAGGTAGTGACAAAAGATGGATATCTGATTAGCAAAGATATGCTTAACTTAAAAGTTCTCTGATGTTTAAGAGGAGACTAAGAAAAGTTTATTCTTAATTTACATGTCATGCATATGACTTCTGTTAAGTTTAAGGTTAATGAAAAAATATAAGATTGAGCAACTTGAAACAAGTCATTACAAACAAAATTTGAGGTTCTTGACATTCCATTCCTTTATTTCTCATTTGAGAAAATATCTTGTTTTAATTTATAAACCAGAAATTATTGCTAGCCCATTACTCCTTAAGAACAAAGTCTTATTAAACATAAATTTATACCTCTGCAAACTATTTTACATCATAATTTACATCATACTCTATCATTTCCTGAGCTTACAAACAAACTACATCCTAAAACAAGAAAAGATATTTTGGAAGAATTAATGAATACACCAAAACTTGTTTGTATTGAAATGGAATAATCCAAAATGTTACAGAGGTTTGGTATTTTATTCTGCACAGAAGTGTGGTAAAAGTCAAAGTAAGATAGTTGCTCAAAAAGAAAAAGAAGGAGAGCTATAGAGAAATCCTGCAAACTTTACTAACTTTATATGTCAAGAATAAAATAAGAATTATTTCAAATGTTAAATTGATTAACCTTTTTCATGTATTCTATAATATTTAATTTGGGGTACTAATAAAGTTTTGACACATTAAGTAGAAAAGAAGTGCTGAGGAATTTCAGTAGTTACTCGAAATCCTTAAATTCTTCATGCAAACATACACCTCCCTTCCTGCACACACATACACAAATCCACATTTAACTTACAGATGCCATCATTCAGGACAGCAAAGAGACTGATAATGTAATACAAATAGTTCTCTACCCAGACTGGTTCTGATAAATATTTATAAATTTATGTTTGAAGAAATTGTCATTATTGATGGTGTCAAAATTTTGAGTAAAAGTGGATTTTAGAATTATAAAAAATAAAATGTATTGTTTTAAAACAATGAAAATAAGCTAAGAAACCTAATATTAATAGCACTACATTAGTAGTTCCTTTAAAGTTAAACTAGTTATCATGTTGTCATGTCACCTGGCCAGTATGTAACCTTCTTATGAAACTCTGAAATATATCTATATCTATATCATCTATATATATATACATATATTCATATGTATATGTATATAGTATATACATACATGCTATACATCATACATTTCTATTGATTTATTGTGTTTATGTAGTTACTATTATGGATATTTTTATAATAATTCAAAAATACTCTTCCATTGTCTCAATTTATAGTTTATTTTAGAATACTTTTAATTCATTTTCAAGTCTTCAAAGTTTAGTATTTATCTGTAATCATATAGTCTACCTTTAAAGAATTGTGTTTGTAATTATGAATATTGTATTTTTAAAATATTAATCCTGATTTATTTTCACAGATCTTTGAAGCACCAGTATATACTGTTTTTATTCAATCATTTATTCTTTCAAAACATTTCCAAGCATATACTAGATTAAGTCTCCATGTTTCTTTTGTGAAAGATCAAAGACTGAGTAATCCTTACCTTCAAGGAATTTATTTAAATCACAAAGTGTGGTAGGGATGGAGCAATCTAGCTGAATTAGAATGAGTGAAAAATCCTCTAATGAAGTATAGTTTTGTGATACGATCTATTAATAATTACTGGATAGGGAATGGAATATGTTTAAAATTTGTCTGTATGCAAGCATTAGAACAGCTGAAGGCTCTATCTAGAAGCTTGCCAGTTAAATATCTCAAATTAAGTCAACCTCGACTAAAAGTAGCATAAAACTTTAAATAAAAAACATTCTATATCTAATTTCACATTATTAAAATTCTAAGATATATATATATAGCTTTATATTTATTTATCTATGTAAATAGGCAGTCTCTTCTGGATTCCTTATTGTATAAGTGTTTTTAACTCAAAATGATTCAGGAATATAGATTTACATTTCCTAAAGTTATAAACAAAATTATGAGAACATAGAAAGTACTTTCATATTCCCTTTGATGAGATAACAAAAATACTAGTTTATGTTATACATATTAAGCACACTAAATAAAAGAGAGGCGTATACTAGACTTTGTATGTTACTGAATTTGTTTATGTCTCTCCAATACTAAAACCCACTTATCCATTTCTAAACTTCACAACTTAATGTTGTGAGAAAATTTGTATCAGACTCATGTTAACTAGCCTCAAAATCCACAACTGTGACCTTAGCCCCCCAAAAGAAAATAGCAGATTAATAAAGAATGCTGTGTGAATCAATTCTGTTTGTTTCCTTTCTGAAAATCTCAGAACAAAGGCAAGGATTCCACATTCTCATGAGGAGATAATCTTCTCTGTTACTAAGTTATTAAAATGTTTACAGTAAATCCAACTTTCTGAGGAATGAAATTCTGAGTAGAGGAAAAACAACTGGTCTCAGGATTAGAACTGATCTCAGTGCATAATTTGGTATTGCCATTGCCAGCCATGGACTTCAGATATAACTCTAGTAGATGTAGATGCTTCGATTTGCCCAGGTGATATTGTTGGCCAGTTAACAAAAATTGACTCTGATTTCTCGTCTCTAAATGTTTAGGAGGCACATAAAGTGAGACTGGAAGACCTATGCCACACAAACATCCTAAGTTAGGGACAATCTCATGAACCCACCAGCACTGCCACAGCAGTCACAGCTGATCAAATCTCCCCATGATCTTACACCAGTTGCCCATGGGATTATTAAAGTCAGGGATATGAAAGACACAGAATCCCCCACACTTCTCTCCATCAGGATTCCATAAAGTGAGTTGTCCAAAAGGGATATCAGATATATGGCGAGAAGAAGGATGAAAACTGGGTCTTTTTCCTCATCCATAAAATCAGGTTTTTAACAACGATGAACATTACAGAGAATGCTAGCAGCAAACACACTCAGTACAAAATGTGGCATATAATTTCCTGGAGTCAGTCTGTTTCAATCGATGGAAAAATGAAAGATTTAAAAAAATTGATAGCAAAGAAATAGTCACTTTATTAAAGAAACTTATGGAAGACACAAACTTGGTGCATAACAAGGACTGGAGTCTGGTCTTCTCCCCACTGTGTAGGCTTACCTTTAAATCAGAGGAAAATGTGAACATAGGGTGATCTGATTATCACAGAATAATATGCTGGATCTGAAGATCTTGTGTCAAGCTATTATAAATGAGGCTTTTTTTTTCAAAGCAAACTTGAATGTCTCTCTTCATCAAATGAAAAGAGAATGTCAAAAATGCACAAGGTCACCACCAGAAAAGGAGATTCAGCTGTCACATGCCAGGTCTTCTTGTTGACAATAGTAAAATATGTAATCCTGTGACAGGGAAAGAAAATGTATCTGTTTGTCTCAGACTTATATTTATATGGTATGGCTTGATTCCAAAGCCATTCCTTGAGTTTGTTTGAGATCTCAAGTCAGAAAAAATGTCAATCAGTGCTGAAATATTGTAAATGCAATTTAATGTTTATTTATAAACATGACAGGCGGAAACTGGCATACATTCTCTGACGAATTCTCACAAATGTAATTATTTCAACCATAATACATTCACATTTATTTAAATTGTGGTGGTGTAGAGGGCATCATTCAGGAAGATGGTCAGAGTGTTCTTTATGGATTATCTAATTTCAGATCTTCAGATTAAATCTCAAAAATTGCTTTGGGAGTCTTTATTTCATTGTAATGAAGCTGAGAAGTTGGAAAACAGGCTCTTTTCAAAGATGACTATTTTATGTGCTTATTTGGTTGTTCACTGTTCTTTGTATCCTCAGATCTCATATAATAGTTGGCTAACTCATTTTCCAGAATACACCGTAATGAAAAGACAATAAAACTGCCGAATAATGCCTTGATGTTAAGGTATATAAGAGTCATGTGTATTGAAAATTGGGGAGTTGATATTTAGTTTAGGATTTCTGTTAATATTCTTTCTCTTTTGCGTTATGCTCCTGTTGTTTCGATAGATATTAAACCAAGTGATAGTAATAGAACAATTAAGTAGAATTTGTAAAGATATAAATCTAGCAAATAATTTAATTGGGTATTAATGTCCAGGGACATATTTTATTTCACAATGTCCTTAATAAGTTAAATTTAAAAAGCAGAATGCTTGGATCTGTTAATAAAAAAAGAGAACAGAATCATGAATTAAATACAAATTTTTGGATTGTCATTTTGAGTTGTGCATACTGATATTCCAGTGCTGATTAAGTCATTGAGAAATAAGTCATGAAGTAGCTTTTAGATTAAATTTCAAGTTGCCCAAGTGTTTTCTTTTGCTTTAAACCATGAGTTAATAGCTTAAAAAAATCTGAGTTTGATTATTGTTAGACTCAAGCAACACATGAAATGCATTCATATCTATAATATATAAGCCTAGTCTCATTTACTAATGACTACAAATGACATGTAATCAATGCAAAATGAATTAGCTAAACAGATAATTAGCTTTGTGGTTTGAGATACAGATGAAAAACAGATTCTTGAAGGGCCTAATGTTCCTCTTAAATCTTATATCCAACTTGGAATTTTGTCTTCTCAAGGACAAAGAAGCTTGGATTTAGTGAAGCTCAAATTGAAATATAAATTTTGGTGGAGTACAGTAAAAGAAAAAAATAATTTGATTATTGTAGGGAGTTTATTTTAATAAATATTCCTACAAGAATATAAGGTTTTGGACTATATATAAAAAATCAGTGTTTAATATTAATTGCCTGACTTGTAACCAATACATTCAACATATTTTGAGAGTAGAATAAAAAGTAGTTTGTTTATTTATTTGTTTATTTTTAAAATTTTTATTTGTTTTAATTAGTTATACATTAAAGTTGAATGCATTTATGCATTTTGATATCATGCTTTGTCCTAGGAGAGGGACAGTAACCCACCTCTATTTGGCTTTCTTTCCCTAATACTCAGTTTGGATTTATATTCACTTGACTATAATTATACTTTCAAGGTACACATTTACAAGAATAAATTGAAGAGCTTTGTGACATGTAAACAAATCAAATGCCAATTGACTACCACAACAGAAAGGGATAGAAAAATAATAAGAAAAAAATAGAAGAAGAAGATTTATCCTCTTTTTATTGATGTCTTAATTTTAAGACTATTACATAATTTCTTCTTGAGGAGTTGCACCAACAGTAGGAGACCCCGATAGAAGGTCACATGAAGCAAATATTTTCAAATTTATCATTACCCTATGCACATGTATGATTGCATGAATGGTATGAGTCTACATCGTGCACAACCATAGAAATGAAATGTTGTACCCCATTTGCATAAAATGAATCAAAATGCAGTCTGTAAAAATAAAAGAAAATTAGTGCAAGGTTCTAAAAATACATATCATTAATATTCTATTAATGATAGAAGCATTTATCAACTCTAAGTCACTTTTGTTGAAGAAGCTACCATTTTTTCTTCTTTATACATTACTTGGGGATAATATTGTCTTTGTGTTCTGCAATGTGTGTATATAAAGGGTCTACATGTATTTAGGTGATATTTAGTAGGAATTAGCAAATTTAAAATGGTGATATATTTTGTCTTTCAGTTCATTTTGATTTTAAATGACATCAGCAAAACTTAGTTTAAGTCAACTTACCTCAGGGAAAAATCATTAGTCTAACCATAATAATCAGATAAATCAACCATTAATTCACCAGGTATTAAACACTATATAAAAAGGTATGCCTAGAGCTAAGTGCTGTTTTGTAGAGCTGAACAAATGTTCTATATTTTGATAAGAGGTGTTAATAAACAGCAATGTAAAATACATTAAAATGAGTTCTTATTTAAAAATTCTTTCCTAATTAAACTACAGCATTTTCAAGGTTAGTATTTAGGCATTATCAGAGAAATAAATAGGAAAAATTCTCAAATTTCTTCCAAAAAAATTAAACATATTGGATACCTGGATTTCATCTATAGTCAGTGTTTGCATCTACTGAAGTTATTTTCTAGATAACATTTATGAAAAGTAACCTTCACAATCCACATGATTATAATATAAGGTAAAACAGAAAAATCCTAGATTTGCTAAATTATCTTCTTTTTATCAATGCGTATCTATTAGTATACTTAAACATGTGGGCCTGTGCCTTCAGAAGCACTGAAAAAAATAAGCAGTCATAGTAAATAATCCTTCTAATGTATAGACTTCAGCATGTATTCTGAGCATGTATTCAGCATGTATGACTGAGCAGTCAGGTGCATTGGCAGTGTGACATGCATCAAACATGAGAAATGCTACAAGACCAGGAAAGCAAAACAAGCACTCACAAGAGCTTGAATCAAGGCAGGAACTGCAAGAAGGGTCCGAGATTCCCCCAAATGCTAGATAGTGTTTGCCAGGCTTCCCCTGAGGAATCCTCTCAGAGAGAGACTGCATGAGAGCACAGACATTCACCAAAACTAACTCCAAGATGTTCCCTTCCCACACCCTGGTGACCCCTGAGGCCATTCCAGGTTAATAGTATGAGTAATAGTAAACACTTTATGTTAGGCAAGTATTTTTTAGCATCATTTAATTAACTTATTACTGTGTTATATGTACAACAATTATTTTAGTGATGAGGAAAGGAAAAGGTAGAAAAAAATTAGTAATGTATCCCAAATCCCTTAGCATTGCAGATGAGAAGAAATAATTTAAAGCCAGGTATGTATGGCCTCAGGGTTTCTGTTCAATGCCTCCTTGTGATACTTCCTCCTTTAACCAAGACAAAGTGTCTTTTATGAAGTTTAATGGGGTTTGGAATGGTGATATATAATTAATGTTTTATTTTCTTTCCTTTCTTTTCTACTATGCTTCAAGTAGTCTGTGTTATTTGTGAAATTTGTGAAATCCTTATAACCTTATACCAATGTTTTAAAGAGATGACAACAGAAAAGACACAGGGAAACTTTCCATGAAAACTTGGAAGGTGTTTGAGAGGGGCTAACCTCACCTAGTTATTCAGTAGAGGCTGGCGTGTATCAAACAGTATCTATGTGCTGGCTGTTATTCATACTACTTCTATAATTGATATTATAAAATATAAACCACCCCTGATGTGATGGATTTGTGCTACATGTTTTATATATTCAAGAAAAGAGTTAGTATGTAAAATTGGAAACTTAAAAACACATTATACATAGTGTAGAGTATCCACCTACCAAATTCTCAATTTCCCACTTAAATAAATTTCAAATATGTATCTCATTGGCAATAAAAGTTTAAAAGGAATGAAAAAAATATCAAAGTTAAAATTGTAACCATACCTTTACCACATAAGAAATCTGAGCCTTGTGGAAAGATGGAAATAAATAAATAAATAAATTATTGAAACCTCAGTTTCTTTTTCATAAGCCTACCATGAAAGGTAGTTAGATTAATTTATAAAATAGTATTCATCCATTCCTTAGTTATTCATCAAAAATCAATCATTTTCATGGTGGGCATTAATTTAGGTATAGGAGATAAAATTGTAACAATGTAGACATTATCTGTCCCCTTGGAGCCTGCTTTCTAACATGGACAAAATAGAGAAAAAAATAAGTATGAATAAATTAATAAATTAATTACAATGTGTGATGATGTTAAGACGAAAATCAAGCACAGTTTTCTGCTAAGAAGTATTTCAAAATTGATTTTCCTATCTCTAAGGAGGGGGGTATTTAAGCTGAAACATGAAGGAAGAGAACATAACACCCAGGGAGAAAATCAGAAAATGCAAAAGTTTCAATATGGTAAGAAATTGACATATTTGGTATCAACAATGAAATAACTGTTGATGAAGTGAGGGAAATAGCACAGAAGTGATAAATTAGAAAGAAAATAGATCAGATAGGAGATCTGTATATTGTTTGACAGTCTAAATTCAAAGTGGAGCCACCAAAAGGCTTAATGGGAGCAGCAGTAGTAAAGGCATTTGATTTTTAAAAATCACAGGGGAACAAACCCTGAAATATCACAAGCGTCAAAGAGAAGAATTTAAGGAAAATTTTTAAAAGCTTTTGAACATTACATAAAATGTAACTTAAAAATTATGGGATACTTAATGGGATTATTATATTGAAGGAGAATCAATTAAATCCTACGTATTCAGGAGAAAAGAAATAATAAAACATAGAGCTGAAATAAATGGAATTGAAAAGAGGAAATCAATTAAAAAAAACAAAAGGCAAAAGATGACTTCTTTTGGAAAGATTCATAAAACTAAGCAGGCAAACCAAGGAAACAAAAAAGGAAAAAAAAAAACAGGAAGAGTACTTAAATTTCAGAGATTAGAGGCTATCACTATAGATTCCAAAGACACTAAGAACATAATAAAAGAATACTTTGAACAATTTGATGCCCACTAATTTGAGTACCTAGGTAAGGGAACCAATTTCTTGAAAGACATGATTTGACAAAACTCACAGAAGAAGAACTGCACAATTTGAATAGGCCCATATATTTTAAACAAAGTGAATTCATATTTAACAGCATTTCCAAATAAAAATAGAAGCTGACCCAGATGAATTCACTGATGAATTCTACTAAACATGTAAAAACAATTCTAATCAGTTCTTACAATCTTTCAGTGGATGGCAGAGTGAATATAATTCATTCGCCTGGTCCAAGTGCCATAACACCCATGTTACAAGAAAGGAAAACTTCAGACCAAAGTCCCTCATAAACTTGGAGGTAGAAATTCTCAAGAAAATGCTAACAAATCAAATAATAAAAATGCATAAAATAAATTATATACCATGACCAAATGAGATTTATCACATTTGAAAGGGTAGGTTAAGACAGTGGAATGAATCTGACCTAAATTTCCTGTGTGTATATATACAAATATACCACAGTGAATCTCACCATTGTGTACATCCAAAGACACTAATTAAAAAAAAAAAACTATAAGTACATAGCAGAAAGATCAGGAGATCAGAGGGAAGGAAACAGGAGGAGGGAGAAGGAGAGGGGAAAGGGAAGCACTGGGAACTGAATTAGAATAGAATATATTCCACCCTTTTATAATTATGTCAAAATGAATTCTATTGGCATGCATAACTAAATGGAATTAATAAATAAGGAAAAAGGAAATAAGGTAAAAAAAGAAGATTTCAAAGTCAATTAATATAACCTACCACATCAACAGAATAAAGAGGAAAATTATAAGATCATACTAAGAGATGCAGATAAAGCATTGGTGGAATTCAACATGATGTGATCTGAAATACATTAGAAGAATATATCTTTGCATATAATAGAGTCTAGAAATAAACATATATATAGTTAACCCATCTTTGGGAAAATTAACAAGGCAAAGCAATGGAGCAAATATCATGAAGCAAAATTATTACAAATTGTACTGGGATGTTTGAATATCCATATGCAAAAAGATGAATCTGTATGAAGGCTTACACTCTTCCCTAAAATTAACTCAAAATAGATTAGAGACATAAATATGAGAAAGAAAATTATGAAACTCCTAGAAGCATAGGAAATAATGAAGGTGAATTAGAGTATTACTAGGCTGTTTTAGATACAAAACCAAGGCAGGATTCATGAAAGAAGTACTGCTAAACTTGATCTCATTAAAATGAAAACTCCTGTTTTGTGAAAGACACTTAGGAGAAGGAGACAATATTTCAAAAGATACATATCATAAAGAATTGCTATCAAAATATACAAAGAATGCTTAAAACACAAAAATAAGTAAAGAAACAATCTGATCAAAAAATGGGCCACAGAATTGAGCTCATACCTCCCACCAAAGAAGATGTGTATGTGGAAGGAATCATAAGGAAACATGCACAACAGCACAACACTAGGGAATTGCAAATCAAAAAAACAACATATGTTCATAGCTGCTCAATTCACAATAGCTAGATTGTGGAACCAACCTAAATGCCCTTCAATAGATGAATGGCTAAAGAAACTGTGGTATATATACACAATGGAATATTACTCAGCCATAAAGAAGAATAAAATTATGGCTTTTGGAGGTAAATGGATGATGTTGGAGACTGTTATGCTAAGTGAGATCAGCCAATCCCAAAAATCCAAAGGCCAAATGGTCTCTCTGATAAATGAATGATGATGCATAATGCGGGGGGGTGGTGGCAAGAATGGAGGAAGGATAGACAGCATAGAGGGAAGGAAGGGGTGGGGTTGGGGTGGGGGGATAAGAATAATAACAGAATGTGTGACAGACATCATTGCCCTGTGTACATGTATGAATGCACAGATGGTGTGATTCTACTTTGTGTACAACCAGAGAAACAATAGCTGTACTCCATTTGTACTCAATGAATCAATAAGCAAATAAAAAAATAAATTAATTAAAAAAGTATATAAACAAAATAGAATGAACTTCAAGGAAAAAAGAAATCAAATTTCTTTAAAAGAAGCACCAAAAAATAAAAAAAATAAAAAATAAAAACATACCACCTCATACCTAGGAAATGCTCACCATTGGTGCAGTGAAAACATGAAATACTGGTGAGCTTATACTGCAACATCAACCCTCTTTCAGTAATAGTGAAAATGCATGCTGGTATAGGCATTTTGGAAAAGAGCTTCACGGTTCTTTAAAAACTGAACATACTCACATATGGTCCAGCAATCATGGTCCTTTGGTGTTTACTCCAATGAACTTAAAAAGTTTAAAGTCCACACAAAATCCTGAACATGGACTTAAACAGCAGCTTTATTCGTAATTGTCAACACATGTAGGGAAACAGGATGTTCTTCAATAGGTGACTGCATGAATAAACATTGTATATCCAGACAACAGAACATTTTCACCACTAATATGAAATGAGTTATGTATCCATGACAAGATATGGAGAAAACGTAAATTCATATTACTAAGTAAAATCAGCCAATATGGAATGATTCATACTATTTAGACATGATAGTCTAGAAAAGGCAAAACTTAATAGATAGTAAAAAGATCAGTGACTGTCCAGAGTTAGAGAGGAGGGAGATATGAACAGAAAAAAGACCAAGAACATTTAGGGCAGTGAGGCTGTTGTGTATACTACTGCAACGGTGAACTTACAGTATTATCTATATCTTTTAAAACTCATAGAATGAACAACACCAATGCAAATTGTGGATAATGATATATCATTGTAGAATCATTGATTGTAACAATTTTACCACTCTTGTGCAGAATGAGGCAAGGTTTTACCTTCATATGTACACCAGGTACATGAAAACCTGTAGTGATTCTAAATATGTTCTAAAAACAGTCTGCTAATTTTAAAAAATCATTAGTTATTATGAGGAGAATATATTGTTAAAAGACACAGAAGCAGGGAGTCTGGGTAGAATTCAGATACTAAATATTCATGTAGCAGCACTAGATATCAAGAAAAATAAAAGGAGACAATCTATATTCTGTAGATAGACTCAACAAGAATGGATGATTGCATGTGAATTTAGAAAGAGAAAACAAAGATGACTCAAATTTCTTCAGTTTTTAGTTGAGATGAATGATGATACCATTGACTAGGATGGAGAAACTGGTGGAAGGAATGTTTTGCTTTTTATATTTAGTTTTAGTGAAAGATGGGGGTGGGTGGTGTGAAGACATTGACACACTATATTCATGGCGTTATATTTCAAAGAGAAGTTAAATATTGCATTGTGGGCAACCTAAGGAATGGTGACTTACATTTGAGTGTCAGTAGTTAGTAGATAGCTAATATTATAAATTATTATAAATATTATAAATATTTATACATATTATAAATTGAGGAGTTTATACAAATAAAATGATATGTTTGAACCCTGGAGGATTCCAAAATGTAGGTGGTAAAGAAAAATAGCACAAAGAAGAAACAGATCAAACACTTCGGATAAACAGAAGTGTTTCTAGAAAGTTTGGATAAGGCAAATGAAAGAGCACAATATAGAGTTCAAGATGATAGACTGCAACCTACACATCTTGATTCTAAGGCAAGCTCCACAATAAAGTAGATGAACGATCCTGGGAAGGTTACTCTCTTTGTGATATTCACTTTTTTCTGCGATACTGTGATAATACTGTTACCAACTCCAGAATTTTGTTGTGAAAATTAAATGAACTGCTATACTTAAATTACCCAGCGCATGTATGATATGGAGGAAATGTGATATGAGGGTCTACTCCTAAAGAACTATGATAAGCTCCTTTAGTTGCTACCTAGAGATTTAGAGGAGGGTCTGATTTCTAAACTATTGGTTTTGCCAACATAGTAGTTGTGGTTGCATTAATGAGATGGTTGCTGATGAACAGTAAGGTTGGGAATCAAATTAGAGTGGGTTAAAGAATGAGTAAGAGGGTACCAACTGGAGATACTTTGTGGGTACAGTTTTGTTGTGAAGGGAGGTGTGTGAGAGAGAGAAGAGGTTTCAGGTAAGTAGAAACAAATCAGAGGAAATGGGTCCAGATAGAGGATTAAAGGGGACTTTTTGTTAAATGGTGGACACTAAAAGAGAAAATATGAATTCCAAGGAGAAAATGAGACTGAAACATCCATTGAATAATGGGGTTTTGGTAAAGCGAACCTAATTTTTCATCAATATGTTAGTATAATTAATTACCGAATCATTCTTGATTAAGCCAGTACACTTCCACTAAAAGTTCAAGAAATTAATCCATATGATCTCAAGTTGAGTAAGAAAGAAGAGGTTGTCTCACATACCTGAATTCTAAGTAGAACTAGCTTCATCTATGAATACATGGCCATAAATAACGTCACCAGAACTCGTTTTCTTCCAAAACTGTTCATATATAGTACTCTTCAAGTAGTCAAACATTCCACTACCTGGAGGAACATGGAGGGAAAAATGAGCTGTCTTTTTCAAAAAATAGTTCAGGCATAGATCTTCTGAAATCTCTGGCCCTAGAACACAGCCAGGAACGTAGAGTGTATAAGTTGTTCTGCACTGCATCCAGTAACCTTTTCTGGGATTGAGGCTAGATGACATTAACACCAGCATGCGAGCACACTAACACATTAACAACACACTAACTTTTCAAATCTACAAATATTTCAGCCACATCAGATGTATTACAAGAGATTACTCTTTGTTGCTCAGTGTAATTTTTTATAGATGTTCCACATCTGGGACAAGGGGACAAGATGAGTTTGAATTACCAAAATATGTATACTTTAGAAGAGAGAGAATTGGTTTCTATGCAAAGACTGAGGTAGCAACAGAGCAGAATAAAACAAAAATGTGTCTATTCTGGTCATCTTATAATGACTGGCTGCTTGACTGACCTGGTTTTGCACTCTGCATTCAGATCCTTTTAAACTCAGTCTGTGAATTTTTTGTCCTTTCTTGTGCTAAGAATATGACAACATATTCTGCATTTATTCTATTGTTATTATCTATGGATTTGTTGCCCTGGCTATAAATCATAGTGTGCTTGAATTCTTTCTTGTAAGAAACATGTATTTTGTTAAATGGAATTTTTCTTCACTTCATGATATTTCCTACTTATTTATGCAGTAGCTGCTTCACTCAATACTGTTTTGGGTTCCATTCCAAGGAAGCTGTATTTTATAATGTTCTCCTTGCTTCCTGCCCTCTTCACTGCTGGTTTCCTCTCCATGACATTTTCTATGGCCTGTTTACCTCTAAGCAGAGGTACCAAGTCATATCCATGGTTTCCTGCCCAACCATTTCTTTTGGATCAGCAAGTAATTCTTTCTACAGAAGAAAGTATTTTTGTATTTGTGCTTCAAGTAAATTACACACTTTGACCATAAAAATCTGACTTCTTGGTTAAAGGCCTCCAAGAGAGAGAAACAACCACACCAATTTTTAAAGAAATTGCTTGTAGTAGAAGAAAAAGTCTTGCAAATCGTACTTTATATTTTCCTCATTTTTATGTGTTTTCCTGTAATGGTGTTTTAAAAGATATCTGGTATGCTTTCAATACCCAGGCAGAAAAATCTTATCATGTTTTGCTGAATATGCAGTGGATTTGTATATACTTTCTTCTCCTTATTATTCTGGATTTTTTCTTCCTGTGCAAGAAATGATAGTGACTGCAAGTGGACACAGGCTTGAACTTAAACTTTCAACTTCCTCTCTGCCTATTGACTATTTCGACTAAAACTTCTAAGTAATATGACTATAAAACAAAATGCTCAAAAATAAATTCTTATTTCAAAAAAGCACACAGTTGTGAAAAAGATATCCATCCAGTCATAAATTTACATTCTTCAAAAGGCAACCCCATTTTTATGATTTTTTTTAAATATACATGGTCTGATCATTTCTGACTTGCAAGCAAATCATGTTCCTTTAGAGCACAGCTGTCAGAAATATTGAACAGGCAGGTCTTACTGATTCTTCAGTGGAGGTGTTTTCAATAAGTATGGCTTCAGTATCAGAATTCTTCAAATAATTAAATTCTGGCCAGATAGGGTAGTGCATGCCTGCAATTGTAGCAACTCTGGAGACTGAGGCAGGGGGATCACAAGTTCAAACCAGCCTTAGCAATCTAGCAAAACCCTAAGCAACTTAGTGAGACCCTGTGTCAAAATTTAAATTTAAATTAAAATTTAAAAAGAGACAGGGATATGACTTAGTAGTTAAGTGCTCCTGAGTTCAATATCTGGTCCCCCCCGAAAAAAGCAATTTTGTTCCTTCAAATGTTACTTAAGTATTTCTGAAGAAGACAATGTTTTAAAGTGTTTTATGGAAAAGAAGAGAGAGAAATATTCAAAATCATTTGATGATTCAAATCTCTTTTAGGTCTGGAAAAATCTCTTCAGATTATTATAACAATTAAAATGAAAAAAAATAAGCCCTATACACACTATTGCTTCTTTCAACCTTGAAAGTCAAAGGAAAAATGGAGGTCAGAGTCCAACACACCTTTTTTTGAGGTGGAGGGCACATCTGGGAGTTCAGGGCAATTTTTGTCAGATTTAAGAGGCATATTATTTACACTTTAACTTATTTGAAATCCATTAAATATATCAATGTGGAAGGACTTGAGACTGCATTAAACATTTGACTTTGTTGATTATATTCTCTGTCATGCAGAAACCTTTTAGCTCAATGTCATTTCATTTATTTATTTTCACTTTTGTTCACTGTGTTTTAAGCCAAATCCCAAAACTTATTGCCTGAACTTGGGAAAAGAATCACTTCCCTGTGATTTCTTCTAGGTACTTTAGAGCTCTAGTTCTCAAATTAGAGTCTTCAGTGAATGTTCACTAATTTTTATGCAAGGGGAAAGAGGTGTCTTTTTTTTTTTTTTGCATAGGGTTATGGAATTTTCTCAGCAACATTCATTGAAGAGTGTGTCTTTTCCCTTTTACAGTACATTCTTGTCAACCTTGCAAAAATTAGCCCACTTTATAGGTGTGGGTTTACTTCAAGGTTCTCAGGTCTGTTCTACTATCCAAAAATCTGGTTTTTCCCCCCCATTTCCATACCGCTTCGTTACTGTAGCTTTATACTACAGTTTGAAATCATGAGGTATGGTCCTCCAGCTTTGCTCTTGTTTGTCAAGACTGCTTTAGTTATCTGGTATCTTTTGTGGTTTCTTAGGAATGTTACAATTATATACCTGGTACAGGTTAATATGCAAAATATATAGGGAATCCATAGAAATCAACCAGCACCACCATCACCACCCCAACGAAACAAAACAAAACAACAACAAAATAGTCTCATATAAGTTTAGGCAAAGAAACTGAATGGATATTTCTTCCAAAGAAGACATAAAATTACCAAAAAGTATATGAGAAGTTCAACTTCATTTATCATTGGGTAAATGTAAATCGAAACTATAATGAGATATCACTTCACACCTCTTAGAATGGCTACCATTAAAAATACAGGTTATAACAGATATTACTGAGGATATGAAAGAAAAGGGTGCCCTTGTTTGCTATAAGTGGGAAAGTAAAATTGGTGCAGCCATGGTAGAAAACTGTGGGAGCAGTAACCTGAGCCATGGCCTCTGACTCTCTTAAGGTTGTTTGCACTGGGAATATGCTTGCAAGGGTGCATGTCAAGATGCCCCAGTTGCTGTGGTAAGGCTGGCCTGAGAAGACTCCATGTAAAAGTGCAGAGCTGTTACCAGTCGTGGCCTTGAGTTCAGATACCAACTTCCAGGGATAGAGAATTCTGAGCAAAACAAAATGACACTAATGTCCTGCCAGTCCTGTGTCTTTCAGATTGGCTGCTTTGCTGAAACCTTCCCACAAATAATCTTCTGATGAATCCTATATAATAAACATGCTGAGCTAGCTCTGGCCTCAGTGTTCTCCCATTAGGGATTGGCTGAACCCCCCGGCCCCACCATTTTCTCTCTATGTGAGTCTGTTTGTCTTTTCTTCATCTCCTGTCACCCCCATCTGGTTTCTGAATTTACAGCCTAGGCATGAGGCCTTGGCAGAAAACAGTTTTGGAGGTTCCTCAAAAAGTAAAAATAGAACTCAGCCATCTCACATCTCAGTGTCTACACACAGGGTCCAACGAATGAAGGAAAATATCATACATATACACACACATATATATATATATATGTGTATGTGAATGTGTTTGTAAATAGTGTAAAATGATATTCAGCCATTTGCAACAATGTTGATAAGCTTGGGGACATAATGCTAAGCCAAATAAGCCAAGTACATAATTAAAAATACAGTATTGTATGACCTCACTTATATGAGGAATCTTTAAAAATAAAAAGTCATACTCATGATAACACAGTGGAGTGGTGGTTACTAGAGGACAAGGAGTTGGAGAAAAGTTTAGTATTGATCAAAAGATATAAACCTCAGTTATAAGACCAGTAATTACTGGGGACATGATGTTTATACTAAGTAAAATATAGACCCCATACTTGAAATTTGCTCATAGCATATATTTTAAGTGCTTTTACCACGGGAAACAAAGAGTAAGTATGTGAGGTGATGAATACTGTAATGAACTTGGTGGTGGCATCATTTCACAATGTATATGTACATATCAGAACATCACATGCATCCAGTATATGTGAGCTTTTTGTTAATCAAACCTCAATAGAGCTGGAAAAATAAATTACAGAAAAACGTATATAAAAATTACATTAATCAACTTACTTCTCTTAGCCTTTTCTATGTATCTGCAAATGTGAATGATGATAAATATATTTAAGTAAATCTAAAACAATTATTTTCATAAGAATAAAAAAATTACAAGTGATAAAAGTTTCCTTCATAGTCTAATTATGGCAATCCTTTCTCTTTCACTGGTGCTTAAAGTAATAATGTAGGGTGTCAAAAGTTTCAAATTTTGACCCTGAAATAACCGCAAAATTAAACCATTAGTGCTTACTATAGTGGCACATACTGTAATCCCAGTGTTTCAGAGGCCTGAAGCAGGAGGATCACAAGTTCGAGACCATCCTCGGCAAGTTGGTAAGACCCTAAGCAACTTAATGAGAACTTGGCTCAAAATAAAAAATAAAAAGGGTTGAGGATGTAGCTCAGTGATAAAGCATCCCTGGGTTCAATTTCAATGTTACTGATAGTTATATATTTAATTATCAATAATACCTTTTTAATTTGTAGTTTTGAGACTTCTTTTTTATCATCATCTATTCTTATAACTACAATATTGCCTCAAGATTGGCTTGATAATTTTCTTTTTTATATAAAGAAAACTTACTGTATTATTACTGTTTACTCAAGAATGCATTGTTTGGTCCTAATATTTGTTGATTTTGATCCTAATATTTTCTTTTCATCTCCACGAATATCTTGTTAATTCATGTTTATGAAGAAAATATTAGGTTGATTCCTCCAGTTACCTCTTGATCCAAGTAGAATGACTTCCAAAAGATGTCCAGGTATTAATTCAAGAAACATTAAATATGTTATATAAAATAACAAAGAAAAATTAAAATAACAAAAAGATTGCTAGTCAACTGAGTTTTAAAAGAGAGATATTGCTAAATGATCAGGGGGTCCCATGTACGTATAAGGATGCTTAAGTTTAGAAGAGGGAGGCAAAAGATTGTCAGAGTAATGCAGTGTGAGAAAGATTTAGCATTCCATTGCTGACTCTGAAGCTGGAAGGAATGCTGGCAATATCTATAAGTTGAGGCTGGGGCTGGGAGGAACAGCAACACCAATAAGTGAAAAAAGCAAAGAAATATTTGCCATTATTTTAGAACCTCCATCAAGAATGTACCTCTGTCAATTATTGCTGACATAAAACCTTGGTTTTGGCCCAGTGAGACCCATTTTGGCCTAGACCCATTATGACCCCTAGAATTGTTAGATGATAATAAAATTCTTTTCCTTTAAGCCACTATGTTTGGGGTAAGTTCAGCAACAGAAATGGAACACAGCCCCCACTGATTGCTCCTGTTGGTTTTCTCTATTGTTCTGTAGATGTTTTGTTGAAGATACTTAATTAGCTGTTGTAACTTCAGGATGAACAAGAACGATGTTAACTTTATGTGTACTAAAATATGAGTGATTTTATTCTAAGGAACTAAAATCTATACTAGAAGCTGTGATCCTGGACCAGGCTCATCATTCCATTTTTAAATTGCTAATTTTAAACTGATGGTAAATGCTGACAGTGAATTAAAGAGGTGAAGATAATGAGTGCAATTAAAAGCCATGTGGCACATATATTATGTAGGTACTGGCTAGCAGTATTCTCTGTTTAATCTTTTATATATTCCATCTGCTTTTGTTTTCAGAAGTCACCAAAATCTCTGATATTCTGAGGTTCCATTCTCTAACCATATCCTTAAAGTTTTATTCCTTTTTGCAAATTTTTGCTATGATTTGGTAGGATTTTGAAATGAAAGATAATACCCCATCATTTGACTTGAATTGGAAATGAAATTTAGTTCTCAAATTATTTTCTCTTCCTAGAGGTAGCCATGTCTTTTATATAAAGTGAGAGCGAGCTGAGAGAGCTCACGAGCTGGCGGAGCCTTTATGTCCAGATGCAGTGGCCTCCCTTATCCATAATCTCACTTCCCTTGGATTCAGTTATCTACAATCATAGTCCAAAAATATTAAATGGAAAATTCCAGAAATAATTCATAAGTTTTAAATTACACACTGTTTTGAGTAGAGTGATGAAATCTCATACCATGTAGCTCCATTCTGCTCAGGACCAGGATTTTGATCATGTCTGTGTCCACACCATATACCCTAAGAGCCTACTACGCACACATTATCTCCTAATCATCAGATCAGCTATTGCAATACCACTGCTCATGTTCAAGTAAATCTTATTTTACTTAATGATGATCCCGAAGTACAAGAATAATAATGATCCCGATTTGGACATGCCAAAGGGAAGCCATGATATGTTTTAAATGAAAAGGTAAAGCTTAATAACATATTTTGCAAAAGATGCAACATAAAATCACTTGCCTAAGTTTTAATACAGTTTATTTCTATAATTACTCTATGCTATTTTATTAGTTATTGTTATTAACATGTTGTCATGCCCAATTTGTGAATTAAACTTTATCACAGAAGAAACCATAGCAGTATATGTAGAGTTTGATGTTATCCACAATTTCAGGCATGCACTGGAAATGTTAGAGTACATTCTTTGTAGATAAGAGCAGACTATTATACTATTCAATGTTCACAAAATAATGTAAAGGGCTTTCTCCAGACTTACTAATCTAGCATAAATTTTGTGCATTACTGTTTCTTGTTACCTTTAATCACAACCAAAATTTCCTCTGAAAGCGTCACAGTCATTACTGCCTAATTGTTACTGAAAGTGAAAATTAATGCTTAGAGTTTTCTGGTGATTACTGTATTTCAGGGGGGGTGCACCTTGAGGTTAAATAACACAACAATCCAGATTTCATAGAAGAGAAATAGAATCATAGAATCAGTTCCATAATAGCTAGAGAATGTTATTATCAGAGAAACAGCATAAAATGCAGGTCTGAAGAATCTTTTAGGGTAACAGGAACACAGTTTATCTCTTAGGTTTGAAATTTCACATAGCACATGGAGTGCTCTGCTGGATTCGTGTGTAGGTCCAGTCCCTTCCACATTCTTATAGATTTATAGCTGCCAACTCACAATTTACACATCTTCATCATGCATATGTCTCCTGGATTCATGACTGACCTTATCTACTTCTGTTCTGCTTATGATTTTAATGTTTAATCCTTCCTGAGGAGAAGCAATGATCCTCCAGAGCATTCCTAACTGGCTGACTAGACTGCACTAATAATAACTGATCCATAGGTGTCAAGAAAATATTAATGCAGACATTCTTAAAAACTACCAATAAAACCTTATTTATATCAAATCTCATGATACCTGAGTCTAAATCCTACACCTGTGAACAAAATATTTTAGTTGAAAATCATGGAAGGTTAACACATTTATAATGGAATATAAGACAATTCTAATAGAACTGGTGGAGATTTTATATGTGAAAACAAAACATGATTTACATTTGATCATTTCACTAAACCACTTAGATAAAAATCTGCTTCATATGACATATTGTTTCCCATTTTTATGGGCTTTGGGTAATATATGCATTTGTCTGAGAGTATTATCTGTCAAAGGCCAATTTATTTTCCAAAAGACCATATTATCAAATGCTAGAATGAATTAATTTATGTGCCTTGGGACATCCGAAACTTAAGTTTTTTGTAAATATATCCCATATAACTTGATGACACTTGGCAAAATAATATTTATTTTCCTCATTCAGAAAATAATCATCATAAACAGATAAGATTTACTCTGAAAACCAGAATCTTTGGCCAGCTCAAACATTTTAAAGAGTCTAATTCTTGATGTCTGACTGTAAAATTTGACAGATTAAGTCTGCCTTCCTGTCAGAAAACAACCTGAAATGTCAGAATAATACTTCAGAGATGTGCCTTACATGTGGGAGTGCACTGATACTCAAGCCAGTTAACAAAATAACAGATATGCTACTTTCAACACACAAAAAATGGCATTGCTAATTAGTCTCTTAAATCGAACCACTTTAAATGTTGGCTTGCATGTGCATTTTTTCTATGAAGACTTACTTGTAGAATGGAAGATCACTGTCTAAGGACTTCAACATATGGTGAAGGCGCAAACAATATGCTGGCATCTGACTTTCAGAATGCAGAAGAGTGAAAGATCCATGCATATATAATAACTTTAATTTTAAAAGGAATACTAATTGGATAAGGATCTAATGGAGAGCACCTGACTGGCAGCAGCAGGGAAGGATGTCCCTGCTGTTCAGACTTAGAACCGAGTAACAAAATTGTCTCTTCCACTCAGAGTCACTCAGAGTAAATAAATAAATGAGCCTCTTGGAAGAGATACTAGTGTCATTTACATCGGGGTTTCCAATAAGAAATTTATATGCAGGCTGAGAGCACAGGTGCATGTAATGGGCAATAATAATCTTCAGGACATAGTAAAAAAAGACAATTAATTTGCCTTTAAGGGTATGAAATGTAATGACTTGGACCTGAAGACAGAAAGTGAAGAAAGTGTATGTGATGTGTAAATATGAAGGAGACAGAGAGAGATAGATAATGGAATAGGTGCAGGAAAGAGAGAAGGAAGCAGAGAAATAGTGACAAAGTTAGAGAACAAAAATTGGGTAAAAGAAGATTAGTGAGGACATTTTTTGTAATTTTTTCTCTAATTATTTGTTTTGTGCCGTGCTGGGGATGCTGCATGCCAGGCAAATGTTCCATCACTGAGTTACATCTCCAGCCCCGAAAATGGGTGGAAAATGCCTGAGATCAAAATAACCTTAAACTATATCCAAGAACTGAAAGAAGATTGCCAAGCAGTACCATTTCTTGGATATGCTACATCAATCTACTTCTAGGTTTTAAACTTAGTTCCTAATGAATATCTATGGAAGTCAAAGAAAAAAAACAAAACTGTCATGAGAGAGAAATGTGAGAACTTACACCAAGGAAGGAGAATGCACCACTGCAGACAAATGAGTTTCTACTAACCATAGAAAAAGGGAGAAACAGCAGTTTCCTGCAACAGGAAGTTAGCTCCACAAGAAATTAAAAATACAGCAGCTGGTGCATCCATGTGTGCCAAACACTGCCTGGTAACGGCTGAGTAAACATGTCATTTGCATGGCTATTATATCTGAATGGACATGTGTTATGCAGAATCAGTAATATTTTTAAATGAGTATACTGAAATTGACTAAGGCCTTGACACAGGTGTACATAAATTTCTTAAATAATAGTGCTTACAGTGTTTCCCAGAAAAAGTCTCCAAATTTACTGAAGGACAGTTTGAAACTGACTTTTCAACAATGAACACGTACTGAAGTGTCCTTGTCCAGTCTATGGTCTTGTGATGTTACAATCTCAAAGTCATGCTAACCATGATAACAGCCCACAAAAAACCTTTCAGCCTGTGAAGACATATGATGAGCACCGACATGAGCATAAGAGATCCTTCTTGCCACTCAAAAAGCAGCTTCTCTCCTCTCCCTCCCCATGAATTTCCTCCGAAGACAAACGTTCAGGAAGACAAACCTGAGTATGTACTTCCTGACTTCCTTGTCAGTTAACCTTGCAATAAAACTCTTTGTTGTTGTTTTGCAAAAACCAGTACTGTGGTATTGGCTTCTGTGCACATTGGGCTCCTACTCAATATCAATACTGTGCCCACAATAATTAAGCCAATTGTGTCTGTTCAATCACAGAGTGATATATTTTGACTAAGAGTATCATTTCTCATGGAACTGATGCTGTGAAGAAAAATCAGGAGTGTTGTGTTAAGTTGAATACAATTAACACCAAGTTTTTTATCTGGAAATATGGAAATTATCAGAAAACTAACCATTTCCATTCTGGAAATATGGAAATTATCAGAAGACTAACCATTGTCTCACTTTCAGTGACAATTAGGCGGTAATGATTAGGCCTTTATAGAGGCTATTTTGGTTGTGGTTAGGGATGACAAGCATTAATCTTGAGTTAGTTTGTTCATGGAATTATTTTAACAGTTATTCTCCTATTTTACTTGTCTAAGAGATTGAATTCTTTCTTTTCCAAGAACTGGCCTTATCCATAATATTACCTTTGCCTTGAGAGTAGTCTGTGACTTTTAGAGCATGACAGCTTCATCATAGTGGACTTTGGGATCTCTCTAGAATTAAAAATCTGTTCTTTTCTTCATTGCCTGACAGATACAGATTTTAGCATTAGATGTCTTATTTTTGAAAATAAAGAAATATACTAAAGGATTAATTCTGGAATGGATTTGAGAAAGATTAGGTGTTCATGATGATGTGGTATAATTAGAAATATATGCATTAGGGTTTGTTCCCATATCCTGGTATACAGTTCCTAAAATACTAGTAACTGCCGGTGGGTGTGATAGGAAGATAGGAGCATCCTTTCATAGACTATTTGGTCCCAATCCAGAGTACCGGACACATGAGCTTTTAAGTCTCTTGGAAGAGACCATGGTAATAGTTTCTTTGAATGCTAATGAGATGACTGGTGGCTGGGTTGTTACATAGATTTTGCAAGGGACTGGTCACCAGAAGAGGAAGGCTTGGTTGGAGGGTTGGACTATGCTCTCAGCCTTAGGAGGAGCTGGGAATAATTGCCAATGACCTGTGATTTAATGAATCATGCCTAGGTAAGGATGTCTCTGTATAAATTCCTAAATGATGTGCCTCAGAGCACTTCTGGACTGATAAATGCATCCACCTGCTGGAAGGGTGGCATGCCGGCGAAGGCATGGAAAGTATTTACCCATTTTCCTTGCCCTGTGTATCATTCCCATTTGTTTGCTCCTGAGTTTCTTCCCCTTCCCCCACCCCAGTTTGTTAACCAGTATTACTAAAATGACTTCTTGGATTTTGTGAATTGTTCTTGCAAGTTGCTGAACCTGGGGGTCATGGGAACCCTTGATGTATAATTGGTAGGTAACAAATACAGAAGGGAGGGAGCATACTCAATTAGTATCTGAACCTGGAGCAATCTCTTGGGATTGAGCCCTTTAACCTCAGATCTGATGCTAATGTCAGATAGACTGTGTCAGAAACTAATTGAATTGTAGGACAAGTTGGTGTACAGAGAATCAACGAATTGGTTAGCATGAAGAAAAATCACACAAGAGCTAATCCTTCATAATATAAATGATCCATTGCAAAACTATTTTAATTCACATGAAAATGTTCCAGAATATATGACATGGAATTAAAGCAAATCCTGAGGGACTTCCAACTCAGTAATCTGGTCCTCTTTTTCTTCTCTAAACCCTTAGGACCTTGTCATAGAAATGTACTTCCTAGTCCGGAATCCTCTTTTCATTTGATAACTATCAATGTGTTAATACAGTAAAGGGTTCAGTTAATAGTCCTGAGATTTCCAGAATATTTCAAAAACTTTCAGTGGAGGTGGACAGGCAGTCATGAGCCATTAGTAAGGAAAGGATAATGAAGGGCAAAACTCACATGAGGTACATCATACATACACAACAAAGAGAGTCAGGAAGTCAAACGACTTGGAGATAACAAGGAAACCTTATCAATATAGAAAATAATGGGAAAGTGGGTCGAATATATCATTCTTCCCCAGTCACAGTCCATTGTGATCCCTTAAGGAAACTCTTAATTCAAGACCTTATTACTTGGAACCAGGTCGTCAAGACCCTCTGATGGCACTGTCATCACAACCCTCAGAAAGAAAGTTTGCTGAGGGCTATTCATAGGGTAATAAGCACATGAGGGAGTATGCAAAATTTGGGGCAAGAACCAGGAAACCCAAATCCATTGAAGAACGTAGACAATGCAAAAGCATTGATGCTCTCTGCAGAGAGGTATCTTGCTCATCTCTAACAAACTCTTGCTTGTTCCTTCAAGAGATTCCATTGAAATTATTCTTGAAGAGTCTCAAGAACTGATCACTGCCCCCTGCAACATTCAGGAGCAGTCCTTGTATAGATTTGGGGAGATAAAGTAAGCCAGTCATAGAACCTGGACTGGAAAGAGTATCTGAGTATGTAACTTGGGATCAAAGCCATAACATATAGTTCTCTCTTTTTCCTTTTGGTGGTCCTGGGCCATGCTACTCCAGATTAACCTCACAGGGGTCTCAAGACTGACTAGCCAATAAGAGTAATTCAGATGACTCATTGTGATTCTACCAGACGACTTCTAAAAGAGTTTACCCATTTTACTTTTGGTTAGTGCACGCTCTGTTCATTGTTCAACTTAATGATGCTGTCATAAAACATTACCTTGAGTATAACACCTTTGAGTTCTGAGTCCTAATAGATCATCAAGTATGAGGGTTATTTTGCACCCACAACACATGATATTACTTCCCAAAGGAAGATCTTGGTTATGCCCATCATAGTCCACACTCTTAAGATTTCTCTAATATTGCATCTTGTGGGAAAATGGGGTTGCATATGAGTCTCCTTCTTCCCAAAATGTCCCAGGTTCATTATTCAATTGGAACATCCCCTCAATAGATGACCATGGATAGGAACAAAGCAGAATCATAGAAATAGAAAGGAAAAATGACATCTTAGGCTTTTCCAAGGAAAAGTGTTACTCACAGACTTTATGTTCAAAAATATGGGGAAAGATGCTCAAATCAGTCTTCCTACCTCCCCCCAAAAATATATATCTCCCAACATGATCTCTTATATCTACCAGTATACAATTGATCAGATAATTTTTCAAATAATGAAAATTTGTTCTATATTAATATTTTGGAATATTAAAGAGGACTTAATTCATAATTCACTAGGTGCTACCTTCCCTCCCAAATCTCTCTCCCCTAGTTTACACAAGTCAAATCACTAAATTCTTTTTCTAGTGCCACTTAACCTTTTAAACATCCTTTGATGTATGGTTTATATAGAATTTGCTGTTAAGATCTAGAAGACAGCTTGAATCATATAGATATAATTCTCAATGTTTAAGAGGCCAGTTATTCACAAATGACTGCAGAGTTATGAACTGTGCTCAAATCATAGTTGGTTTTTTGTGATTGCTCCACCAGAAGCCAGTTTTTTCTTTCATCTATGCACCAGCTCTCCATAGCTATTCATTTGTCTGTAATAAATTTTTCCGAAGTTATCAGGGTAAACAAAAGCATTTATTTTTGCATATTTTCTATGCTTCAGGTATGGCTTAGCTGCATCCTCTGGACCACATCCTCTCAAGCTGCAGTGAAATTTTGGTCCAGAAGTGCAAACATCTCAAGACTCAACAAGGGAATGTCTTGTTTCCAAGCAACCTCATGCAGCTGTTAGCAGGATCAATTCCTGTGAGGTGTTGGACTGAGGGCTTCAGTTACTTAGTGAATATTAGAGAGAGGTTATCCTAATTCATGTTCTGTGTGGTCCTCTCTATAGGATAAGTCAAAATATGGTGGAGGGTTCAGCAGACTGAGTGAGTTTGTAAAATAAAAGGAAACACATAGAGGAAGAAGAAGGAAGGCAGATGTCATAATGCTGTGTAATATAATCTAGGCAATGAGGTCCCACACTATTACATTGATTAAAAGCAGGCCACTCCATCCAGCCCACCTATACTCAAGGGGGAGAGCTTTACATAGGCAGTAACTATCAGGAGGTAGGGATTGCAAGGGTTCTGTTTAGAACCTGCCTATCATGCAGTTACAAAGCCTCATTACATTTTCCTCTTCTTTGAAAATTGCCACAATTGACTCAAATTTCAGAGTTACACTCTCATCAAATTTTCCCTTTCTCAGTTATGCAAGCACACGTACATTTATTTATTTACATCATGTTATTCATCAAGCATCTTCTAGGCTTCAAGCTTGGACATATATGTTCAGAAGACAAAAAAGGATGTGACCTAATTCTTGCCTCAGAGAAAGCACATTTATCTTGTTATATATACACAGTAAATATATACACAATAAAATTAACTATGAGAAATGGTTTGCCAAGTTTTTGAAACAAGGATTTGCAGTTTGTCAGTTTGTTTTCCTCTTGAGTTCGTGTTTGAACCCCAATGTAAGACTCCAATCAATCAACAACCCAATAGAAAAACATCTTGTTTTCTTTGAAAATATAGATAACAATACAAAAGTCGCAGTTCTCAATGCAATTTGCTCTCAATATTTATGTTTTTGTGGATTTTGGTATATACTTCTCATCCCTTTAAAACTGCACCTTAGTTTGACTGCTCTTGTGGATTTTGGTATATACTTCTCATCCCTTTAAAGTTACATCTTAGTTTGACAGTATACTCTATCTAAAAACTGGAAATGATATAAGCATCCCCCAATGGTGGATGGATAAATTGTGGTACTTTCATGTAATAGAATATTGCTCAGTCTTAAAAACAAATGTGGTATTGATGAATGCTCCAATGTGGACGAAGCTCTAAACTTTAATCTATTTGAAAGAAATCACACTCTAAAGGCTGTATATTGTATAATTCCATTGAACTGGCAGATTTGGTGTTTGATTAGGATCAGTTTCCTGGTTCAGTGATGGTGCCATCCTTCTGTGTCCTCATGTGGTGGAATAAAACAAGTTGGTTCTCTCAGGTATCCTTCATAAGAGCAATGATCCCTCTCCTCAGGGTTCTCCCCTCATGACCTAATCACCTTCCAAAGGCCCCACTTCATGATGCTGTTGCTTTGAGGGCTAAGATTCCAAAATGTGAGTCTGGGACATTTACAAACTTTCAGATCATTGCAAACAGATATATCTGTGAGGATAGAAAGCATCATTGGTTGTTGCCAGGGGAAAGGGGAATGTGAAAAACTAATAGGCATGAACTTTATTTTGTATTGACAAATGTGTTTAGAAAGTAGCTAAAATGGTGGTTGCATAGCACTGTGAATGGACAAAATGCCACTGAATTTTACTCTAAAATAGTTCATTTCATTGGTGTGAAATTTAGCTAAATTAAAAATATGGAAGGAAAATAAAAAACAGTAGAAAGCTAGAACTTCATTGGGCTGGATTCTCAAAAGATAGGAAAAGCAATTGTGCCTCATTTTATTGATTCTTTTCTTCATCAGGAAGATTTGTCAATTCTGAGATACTTTATAGTAGGAGGTTAGAGCATACCTCAGTCCTCAATGTGTAAGCCAGAATTTAAATGCTTTATTGGACAAATTGTGGACTCTTTCTTCATCATGAAGTCTTCAGTTTTATGTCCCTAGTTCCTTACCTTCCTGTCACTATATCCATTTCATCTACTGATATCTATGATACTCAATGCATTCCATTTTCATCACACTTAAACATTTCATATTTATTATCCTATTCAGTAATCAAATTTAATAAAAATATATTAGTCAATATCATAATATCTATGCATGAAGTAGTTAACATAAGGTAATCCTGTTATGTCAGCTGTAAGACTACATTGGAAGAATAAGCAAATAAAAAAAAAAAAGTTAAGTTATTTTTAAAAAGGAACCCATAAAATTTAAAAACTGATTTTTGAAAGAAAAATTGTGTTAAACAGCATTAAATCGGATGGTTGACCCAGACGCTCTGGGGAGATAATATTTGACAAATGATGGGAAAGACTGGAAATAGCCAAATATGCAAACATCCAGAGGGTGAGCACTCGGGCTTGCAGAAGAGCAGGTCTGAACACACTAAGAGAGGATTGAGCTTGGCTTGCAGTTGGAATAGAAAAGAAGACAGAGTACCAGAACCCAGTGATGGGACGAACAAGGTAAGAGACAAGGATGGAGAATAAACAGAAGTCAGACCATGCAGGCCACCCTGAAAGGGGTACTTGAATTGAAGTGTTACTCTTTCCATGGAAACCGAATGCACGGTTGTGAATTAATTACTAAACTTAATCATTCTTCTGTGCCCTGTAAAGCCTTGAGAAGAAAATTATTAGGCAAGAAATAACATATCTTAACATATTTTTAATACCTGCTTGTGCAAAGCAGTGTTAAATTTATGATTGGCCTTGATTAATAATTTAGGGGAGGAGAGATAAAAATTGATTTTGATGTCAAGGATTTTTTTTTCTTCCTTCATATAACTTCCATTTACTGTATCCTCCCTTTTGGAGGACCTTATATCTTCTATTTAATTTTCCACTGTGAGATGCCATACTGCAATTCTGTGCTTCCAACTCCCTTGGAAACAGGTATTTGATTGCTGTTGCTTCATTCAGCAAATGTATTTCTGAGAATGAAAGATAGGTCATTTAAGAGAACAGCTGGTAAGTTTTTCACCAGCTAAAGAACTGGCTTTTTTCTAAGTGGATGCTCTTATCAGAAAGTTCAAGTCTTCTGTTTTCAACAAGCTCAAGGAAATGGTCATTAGATAAAGGACCATTCTTATCACTTCTCAATTGCACATTTTCTTCAACCACTTCACCAAAAATCTCCATTTCAGCCATGCACAGTAAGTAAACACTTATCAAAATATTCAGTGCAAGTGACCTACATGTGACACAGGAAGGAGAGCCTTCAGAGATAAATTAGCACTCTGCAAACCACCAACTACATCTCTGATTCGGGGGAACTGGATCATTTCTCTCAAACTGAGGAAAATCACATATTTATCTTTTAAAACAGAGCATCATAATGTGTTTTCAAAAATGGATTTTTAAGTTCCTGTGGGGAGACCATTTTGACAGTACATGACTGATGAAGACATTGTCAGTTTGAAATTTTATTTCAATACAGGTCAATTCTACTTTCTTTGCATTTGTGGTTTCGGGAATCACATAGCACCTGCAAGATTCAATTTATATTCATTGTCATAAGAAATATAATGGATGACTCTTGCTAATTGTGAAATAATTCAAACACTAGAGAAGTTCATAGATTTTAAAGTTGATTTTCCTTTTCACATTGATCCCCCTCCTGTCCTTTTCAATGGTATCCATTAAATAATTTGGTGTTTCTAGACTTTTTATATACACATAATCATTTAAAGACACACTGAAGCACACCAGAAAACCAACACACATGCATGCCACACATATATATATTTCATTTATTACTTTTGACAAAAATCAGAAAAGTTGCTTCAAAGCACATTATGTAGATATGTCTAACAGTAAATATATATATATTTTTATTTACT
>JAJEJO010002389.1:0-11203 GCA_020662805.1 Glaucomys volans | reverse complement strand
TGTTCCTTGAAGTTTCCTCCACTGCCACCAGAACCTGAAGAGGTTCTAGTTGCTATGGCAACTGTGACACCTTTGTTTTTTCATATGACTTTTCTGTGACTGCAGATTTTATAGGCAGTGAAGTGAGGAATACAGCAAAGAAAATCATGGAATCCAAAATTGCCCAAGGCCCAGCACAAAGCCCTGGGAACAGAAAATCCTGCATTCTCCTACCTTAGAATATTTCTCACCTTCCAACTCAAATTTCTGCAAGACAGTCCCTTCCATTCTATATACTGTAGTTTACCTCTCTTTTCCTCTCCTGCCACATTAGCACTTGTAAAGCAGTTAGGCATTTCTTGAGTTGGTAACTCAGGAGAGAAGCATTTTGTGGAGAAATGAAGGACTGACATTTCATGGACAGGATTTTCTGCAAATAATCTCACTGCAAAGAATGTTGAGAGGAATTTCTGCACACATATACACTGGATGTTTAAACACTGAATGGGAATGTTATTCCTCTGTGCAAGTATTATTAATGGATTCATAGATCCTATGATCTATAACCTCCTCCCATTTCCTATGCATATTTACAGACTGTGCCATGTGAAATTTCTAAGATCTTCCCTTCTTATGAGGAACAAACTTTGCCAAGGAAACCACATTTTCCAAACAACCACATCCCTGAGGTGTACATGACCCAGCACCTCCACCAGATATTGCATTTGGCTTACTTGTTAGATATTCCTCAATGAAAAGACCAGGAGGACAAAAAATAATGAGAGGGGAATGAGCAGTTTGGAATTGTAAGGTTTTGGTTCTCAGGTTTGAATGACTCCCTCCATTTCATGTGGTCTCAAGGATACGAACCTATAATTATTCCTACAAGTGCCTACTTCTCCTACTGTCACATGCCTAAATGCTTCCCTTGGAATATAGTCTGCTCTTGGAGCACCTACAACAGTCCTGTTACTCAATGGGACAGGGATAAATCTATCTCTCCTCATTACTCCCTAGATACTGGTATTTGACCTGAAGCAAAGGTACTGGCTGGAATGTTCTTAAAAGCCATTTACAGAATTTGATAGAAATTAATGAGATCTGTTTTATGGTGGCTTTTCTGCAAAGTTTCTCACATTGTCAGATTGCATAAATGCTGTCATCCACTTTAAAGTGCACCTTCAGAGCATGCCAATCCTTCAGTGTCTCAATTCTTTCTCCTCTCATCAATCAAGGGAACACAGAATGTTGAATAGTATCACATTTCTTTGGAAGTCCAATCTAATGAGAGTGTACAGAAAACATCTGTTAGCCAGCCAAAAGTGCTTACACACAGAGATGGATTTCTTAAGTTCCATTATTCCCAAGATGTGACAACTCTGAGGAACTTAGATGTTATAACTGTCTCATTAGTATGCTTGGAAGTGGATGGAATTAGCAAGTTGAAGAAGAAGAACATGCTCACCAGGGTATCAAACTGATTTTTCTTCCATCTTCACATTTTGAATATCAGATTTAGCAAATACTGGTACTTCATTCTTGCCTTTCGGCAAGAAATGACATTCAAAATATCACCTGCACTAGGTTTGTGAAGGAGAAGCATTCTTCATTGCACTCCAGCCCCTCTGCCAAAGAAGTGGACTTCTACAATTCAACATTTTCCAACATAACCACACTATCAAATTGAAAACAGTGAGATATAGATATAACACAGTGGCACATGACCCTTGATTGACTCAGTTTTCATGTTTTGCATTTTAAAGGCATCATTTATTAAAGACTTGTATGAATTCTTCCGGTATATGTGAATTAACTTCCCCTTATAACATACAGGAGCCACGAAGTCATGTAAAGCCTGGTATCCCTGTATCATTCAAGGAACAGGTTCATTCTGTCCTCATCAGGCACTTGCTTCATCCCTCAGTTATATGTTCTTGGAGAATGGTTGTGCCAGGTTATGTGGCACTGATCTGCAGTCTACATTTTCCAGATTTTCCTTAAGGGAACCTTGCAAATGTGCCAAAGGCCTTTTCTCAGACAGGCAATAGGCAGTTCAAGACAATTACCATTTAATGAAGACACATTATGCAGGTGTTTCTGTGTAGCAAAGGGAGAGTGAAAGAGCCCGATTAAAAAATCATAGCAAGACAATTTCTGAGTGCACCATAATTGTAAGGCAAAAAAATGATGGTAGGGCCTCCCCAGTGGTGTGAGCATATTTTCCCTCCTGCATTGCCAGCAACCTGTGACACTCCTTCCTAAATGAATAGTGATAAACTTCCTACCTTGACATTTGGGAGATCAGCATCTCCTTACTTGTACTTAGAAGTCCTAAATCCCTGGTTCCAACTCTCTCCTGCTGGCACTGCTGTGGAAAGGTATGGCATCACACCAGAGTTGGTGTGAGGTTTTCTACTTCAACCTTCATTTCACCCACAAAACTAGCCCCTATGTTCCTCTGCTCTAAAATGTCATCCATTGACCATCATTTTGAGTGGCTGCTATGGACCAAGATCAGTTTCTCCAATAAACAATGTTTGGGGTAAATCCAGACAAGGATGAGTTTCTTACTAGTGCCATACTCCTGTGGCCTGGGTTAGGTGTGGTAAGTCACTAATCTTGAGGCTTCTCATTACTCCCTGGCTCACTACACCTGTTGGGGAACAATTGCCTGCAACAGTTTCCTGATTCCCACAAAATCATGATGCTCCAAGTGGCCAAGTGAGCACACCAGCCCCTCACTGACATGGGCAGTATCGCAGTATGTTGGGCTACAACCGGGTCCCCTATTTTGGATGGATCATGTATCCCAAAGACAGAGGGACCCGGCACATACCACATGCTGCATCCACTTTTCCTGGGCTGAGAGGTTTGGATTCATTTTTGGCCACTGGAGGACCCCTGGGCCACACCTGTTTCCTCTAGTCTCCCACCAGCACAGCTGGGCCAGCCCTTTTCTTCAAGGTTGCTCTGGAGCATACAGGCCCTGTGAGGGTTTCATTTGCCCTGGCAACCATAATGACTTTGTTCTGTCATATAGCCTTTCTGTGACTGAAGGTGGTATGTGCAGCACAGCTTGGATGACAGCCACAACATTTATGGAAACTCAATTTGCATGAGGACAAGAAGCAAGCCCTGGAGAGAGAAAAAACCTGAATTCACCTACATGAGACAGAAAATTCCATGCCCTTCCAATCCAATCTCCCACATACCTGCCCATTCCACTCTACAGACTGTAGTTATCCACTATTTTGCTCTCATGTTCCAGGGGCACTGAAAAACAAGTTAGGCATTTCTTGAGTGCAATCAAAACCAGGGTAGCATCAATTTGTGAAAAAATGAAGGACTGACAGTTCATAGGACAGGACTTTCTGCAAATTATCTCATTGCAAAGAATGTTGAGAGCGATTTCTGCCCAGATAAATACTACATGCTTGAAAGCTGAATGGGGATAATTTATCTGTGAGCAAATAGTCTTCATGGGTTCATGTATCCTGTGATTCATCATCTCTTCCCAATCCCTATAGATATTTACCAACTGTGACTCCCAATGCTGCTTACACAGCCCCTTATTCAGAGAAAGAGACTTTGCCAGAAAATCCACATTTTCCAAGCACCCATACACCTGAGGTGAAAAGCAAGGTCTAGCACCTCCACTGGGCAATTCATTTGGACCCAGTGGTTAGATTTTCCTCAAGGAAAAGCCCAGCAAGTATGAAAACAATGACACAGTTGTGAGCAGTTTGAGATTATATGGGTTAGATGTTCATGGATGAAGGGTTCCCTCAATTGCCTGTGGTCACAAAGATCATAGCATATGATAATTCCTATATCCTACTTCGGATACTGCCACATGCATCCATGCTTCCATCAGATAATTATCTCTTTTTTGAGCATCTACAACACGCTTGTTTCTTAAAGGGATAGTGAAAAATCTATCTCTCCTCATTACTACCTAGACATTGGAATTTTATCTACAAAGAAAAGAGAATGATGCTTGCCGGATTGTTCATAAAAGAGATCTACAGAATTTGATAGAAATTATTTGGATCAGGTTTGGGATGGTTTTTCTGCAATGCATATCCCATAATCAGTTCTGCAGAAAATGCAGCCATCTACATTAAAGAGCCTCTTCAGATCATGCCAATCCTCAAATGTCTTAACATTTCATCCTCTGATCAATCAATTGAAAAAAATGAATGGAAGTCTATCATATTTAATTGGAAGTACATTCTAAATGGAGTATTCAGGAAGCACCTGTGCGCCAGCCAAAAGAGCTTACCCAGAGATGTGAAATTCTTAAGATTCAGTACTGCTGAAGATGAGACAACTCTGAGGAACGCAGAGGTTTTAATTGTCTAATAATATGCTGTCAAGTGGACTGAATGAACAAGTGGTAGAAGATTAAAATGCTCTCCACGTTCTGAAATTGATTCTATTCCATTTTCACTTTTTGAAGTTCAGGATTTGCACATATTGGCACTTCATTTTTGTCTTTCAGCAAGAGAGGACCTTCAAAATATCACCTGCACTAGGGTTTGTGGAGGAGAAGCTTTCTGGGGCACACTCCAAAATTTCTGCCCAAGTCATGGACTTCTATAACCCAACATTTTATTTCCAAAGCAACCACACTATCAACTTGCCAACGTTGTGATATAGACAAAACACAGGGGCATGACACCCTTGATTGATGCAGTTTTTTGTGCTTTGCATTTTTGCAGACATCATTTATTAAAGACATGTATGAATTGGTGCTGAGTACATGAATCAGCTTCTGCTGATATCACTCAGGTGCAACAGAGGTCATGATAAGCCTGGTGTCCCTGTATCATTCAAGGCTCTGGCTAATACTGTCCTCATCAGGCACTTGTTTCATACCTGAGCTTCACATTATTGGAGCACAGTTGTTCCAAGGTCTGTGACACTGACCTGTATTCTGCATCTTCCAACTGCTGTTTGTGGGGTACTTTGAGGTGTGCCAGGGGTCTTCTTTCAGTTGGGTGATAGGCAGCTCAAGAGAATTACCCATTTGAGTGAAATAACACTATGAAAATGTTTCTGCATCAAAGGGAGAGTGGAAGGGCCCCTTGGAAAATCATAGCAAGAAAATTTCTCAGTGCACTGTGATTGTAAGGCAACAAAAGAGATGTTGTGTCCTGGCCAGTGGTGTGAGCTTACAATTTTTCTCCTCTATTTTCATCAACCTTCTAGACTCCTTCCTAATTGATTAGTGATTTACTCCCACCTGTTCTCATTGGGGAGATCAACATCTCCTTACTTCTCCTTAGAACTCCTAAATCCCAGGTTCCAACTGTCTCCTGTTGGAGCATTCATGAAAACATTTGGCCTCACACTAGAGTTGGTGTGAGGCTATACAGTTCATACTTCTCTAACCCACTGAGCAGACCACATGCTCCTCTCCTCTGAAATGTCACGTATCAGACATCATTGCCAATGCCTGCTAAATCCTAGGCCTGTTTCCCAATTCAGCAGTGTACCAGGTGAGTCCAGACAGGATGAGTGTCTTTGTAGGACCATAATCCTTTGGACTGACCTGGCATGGTGACACTCATGTTCTCCTGCACCCCTGAGTTACTTCCTGGTCTACAACACCTGGTGGGGACCAATTGCCTGCACCACCATCCACATTCAGGAAATCATGATCCCTCCTGTGTTCAAGTGAGCACATCAGACCCTCACAGACATGCACTGCATGACAACCTGTCAGACTTCAGCACATGCTCTTATTTTGGATGGAGTCAGATGTCTCAAAACCAGAAGTACCTGGGCAAAAGAAATCCTGATTCCTCTTCTCTTGATCTAAAAGCTCAAGAAACCTTTGTGTCAAGAAAAAGACTCCTGGGTGTTACTTCTTTCCTCTTTCCTCCTACCAACACAGCTGAACCAAACTTTTTCTTGATGTTTGCTCCACTGCTGCCAGGACCTGAAGAGGTTCTATTGCCATGGCAGCTGTGATGCATATGTGTAGTCATATGGCCCTTCTGTGACTGCAGGCTAAATGTGCAGCACAGTTAGGTTGACAGCCAAGCCAGTCATGGAATCCAGGTTGCCCAAGGCCCACCAACAAGTCCTGGAGAGAGAAAACTCTGCATTCTCCTACATTATACAGAAAATTTATGCCCTCTAAATCAAATTCCTGCATGACAGCCCCTTCCACTCTACATACTGTAGCTCTCCTTTCTTTTGCTCTCATGCTCTATTAGCACTTGTAAAGAAGTTAGGCTTTTCTTGAGTGAGACTGGAAAGATTTTGTGGAGAAATTAAGAAATGACATGTCAATGGACAGGATTTTCTGCAAAAAATCGCACTGCAACGAATGTTGAGTAGAGTTTCTGCACACATACATACTGGATATTTGAACACTGAAAGGGAATGTCATTCCTCTGGTCAAGTATTAGTCAAGGGTTCATAGACCTTGTAATCCATCACCTCTTCCCTTTCCCTATACATATTTACAGACTGTGCCTTGTGAGGTTCCTGACACATTCCTTTCTTAGGAGAAACATTCTTTGCTCAAGGAAGCCATATTTTCCAAGCAAGCACACTGATGTGAACAGCAAATCCACTGGGTTTTGCATTTGGCTCCACTGGTTATATATTCCTCAGGGAAAAGTCTAGGAGGAAGGAAACTATGAGATAGTTTTGAGCAGTTTGGAATTGTAAGGGTTTAGTGTGCATGTGTGAATGATTCTCTCCATTTCCTGTTTTCCCAAAGATCAGAGCACATAATTATTCCTATGAATGCATACTTTTCCAACTGCCACATACCTCCATCCTTCCCTTGGAAAATTGTCTGCTCCTTTAGCAGCTAGAACACTCTTGTTCCTTAAAAGTTCAGGGATCAATCTTTCTCTCCTCAATACTCCCTAGATATTGGTATTTGACCTGAAACAAATATACTGGGTGGATTGCTCTCAAAAGTGGTCAACAGAATTTGATAGAAATTATTGAGATCTGTTTTGGGGTGGTTTTTCTACAAAGCTTATCACATAGTCATATCCACATAAATGCAGTCATCTACCTTCAAGAACCTCTTCCGGTCATGCTAACCCTCCAAGGTCTCAACATTTCTTCCTCTGATCAATCAAGTGAACACAAAATGGTTGGATAACTCTCAGATTTAATTGGAATCCCCTTCTAAGGAAAGCATTCAGTAAGAAGCTGTGGCATCAGCCAAAAGTGCTTCTCCATAGTCCTGGATTTCTTTAGAGACACTATTCCTGAAGATTAGACAGCTCTGAGGAACATAGAAGTTATAATAGTCTCATTTTATGCTGGCAAGTGGATGGAGTCAACTAGTTGTAGATGATGAAAATGCACACCAGGTTCAGAAATGGATTTTTTTTTCCATTTTCACATTTTGAGGATCAGGTTTAGCACATATTGATACTACATTGTTGCCTTTCAACAAGTATTGATATTCAAAATATCACCTGAACTAGGCTTGTAGAGGAGGAGCATTCTTGGGCGGCCTCCAGTCTCTTTGGCAAAGAAGTGGACTTCTACAAATCAACATTTTCCAACACTACCACACTATCAACTTGAAAACAATGACAAGTAGGCATAACAGGGGCATGTGGCCCTCGATTGACTCAGTTTTTTGTGCTTTGCATTTTTAAAGACAGCATTTTTTAAAAGCTTGTATGAATTACTTTGAATACATGAATTAACTTCTGCTATTAGCAAATAGGGGCCACAGGGGTCATGTAAAGCCTAGTTTTACTGTATCATTCAAGGACCAGGTTCATCCTGTCCTCATCAGGCCCTTGTTTTATCCCTTAGCTTTAAGTTCTTGGAGGATGGTTGTGCCAGGGTCTGTGGCACTGAAGTGCAGTCTACATTTTCCAGCTGCTGGCGAAGGGGATCTTGGAAATGTGTCAGAGGGACTTTTCTCAGAAAGGCAATAGGCAGTTAAAGACAATTACCCTTAAGTGAAGTTATATTATGAAAGTCTTTCTGCATCAAAGGATGAGTGGAAAGGCCCCTTGGAAAATCATAGCAAGACAATTTCTGAGTGCACCAAAATTGTAAGGCAACAGAAGTGATGGTGTGGGTTCGCTGGCCGTGTGAACAAAGAATCTCTCCTGTATTGCCAGCAACCTGCTTCACACCTTCCTATATGATTAATCATTAACATCCTACCATGACATTTAGGAGATTAGAATCTCCTTACTTCTACTTAGAAGTCCTGAATCCCTGGATCCTATTCTCCCCTATTGACACATTCCTGGAAAGGTTTGGAATCACACCAGAGTTGGTGTGTGGTTTCCAGTTCCAATTTCACTTCACCCAATGAGCTGACCTGCATGATCCTCTGCTCTGAAATGTCATCCATTGGCCATAATTATGAGTGACTGCTAAGGCCCTAAACCAGGGTCTCAAATAATCAATGTATAGGGTAAGTCCAGACTAGGACAAGTGTCTTCCTAGTGCCTTGTCCCTATAACCTGGGTTTGGTTTAGTGACCCATCATCCTCGGGCACCCCAACTTAATGACTGGCCCACTACACCTGTTGGGGACCAGTTGCCTGCAGCAGGGTCCCAATTCCCAGGAAATCATGATGCCTTGATTGGCCAAGTGTGTACATTGGCCACTCAGAGATATGAAGAGTATGGCAGTCCATCAGGCTTCAGCAGGATCACTTATGTTGGATGGAGACAGATATCCCATAGCCAGTGGGGCCCTGCCCACATTTGCTGATTTCACTTTTCCTGGGCTAAGAAGTTAGGATTCCTTTTGTGGCCACCACAGTCTATCTGGACCTTACATGCATCCTCTACCCTCCTACCAGCACAGCTGGACCAGCCCTTTTCTTCAAGGTTCATTGGCAGCAGCCAGGTAATGAAGCCTTCCTGTTGCCATGGCAACCGTGATGCCATTGTGCTATCATATAGCCTTTCTGTTACTGAAGGCGACATGTGCAGTGCAGCTAGGATGACAGCCAAAAGATTGATGGAAAATCAAGTTGCATGAGTATATTGAATAAGACCTGGGGAGTGAAAAAATTACATTCTCCTACATGAGCCAGAAAATTCCATGCTCTTCAATACCAATCTCCCTCATGCCAGCCCCTTCAAATCTACAAACTCTAGCTTTCCTCTTTTTTTCTCTCACCATCCAGAGTACTGATAAAAACTTAGGCATTTTTTTTAGTTGTGTCAAAACCAAGGTACCAAAAAATAGTGAAAAAGAAGGACTGACTGTTCAAAGGTCAGGACTTTTTGCAAGTAATCTCACTGCAAATAATATTGAGAGGAATTTCTGCCCAAATAAATACTAGACATTTGAAAACTGAATGGGGATAGTTTATCTCTGAGCAAATATTCTTCATGGGTTCAAAGATTCTGTGATTCACCACTCCTTTCCAATTGCTGACACATTCACTTACTGAGAGGAGCAGACTTTACCAGGAAATCCACATTTTCCAAGTAACTACATATCTGAGATGAAAAGCAAGGTCCAGAACCTCCACTGGGAGATTCATTTGTCTCCACTAGTTGGATGTTCCTCAAGGAAAATCCCAGAAGGTGTGGAAAGAATGACATATTTGTGAGCAGTTTGGAATTATACCAGATTTTTGTTCATATGTGAAAGATTCCCTCATTTTCCTTTGGTTTCAAAGATCACAGCATATGATAATTTCTACATATTCCTACTTCACTACTGCCACTTGCCTCCATGTTTACCTTGGATAACTATCTTCTATTTCAGCATCTACAACACTCTTTATCTTAATGGGACAGTGATGAATCTTTCTCTAATCATTATTACCTAGATATTGGGATTTGACCTACAACAAAGGGTGCTTCCTTGATATTTCATAAAAGAAATCTACAGAATTTGATAGAAATTTTCTGGTTGTGGCTTGCTTTGGTTATTCTACAATACTTATCCCATAATCAGGTCTGCAGAACATGCAGTCATCTTACTTAAAAGTCCTATTCATATCATACCAACCCACCAGTGTCTCTACATTTCATCCTCTAATCAGTCAAGTGTACAGAAAATGGTTGGATACGTATCAGATTTATTTGGAAGACCATTCTAAATGAGGTATGCAGCTAGAATATTTTGCCAGCCAAAAGGGCATCCTCAGGGACCTGAATTTCATAATTGACAGTACTCCTGAATATGAGACAACTCTGAGGAATGTTGTGGTAATAAGGTCTCATCAATATGTTGGCAAGTGGATTGAATCAGCAAGTTCTACAAGATGAAAATGCACATCAGAGTCTCAAAATGATATTTTTCCATTTGAGGTTCAGGTTAAGCACATACTAGTACTTCATAGTTGACATTCAGCAAAAAGTGACATTAAAATTTAACATGAACTAGGGTTTGTGAATGAGATGCATTTTGGGGCACACATCATCTCTCTGCCAAAGAAGTGGATTTCTACACCTCAACATTTTTAAAACAACCACAATATCAACTTGAAAACAGAGAAATATAGACAAATACAGGGTCACATGGCCATTTATTTACTCAATTTTGTGCTTTGCATATTTACAGGCATCATTTATTAAAGATTTGCATGAATTGGTGATGGATACATGAAATTACTTCTGCTGATATCATTCAGGAGCCAGAGGCTTTATGTAAAGTATGGTTTCCCTGTATCATTTGAGGTCCAGTTTCATCCTGTCCACATTATCCACTCTTTCATCCTCCATTTCACTTTTTTGAAGGATGGTTGTGCCAGGGTCTGTGACACTCTCCTTAGTCACCATCTACCAGCTGCAGTTTAAAGGGTTCTTGGAAATGTGAGAGAGGGCCTTTTCTCACATGGGCAGGAGTCATTCCAAGAGAATTACACTGTAGTGAAGACAAATTGTGAAGGTATTTCTGCATTAATTGGTGAGTGGGAGGGCCCATTGGAAAATCATATGAGACAATTTCTGAGTGCACTGTAATTGTAAGGCAACAGAAGTGGTGGTGGGACCTGGCCGGTGGTGTGAGTGAAGAATGATTCTCTTTTAGAGAAACAAACTAGCCTATGTCCTAGCTACTTAGTGATTAACACCCTCCTCTTGACATTTGGAGATCAGCAGCTCCTTACTTCTCCTTTGAAATCCTAAATCCCAGGTTCCCACTGTCTCTTGTTGGGGCCTTTCTGGAAAATTAAGGAATCAGACCATAGTTGGTGTGATGTTTTCAAGTTCAAATTTCACCTAACCCACCAAGCTAGCCCACATACTCCTC
>JAJEJO010002388.1:251765-300659 GCA_020662805.1 Glaucomys volans | reverse complement strand
TCTCAACACTAAAAAGATTTGTATATTGTGTAGCCCCAAAAGATCAAATTCTTTCCCAAACATAATCACAATCCCCTAATTTGCATTAATAATAATAATATCCATCAGTTATTGAGAACTCATTTATAAAGCATTGTTCTAGATGCTCCACATGTACAAACTCCAATCTTTACTACAACCTTCTAAAGCAAGGGTATAGTATAGCCAGATCCCATCTCCATGGATTCTGCATCCACAGATTCATGCAACTGCATATCAAGAATTTAGTTTGACCTCTAATGGTTGCTTCTTTACTGAACACTTGCAGACTTTTCTTTTTTGCCTTGTTGTTATTCCCTAAACAATATAGTAGAACAAAATATCTACATGACATTTACACTGCACTAGATATTATAAGCAATCTAGAGGAAATAATTGATAACCTGGACTTTATTAAAATAATAATAAACTTCTCTGTGAAAGATAATGTGAAGAGAAAAGAAGACAAAGACAGGAAGAAAATGGTTTCATCATACATCTGATAAAGGAGAGTAAATAAGGAACTCTCAAAGTTCTACAATAAGAAAATTAATAATCTGACTTTAAAAACGGGTAATGTACTTGAAGATAGACACACATGTCAATCAAACATATGAAAAGATTTCCATTAGATAATTGCAAATTAAATTGTCATGAGACAATTTCAAATTAAAGCATCAATGAGATACTACTGCATGCATATTAGAATGGTCAAAATCCAAAACACTGATGACACTGAATGATGACAAGGATATGCAATATCAGGAATTCTCCTTTCTTGCTGTGAATGGGAAGGGCGCACATTGGTGCAGCCACTTTTGGCAGTTTCTCATGAAACTAAACATACTCTTTCCACACAATCCAGCAATCAAGCACAGTGCTATTTATCCAAATAAACCACAAACTTATATCCATAAGAAATCCTATGCACATGTTTATAGAGGCTTTATTCATAATTGCCCAAACTTGAAGGCAAACAAGTTGTCCTTCAGGGGGTGTATGGATGAACAATGTAATATTATTCAGCAGTTAAAAATGAGCTAAAAAGTATATGAGATGATGTTCATAGGCTTATGCAAATATTGTACCATTTTACATTAAAAATGAGCATTTGCTGATTTTAGTATTTTGGGGATCCTGGAATAAATCCCCTGCAGATACTGAGCCATACATGAAATATATATATATATATATGTATATATGCAAATATATATTCATTATGTATATGTGTGTGTATGTATATACATAGATGTGTACACACATGTATGTACGTATGTGCATGCGTATATATATGCGCATATATGTGTGTATGCACACACACACACACACTGTTTTTAAACAGATGATGAAACTCAGTCTCAAAGAGCTTAAGTAACGTACCTTGTACCAGGAACAAGGACTGAGCACAGGTGTATCTGACCCCAAACTGATTGCCTGTCCACTCTGCATGATGTCACTTCTGTGAATTATTTTCACCTCTATTTTTCCCATGTATTCCTAATGGGTCATACAGATTGGACTTGCTTCTTACATATTACATAGTACATACCCATCTGAATAATAAAGGATATTAACAAAATTGTTTCTAAGGCTGCCTCCATCTGTGACATTGTATGTACCCATAACCACATTCTGATGGCTACCATTTTAGAATGACATGAAGTATATAATTACAGAGCAGATTTGGACAATGCTGATGGAAACATTATCGCTATCGAGTGTAATGCTGTTTTCTTTGGTCTCATGCAGCCTTCTCTGTAAGATTGTTATTTCTCCCACCAAGTCAGTTCTCTGAAATCTGTTAGGAAACTAAACACAGGCCTGTATCCTTGTGGCAGTGGCTGCCAAACATACAGTTCCTGCTGTCTAGTTGGTGACATGCTGATCAACCTTTGATCTTCTAAATGACTGAGTCTCAGCAGAGACTCAGGGGGATGTTTTCAAAGAAGACAGTGTGTTGTTCACCGTTTTCATGTGAACAGGGGGTGGTCATTCAAGTCATCACTCCTGATAGTCTCTGGGATACATGTGGTTTTGAATAGTAACTAAAAGCTACTTGGACACTTTGCAGAACCAAACCCCTGACTTTAGTCTGGAACTCCTGTCTAAAACTGCAACTTGAGTTTAAAAGGCTTAAGTTGTGGGTATGTTCCCTCCTTGTGAAAAGCAATTTGTGATTCATTTTTTTCAGTTGCATTGTAAATGGGTATTTATGGAGCACCTGCTTGGGGGTAGGAATTGTATTAAAGCTGAAAACTTTCCATTATGAAAGAGAAAATCCTCAGTACAATATGTGAGGTAGACATAGAAACAGTGAAAATGCTGATGACAGAAATAGCATCACTTGAATGCCTGGAGAATGTTCTAGAATAACAGAAAGAAGGGAACCACTAAGAGTTTAGGAGTAAGTTTGAAAAAACAATCTCTCAGAAGTTATTTTGGAGTATAGTCTTGATTGTAACAACTTTATTTGGAAGATAAAGGGGAGATGTTTGAAGGCAGGAGGACAAGAGCTGACAAGTTTGGGGACTTAGGAAGTTCAGAGTGGTTATGAGTTGCACAGGAGGAGGAAGGAGACAGTGAAAGGAGAATTTCCAAAGGAGTAAAATGGACCATAATATGAATATTCATGTGCACCATGCAAAGGTATTTGGGCTATGTGAATAGAGAACCATTGAAGGCTTTCACTGGAGAGTGATGTGGTCACATTTGTTCTTTTCAAAGGTCACTCTGTTGACAAAAGGATGGATTAGAACAAGAAGGGAAAAGAAGCCCCCGTGTGTAGTCAGATTACAGGTACAATTTTTTCATTTTGGTAAGCATGTATAAAAGAGTGAGATGACCCCTCATTTTTCATAGCCTCTTCAAAAATATGAAAACCACAAGGATCAGATATGAAGATATGTGAAAATTTCATTAGGAAGTAATTACAGTGTTTATTTTCTTTGACTAGCAGGATTTTTTTTTTAAATGTATCCTTACACCTTGACTTTGTAATGACTTAAATTTTATATAGTGCGAGCCACAGTTTGTCCTCTGGTTCCAGAAAATATTTACCAACTCGGTCTTTGATTACAGTGAGTTCCTAAGTCGTTAAAGGATACTATTTCTTATTGGAAATTTTCACACCAGTTCTCAAACCACTGAGAATGCTTATTTAAAGCCAATGCTATGTTCAAGAACCACTCCCAAACATCTATCGGGTATCACTGAACTAAGTCAGAAGAATGAATGTGGACTGCTTTAAGACATGTCAAAGTGAATGAGTGTTTTATTAAGCTCCTCTATTTCTCATATGAGCCAGGGAAAAAACAATGAGCAAGTCTTCAGTGTTGAGATGGGAAAATACGAAAACCATCCGGCTTCCTCCACTCATCACCATGGTTTCATCATCTATTACACAGTAAAATAAACATAGCCACTGACTATAATTCTTAATGAGCATATGTGACTCCGATAATATTTATCAAGTTTATTTGTTTGAGGCCAAATGAAATGAAAAGAAAATAGTGCAACATGGGGTCATTAGTCTCTTCTGACGTGTGCTCTAATTCTAAGGAAAACATTAGTGGCCTATTTATAGACAAGTACCTTCAGCCACTGAAGTGATGATGGCCTGAGGAATAATCCCTGGGATGGAAAACAGAAATTCCCAGAATTAAACTTCCTTGCTCATCTGTTCTATGGTCATAGGAAATATATCAGTAGTGTTATTTCTCATCGACATGGAAAAATGTTTTACATCAGACCATTATGCAATTCTCCCCAACCAGTCTGTCTTCACTCTATTTCTGCTTAAGTCAGGGTCCTCTCAGTCAAGAGCAATGAAAAAGGTCACTTCCTCCAGGAAGCCCTTCCTACATCAACCTTATCATCCACAAATGTTATCATCTGTACCTTATATTGTTTTCATTTACTTAATCTTTTATTCTGTATTTTCCCTTTGTTCAAAAATGCTTAAAAACTCATATGTAGATGGTATTTGCAAGACATTCTTCTAGGCCCCATGGTGATGGTGTCTGAAGGAAGTGACAGATGAAGAGGCTGCAGTTTTTTCCCTACAGCGCTGTATAATCTAAGAGGAAGGGTAATATATATCAGTAGGGGCAAAACACAGTCCTCAATATCGTTTCTCCTTAGCATCTGAAGTAGATGCATCTCTCTGCTGCCAGTTCTGGAGCTCACTGTTGATTGACAAGAATGTGTGGAAACAATAAGATGGTCGGAGGTTTGGGAAGTAGTTTGAAAATGGTTATTAGGCACTGAGAGTTCAAAGCAGGATCTTTGGAGCAAAACATGATATGGATTATATGCCACACCTTCCACTATCTGTGCTGTTTTTTGAAGTTATATAATTTTTTGAACCAAATAAGATTAATATGATATTAAATTATTTTGTAAAGAAACTTACTGTATTGTCTAGGTTATAATAAGTTCCCAGAGAGTGCAAGTTGGTGCAGCCACTCTGGAAAGCAGTGTGGAGATTCCTTAGAAAACTTGGAATGGATCCACCATTTGACCCTGCTATCCCACTCCTTGGCCTATACCCAAAGGACTTAAAATCAGATTGCTACAGTGATGCAGCCACATCAATGTTCATAGCTGCTCAATTCACAATAGCTAGATTGTGGAACCAACCTAGATGCCCTTCAGTAGATGAATGGATAAAGAAACTGTGGTATATATACACAATGGAATATTACTCAGCCATAAAGAAGAATAAAATTATGGCATTTGTAGGTAAATGGATGATGTTGGAGACTGTTATGCTAAGTGAGATCAGCCAATCCCAAAAATCCAAAGCCCGAATGGTCTCTCTGATAAATGAATGATGATGCATAATGCGGGGGGGAAGGGTGGCAAGAATGGAGGAAGGATAGATAGCATAGAGGGAAGGGAGGGGTGGGGGCGGGGTGGGGGGTAAAAATAATAACAGAATGTGTGACAGATACCATTGCCCTGTGTACATGCATGAACACACAGATGGTGTGACTCTACTTTGTGTACAACCAGTGAAACAATAGCTGTACTCCATTTGTGTTCAATGAATCAATAAGTAAATAAAAAAATAAAAAATAAAAAAAAATAAGTTCCCAGAGAAAGGTATTTGTTACTTTTGTTTCCGCTATTTTATGCTTCTGACAGGGTGTGCCCTCACCTCTTCCTTTTCTGGAGAGAGAGTCTTTGCAATGAATTGTGAACTGTTCCCCAAGAGAAAAACAGAAGAAAAGCAATTCTATGGCTGGAGGAAGGGATCAGATAGCTTCCTGGAGAGAATACCATGACAGATAACTTTTAAGGGTTAATTATATTGGGAGGAAACAACGATGGAGACAGAGATATCTAACCTTAAGTCAAATAATAAATAGAATTAAAAGGAGAGCATTTAGCACATTCATTTCTTGATATTTCAACATGAATTTCAGGCATTTGTTGAATATTCTCACCAGAAACAGTAAGTTTCTTAAAGCAGGAATCTTATTTACTATCCCTGTAGAGAAACCAATGGAAAGGAAATAAATACTTCGTTGATGATCTGAGACCCAGGTAGAAGTCATTCTTACAATTGGGAGTTTGATTGATAGATTGTGAAATCAATTCCCCCACCCCTTGCATCCCGGGAAAAGAGGCTTGGGGAAAACAGGAATGGATCAAGGAGAGTCGATTTCTAGACAGTTTCATTTGTGTGAACCCCGCTCCATTCTCTACCAAGAACATGGCATGTAAAAGAAGTACTCCAAAATCATGGTAGTTTGGGTTGATTGGCCTTCTATAATTCTTTTGTTATTGGTAAAGTCTTTTATTTTAAAGGTTTCCAACATGTTTTCAGTTAAGCAAAGCAGTGACTAGAGGATGGTGTTTAATGTGGACAGAAGTTTGAAAGGATGAGAGCAACCACAGAATGCCTGGTTGGGATAAGAATTCATGGCAAGGGTTACTCCAGGTAAAGGAAGTTGAACACATTGGCTCATCACTCCTTCCCTGAGAAGTTTCTCCTAGGGCTATCAGGCTCTGGATTTCATTTTTCCTAAAAGAAAAAGAACCAAAAAAAAAAAAAGAAAGAAAGAAAGAAAAAGAAAAAGCTTTCCCCCAAGGTTTCTTTGTAGAGTGACATAAGCTATTGAGATACTAATGTTCAATAAAGCGTGTTATACAAGGCTGTGCAGCTGTGTAGATTTTACACATGAATACTAGTGTTAAGGATAGGGATAATGGTAGTGGGGAATGTGTGTTTAAAATATTTATTTTAAATACGTGCTCCACAAGTAAGATCATATTCATTGTTGAGACAAACAAAATATTCAGAAAAGCATCAAGAATACAATAAGGAGTTCTCATAGCCTATTGATTGAGCATTCATTTGTATACTTACTCCATATTTAAATTTTATTTTATTTGTTCAAATTAGTTGTACATGACAGTAGAACGTATTTATACATTTTGATGGATCATCCATTTTACAGATGGACAGATACTTAGAGAAAAAAAAGACATACGAGATTGCTGAAATTCTTGTTTTGTGACTTGATTTTTTTTCAGTTAGTACATAACCTTATCAATAAGTTTACTTCTAGCACATTCTTAATTTTTGTAATTTTCTTGATTTCCTCCTTTGTTCATATTCTCACTTCACCTGTCTATTCTGATTTACTTAGTACAGGGCAGAAGTGGGAGAATTAACTGACCCAAATGTGTCCCGAATGATTTTAAGTCTCTCAGAGTGTCCACCTTAGCCCCTGTGATTGGAACAAGAATGGGCATAAATCAATTTGGGTTAATGAACGATAGCAATGTCTAGGACAAGCGGGTATCAGAAGGGCACTTCTCTCTTCTTACTGGTATTTAATGATGTGACCCTTGAGGTTTCCTTGAGTATTTTCTGGCTGAGGTGGTGCTGGGCAGGGCAGTGGGAGAGCCTCTGAACCACCAGAGAAGGGATCCCTGCCATGTGCCTACAGGTTCCCATGTTATGTAGAGGCTTTCCCTGGAAAGATGGAGCCTAAAGGCCTTGTATGGAGTAGTTCTTGTACAGGAAGAGGTTTGGCCTTTGAGGGAGCCAAACCTGGTTTCAAATCCCAGGCACAGGCACACTTAGCAGAAGTACTTTCTCTTTAAACCTCAGTTTCAGGACCTGTGCAGCAGAGGCAAGAAGCCATCTCTACAAACTCATCAGAATTCAGAGTGCATTGAAGAACAAGAGTGTTGTGAGATTTGAGTGTTGGGAGAGAGACAGGCATAATCAGGTATGAGGGGACAGAAGGAGTAAATAAGAGAATGAAAGAAGAATGAGCCTATGAATGTCCCTGAACTCAACCTCAGGGGAAAACAATTTCTCCAGCATAAGCTGCTCAAAGTGGATGTGGGCATGAACCACCCAGGGATCTTTTTAAAGGTAGATTTTGAATAGGAATTCTTGGGTGAGCCCCCACCTCCTGGCAACAATGCTATCTGGTTTATAAAACATTCCAGATCACACACGAAGATGAACCTCATCACTCTTATTTTTCATTCCTTAGAAGATGTCCTCAGTACCCATTAAATGGGCAGCTCTTCTGAGTGATCAGTGTTCAGTGTTAAGTGAACCACCCTGTGTTGCTTGCTATATGGAGGAAAAGAGCTTAATTATGGGAGGTGCAGGGGTGCCCCAATCACCTTTGCTTATCCTGTGAAGCTTAACTGGAGAGTCCTTTGCAAATAGAACTGAGCTCAGAAGTCAGGAAGCATTGGTGGAGCCCTGGCCAAGGCCTGGGTGGAGGGCTTCTCTGGAGGGAAGGTGGGAAATGAAAAGCTCCTGGTGTCACCAATTCCCTCCATTGTTGGATGTTCACATCTCTCTGCACAGGAAACAGCTTCATCTGCAGTTTCCTCCATGAATTTGTCCAGGAAGAGGAAATTACTCCTTGGAAGGAGGTAGGTAAGAAAGTGACTTATTTCCCATTAGTAAGGATTTTCCATGTGGACAGAATTTAGTCCCAGGGTTCTGAACCTTCCAGGTGTAATTAAAGAGTAATAGATTCAGAATCAGAGGAGCTGGATGTCACCCAGCACTTGAAATCACCTGCTTAAATCCTTGGACAAGATATCTGACATCCTGAGATTCCATTTTTCGTTGTAAAGTGCAGATTATCAAATAGCACAAGCTTTCTAATAACTTTTTTATGAAGAATAAGTGAGAGTATATCTGAAAAAACTTTAAAATGGAAATGAAACATTACTGCACAATTGTAAAGGATCATAGAAACAAGAGTTCTAAGGCAGTTTAGCTTTTCAATTTCATAACTGTAAAAATTGTCTAAGACCCTATAACTCAGTCAGATAGGCTCTAATTATACCTGAGAAGGGACAATGCAGAGAGGAAGGTACAGAGCTGCTCAGGAGATATGCCATGTCCTCCACGTCCCATGCTGCCTCATGTGGTGTGGGCACTCCTGGTTCAAGTATAGGAAGCAGGTCAGGACAGGGTCCAGCAGAGTATAAACCCATTTGGTGGACCTGCTGGTCCCCTAAGGTATGCACAGCACATTTAGCTTGAAGTAAGCAAATCATGTAGGTTTTAAGAAACCTCATTTGGGCAAGAAGATGTATCTTTCATTTGTTAATACAGATGCAGACAAAGAAAATATCCACATCCCTCTTTTCAAAGAACTAGATCAAACTTGGAAGGCTGCCAGCTTTCTAATATATATATATACATATATGTATATATATATATATATATATATATATATATGTTTTTTTTAGGTTGGTTTTTTTTTTTTTGGTACCAAGGATTGAACCCACAGGTGCATAACCAATGACCCACATCCCCAGCCCTTTTTATTTTTTTATTTTGAGACAGGATCTGGATAATTTGATTAGGGCCTCCCTAGATTGCTGAGGCTGGCTTTGAACTTGCAATCCTCCTTCCTGAGCCTCCTGAGCCACTGGGATTACAGGCATGTGCCACCATGCCTGGCTAATACCATTCTTTTTTAACTCCTTGATCTGAATTAATAAGTCTCATGCTCTCATCCTGAAGAAATTGGAGCACATGCTACATATAGGTTTCTTGATATTTTGGAAGAAATATGAATAACTCAGAAATCACTTGACATCTAGAGCAGGAGACCAGGCACAAGGCCTGCAGAGGTGCAGAAAGCAGGTACTGTTACTCAGCTCTAAAGAAGAATGAAATTCTGGCATTTGCTGGTAAATGGATGGAGTTGGAGAATATGATGCTAAGCAAAATAAGCCAAACCCAAAACACCAAAGGCCAAATGTTTTTTCTGATATGTGGCTGCTCATTCACAATAGGGGAGGGATGCACTAGGGAAAAATAGCTACTCTAGATTAAGTAGAGGGGAGTGAAGGGAGGGGAAAGGGTATAGGGGTAGGAAGGACAATAGAGTGAAACAGATATTATTACCTCATGTACATATGACTGCATGACCAATGTCATCCTACAATAAGATTAATAATCAGAAAAATGAGAAGTTGTACTCTATTTATGTGTGATCTATCAGAATGCATAAATGCATTCTATTGTCATGTATAATTAATTAGAACAAATAAAAAAGTAAAAAGAAATAGAAAGCAGGTGCTGGACAGCCCTTTTTGTGTCTTTGTCCATTAGGTCCAGTAATCAAATATTCTGTTAAACTTCACACATATATTTTGGGTAGATAATGAAACTGAGGATGCTGAAAATGAAGATTACAATGGATAATCTATGGGGACTGGGAGTAGAAATAATGAAGGTCAACTGTTTGCTCTTTGATTTAGCCATTAGATTTTGCCTAAAAGTTAGTTGTCTTCTTAGCGACCTTTATTTATTTATTTATTTATTTATTGCAGTGCTAGGGATTGAACCCAGGGCCATGCCCATGCTAGACAAGTGCTCTACCACTGCACTACACCCCAGAGCCTTAGTGTACCTTTCTCTGACACCCACTGAGCAAGTGAACACCAACCCCCAAGACACATATACATATTCCTCCCTTGTTTTCTCCTCAGCCTTCTTAACACTTTCTATCTTCTATATTTACTTCCATTACTCTAAAGAAAATGCAAGGAACACATTTAATTGTATTCCCACCACTTAGCATGGTTTGAAAGTAATAGGTGCTCAATAAATATTTCTGAATGAAGGATGCCCCGGGTGATTTCTTGTTCACTACTCCTGAATACTTCCCTTACCTTATCATTTTAGATTCCTCTGATTTTTTTCCCTTTTTATTTCTTCTTCAATATTTTTCAACCTATAATTTTTCTGTATTTCCTCCTCATCATCATCTTTATCATCACTACACTCATCATATAAAATTGTTTGCATTTCTATACATGGAGAATTTGACATGGCCCTTCATGGAAACGCCTCCTGGCAATGAACCTCTGGGTACAGGAGGGGTGAAGAATTGTCCTCATGTCGTACATTTCAAAGATTTCTTCAGGAAGTCTGTATGCTTTGTAAAATCCATTTCTCAGAGTATGTTTCTCTCCAGGGCATTTATGAAAAAGGACTAGGTTAGTTGGATGAAAGGCAATTCACAAAATCACCTTTCTGGTGATTTCAGATATCAGGAGCAAATGGCATGCTGGTGTTCCAACTCCTTGAATTGCCTAGTGACTTCTAAGTGGCAGGAAGCATGTTTCTCCAGTGTGAGCAATTTTGTCCCAGATGGGGAAATATCTTTGGAAAATGTCTGACATATTATAGGCACTCAGAAATTTTGGAAGGAATGCACAGATGAAATCCCCCTGGCTGCTCCCTTTCTCCCTCCTATGTTGGTGGCTTGAATTTTGGGGATTTGTGGTAGAGTTAAGTACATGTCCATACTTTCTTCCTCTGAAGCCCAGCTGTCACTGTGTAGCCTCTGTCTTCCTGTACATAAAACATTCTCTGTGCATCTGGAGACTGGAAGAAAGGACCCCGCCAGTCTGCACATGAAATTTGCAGCACTCAGCTTCTGCACCTGTGGGCTGAGCGATCTGGAATATATTTGCATTTCCCGGTCACAGTTGGAGCAGTGAGATTTGACCTTTAGAAGGCAGTGGTTTGTTGAGAGCCTGTTCTTAGTTCTTTTTAAATCATGTACACATTGCAAGAGCAGGACACCTCTGCCTACCGAAGGCTGAAGGAATGTGCCTCGAAGCCAAGTCTAGACAGAATTCCTAGGCAGGGGAATCAGTGGGGACCCGGGAAAACACCGCAGGGTCCATGCCAACTTTCTGTCCTGCAATTTTACAATTTTTGTGTTTCTGGACTTTAACCAACATGAGAGAAAGAGGACTTTTGTGCCAAGAATGGCCATAACAAGCGGGTTGGGGTTTCCACTGGAGGTTAATTTAAATGTTCCACCTTCGTCCTCAGCTCCTCATTTGAAGTGCATTACATTCCCCAAGGCAGCCCCACAGCCTCTGGTTTACTGAGGGGAGACATAAGGGGAGGCCAAACTATCCTCTGTCATTTCTCAGCTTATAGACACCTGTAATCAATCACCAGATGAATGAGGATTTAGGAAAACAATTGAATTAGGAAAGTACTAATCCTAACTGTCAATGTGATGAGTAAAATAGAGAATAAAAATGAAGGGAACAGGCGAGATCATTCTGTTTCAGTTTCTGCAGATGCTCAGGCAGATTAACAACTCAAGGCTGAGCAGGCTCTGAGCCACACAGCTGCCACTCCCTTAAAGCTGGCACCCCAAACCCTCCTGTGGTCCATGTCCTTTGTTTTAAACTGTTCGTCCCATCCACTGCAAACTCCATGTCTTGAGGAAACATTCTCCAAGAACCAGACGTCTGATACTTTCCTATTTAGAGTTGACTCTCTCTCCCTCATGCCACATATCAGTTTGCCATGAAATTCTGCTGATTATTCTACCAGTTCCACTTCTATGCATCTACTCTGCCATCACTCTCTGGCAGTTTCCACCATCCCTCACCTGGACCTTCTGCCCCCTGTCCTCTCCTACTACTCCATTCTCCACCCTAGCTCTATGCTCAACACCATTCCCCAACCTGTCAGTACCATGGATCTGACCTTGCTCATTCCTGTCTAACATGCTAGTCTTTGCTCATACTGGATAATTTATGATCTATCCACACACCTGCAGAATCTTGACCATGTACCTTTGCCCTTGTTTTGTTCACTTTCTGGGCATTCCCAACTTGCTTCACTTGGATTCACTTCTTAAGATATGAATGAGGTTGTATCTCGTAGAAGTCTTCTCAAAAGCATTGCCTTGGGCCAAAGGCCTCTTCCCACTATATACTCAGAACTTCCCATGTAATTTTGGAATTATCTGATGATATCTCCTCCCTAAACTCTCAGATTCCAAATAGTAGGATTGTACCTATAGTGCCTGGCCTAAAACTTGGAACACAATAGGCATTCAAGAAATCTTTCTTTGAAGGGAAGTGATCCATCTCACAGTCCCTCAAACCAGTATTCTTGGTGTTGATCCCTTAACTCATTTTACTTTCTATCTTGACAGTGGTGTAGACCATTCCTTCATTGGTGCTGCCCCTGATGTCCTGGTGAACCTCACCCCCAATAATGACAATGATTCCAGAGGATTTTCCTGTGGTCCTGGGGCCCAGTCCTGGGTCTCCAGCCCTGAGTTCTTTCAGTGTCCTCTCTGTAGTTTTAAGAAATGTTTTTAATAAGGACTAAAACACAGAATGACTTTGAAACTAAGTGTGATGGGCTGAGGATATAATCACTATTAAATTTAAGAAAGCATCCCAGAATAGAGAGAAACACAGGGTTACCTGTAAAAGATCATAACCTTGTAGCATTTCCTGGGTACAAAGTTTGGTCTTACTTGAAAGGTAAGTAGTCCTAGTGCCTAGTGTTACTAAATTGGTATTTTTTTCTGGGTTCTGGCTGGATTAGCATCATAAGGAACCTTTTAGAAAAACCAAAATCCAAGCACAACACCAAATATTCTGATTTAAGCAGCCTGGTGTTGGGATATTATAAAGGACCCCCTCTACTCCAAGGTGGTTTGAACATCCAGAACTGAGAAGGCTTGGTCTACAAGAAGCCTCTGTCCGTTAGATTTTGTAAAACCCCTGATCCTAGGAAAATGATCCCCATTTTCCTAGTGCAGAGCCAGTTCTTTTGCACTGTTTCCCTAAGGAGATTTCACAAAAGTTTAGGCAACTTTGAGCACAGCATTAAGTGACTCCTCCATGTGGGTTTTCACTATGTGAAGAATTTGTTGAGAAGAGAGGCACTGCTGAAGGATCACATTTATGTTCTGCAATGGTTAATTTAAGCACTAATGCATGCATAAATATATATCCCAAAGCAAGTGTGCTGTGCTACATGCACATCTCCATGGAATATGACACAGAAATCAGTGCCATGCTGAAGCCTGCTGGAGCAACACCCCTTTAGCTTTGTCTCTGACCTGGCAGCCTGGAGACTGGTCTCCCTAAGTTCAGGTGGGCTGACAGAGTCCAGACTGAGGAGACAGCTTCAACAACAGGCTCTTCTATTACTTGCACATACTTTTGTTCTTTTTTAAAACATTCTTTCTGTATTCCTAAAGCAAGACCAGCTATCATTGAAGGGATTAAAAGGTACGTTGATCTTTAGGACTATACGTTTTTTTTCTTCATCTTTTTTGTGCCCACTACAGTGGAGTTACAAGAGCAATATATTTGCAAATCTCTTTTTGTCCTTGGGTTGCACCCACCTTGACAAAAGGGTATGCCTGCAGAGTCTGCACCAGGTGTTTGGGACATTCTTCATCATCATTTAAGAGACTGTAGGTTACAGTACTTGGTGTTGAAGAGCTGGTAAAATAGTGTCTCATACCCAGTTGACCCCAAATAAGTGTTAAGCAAAAACAAAATAGTAAAATGCGGCTATTTTCGATACCTTATGGCTCTTCTTTCAGGTACCAGCCCCCTCCCCCATCAGTGAGATGCCAGTGGGGTCAGAATTCCTAAAGCCCTTTTCCCCAAACTTCCCTGGGGGGAGCAAGGCCTCCAGTAGCAGGACTGCAGTATGACTTCCATGGGCCCTTTTACAACATTTTTTTTCTTTGACCCCTTCCTTCATTAAAGAAAAATTAAAATCAAAATTACATTTTATGGGGGCTGGGGTTGAGGCTCAGCGGTAGAGTGCTCACCTAGCATGTGCGAAGCACTGGGTTTGATCCTCAGCACCACATAAAAATAAATAAATAAAATAAAGGTATTGTGTCCATTTACAACTAAAAAATTAAAAAAGAACATTTTATGACTACTTTGTTATAAAGTGGAATAAAATACAAGCTGAATTTATTGTTACGCATTCATTAGTATTACATTATTTTTTCTCCTCTGATTGTAAGAGGAACTTGAACTGAAATGCTTTCGTTGGCCCCTAAATTGTCTCATGGGCCCTGAACACTGTGTGTCTCATAGATAAGTCATCCCTGTCCAGTAGTCCCTTTGAAAAGGCCTACACTTTGCCAGCAGAATTTCTCACAAGATGGAAGTGTTTTATTTTGTTTTGTTTTGTTTTCAAGATTTGGGAGGAGGCAGATTTCATAGAGAAATTATAAGTCAAATTCAAAGCACTCAACAAGTTCTTATTAAGCATCGCTCTCTTTATGTGTGTATGTGTGTATACCTCATTATACTTACACACACAGGCACTTAAATTGGTCTCGGCTGGTAGGAGTTTGCAATCTGGTTGATATGTCCATAATTTATCCATACCCCAAATGTTTTCCTACAAAGAGCCAGGCATTAAATGAATTCTCTTCCTAGGCTATGCAATTACAGTTCCTTGATTGTAAGCAACTAAGTTGGACTCTAACTTGTGTTAAAAAAAAAAAAAAGATTTTAGTGAAAAGCACTGAAGAACTCTCAAAATTAAGAAAAAGTTTCATTATAATTTTTCTTAAAAATGTTATATCGTGTTTTGTAAGCCAGGGTGAGAAATTTGGATTTAATTGCCATGTGTAAGGAAGCCATGGGATAGATTTAAAGGACGGAAATGGTGTGATCTGATTTATATTTTTGAATAACATTTCTGGCTGCAATAAGAAGAATAAATTGTAGACGTGTGGGATCAAATCAGGATAGGTTAGGAGACTCATTTCAGGGACCAGGTGAGAAATGATAGGACTTCTGGTAGGAGGAAATATCCACATGAAGAAGACTAGATTAAGGTCAAACTTGAAGGTTAAGAAAGGAAAAGTATCAAAGAACACAGCCTAGGTTTTTGACTTCTGGGTTTTTGACTTGACCAGGTAGGTTAATACTGAGGCTGTTCACTGAGAAAAAAAAAATCAAACTAGCAAAGAAACCTGTTATGGCAGTTCAAAATACTTACCATGTGCCCACAGGAAGATGGCAAGCTAATCAGGAGTAGATAATGAAGTTTGGAGTTTCAGGAAGGGATGAGGCCTGGGGATATTTCCAACTTTTATATGAATTGATGCTTAAAGTGATAGTTCTGATAAAATTTCAAAGTGAAAGATGCTGATAGAAAAGAGCAGGGGACCAAGACAGAGCTCTGGGGTGGACACTGTGAGGACAGGTGAGGGGAAGGAAGTGTCAAATTAAGATGCATCTAATCCTGCTAAGAAGAAAAGTGAAGAGAGAGAGGTCACCAGTGGATTTGGTTCTTGGGGATTTGGAGGAATGGTGGAAATGGAAGTTTTAGTGGAATTAGTTGTGGAAAGAATGAGAAAGAATCAACTCAGAAAAATGAGATGCAGAGAGTGAGAGGTGAACTGGAGGGAGTGTCTTAGTTTAGGCTGCTTTAACAAGTACCACAAAATGAGCAGCTTATAAATAACAGGAAGTTTTTTCCTCATAGTTCTGGAATGTGGAAGTTGAAGGTCAGGATGCCAGCATGGCTGGGTTCTGGTGAAGGCCCTGCAGACTACAGGTTTCTCTTGTGCCTCATGTGGCAGAAAGAGGATGAGAAAGCTCTTTGGGGTCTCTTTCATAAGGGCACTGATTCCATTCATGAGGATTCCACTCTCATGGCTGAATTACTTCTTATTATCTCCTTGGTGGTTAGGAGCTTGTCATATGTATGTTGAGAATTACTCAGTCCATGACAGGGGCATAGCTTCAGCACTGCCATCATTGAAGGTTGCATGTTGTTTGCTGAAGACAATGACCCAATAGACACATGGGTGAATTAACAAAGGCAGGTGCCAAGCCTTGCAACACAAGAAGGTGTGAGATCCGGGTGCATATCAAATAGTTATCTTTTGATGGGAATGGGAACTTCCTCCCTTGTCAAAAGACAGAGGTCAGAGAACAGAAGCATCAGTCAGTATGGTGGGTAAGGGAAGAAAAAGCACCTCGCCAATGGCTTGTTTTCTCAATAATGAGGCAAGGCCATCAGCCAAGTTTGAGAACTGTAAGGGTGGAGAAGGATAGAAGGATAGGAGGGTGAGAAATTGCTGCTTGGCAGAATCTAAAAGTAGGCATGAAAGAGGAATACACATAAGGATGCCTGGCACAATCAAGTGTCCATCTGAGACGTATCGATGTGACAGTTTTGAGATGGGTCCGGCAATGTTTGCCTGGGGGGCAAAAGTCTTAACCACTAATAATGATAATAATAGCAATATGACAAATATATTCAGTGCTTACTGTGTTTTGTACACTTTCTAAAGCACCATATAAGTATTATTGTTTATTTCTCACAACTATAGTACTTTATGATGGATGTGCTACTATTATAGGCAAGGAAACTGAGGCACAGAGAGGTTAAGTAATTTGCTTGAAGTCATGCAGTTTGGAAGGGCTTTTACAAATTCTGGAAACCAGGATTCTCATCTATATAGTGCTATTACTAGGATAAATAAGCCAAGCATACAAAGTATCTAATATAGTGCTCTGTCCATGGGAAGCATTCAATGAAATGTTAGCTATGGATAACAGTATTTAGGGAATAATATTATCTGTTATATAGAGATTTTGTAAAGTTTAAAAAAGGTGGGATGTGTGAAATTCAGAATCTGGTACCTGGAACTTAATAAATGTTGGTTCACGTTTATTCTATCACCCTGCCATTCCATATAATATTCTGACATCTAAGTTCTTAATTGATTGCTAAGAACTGTGTTGCCACTGGAAGCCACTAGGTGGCGCCACCAAAGAGCAAGTCTGTTCCATTTACCTTCATATTTAACTCAGATACAGGTGGGCAAGCAGAAGCTGGACCTTGACAACCAAAAGAAGAGTTGTCATAAATAAATAAACAGATGGATAGCAAAAGGGATAGGGTTGCATTTAAAGCATATATTTGGGTAAGCAAATAAAACAAAGAGCATGTATATCCAAAGAGACTGTTAACTTGATAGGCAGGCAACAAGGGCCAATGCAAATTTCCTGTGCTTGAAAGCTAAATAAAACAGAAATCTTGCCTACTTTCTCAAAACCAAGCTCTATTCCAAAACTGCTAAATACAGGGATCAGACAAAATTGTGTGTGTGTGTGTGTGTGTGTGTGTGCATCCTTTTCATGCCTCAAACATAGGTAATGGATATGCAGAGCTGTAACTGAGTAAGGTCTGTGTCCCTCCTCCACCTTCAGCCCAGCCCAACCTATAATTTGATAGCTATCTTTCTAGCTGCCAACTCCATCCAAGATCAACAAATGAAAACACCTACTGTTCCAAATAACGTTGCCTCATAAGGAGACTATCCCAGGTATCCTTCTTTGTGCAACACCTACATTCCAGGTGCTTCTCTCTGAATGGCAACGGTCAGCAACAGAAACAGAACAGCATGCTTTTCTTATCTTTCTTCCCCTCAGAGCAGTGATGCAATGCAATTGAAATCTCTGCGTGTTTATTGTACCATCACCCTTCCCTCTATGACTCCTGGTATTCTCGAAAATGTATAGATAGAATTAAAATAAAAACACACCCCACCACATTATCATAGCCTTTGGGTACATTTTCCAAGTTTCACCCTCCCCATCCCTGGGCATCTTTATGTCTTTCTATTGCTTCCTGGATCGCCCCACTAAGGCCATATGTATCTGCTTGTAGCCAGTGCAACTGAGCTCCCCAAACACAGATTCCCATGAAAACTGAACAAAAGAGGAGGGAGAGGCAGAGCATGTTAAATGTCTCATTAGGCCTTCTGTCTGATTCTCATTAGATTCGCTGACTGCTTCTCATTAGGCCCATTGCCTCAACTTCTTTCAGGCCCTGAATATGTAGGCCAGTGCTTATTGTCATGGTTGGTCGAGAAGATCTATTTCATTTATTCATAAATTGAATGTGGCTTCTGAAAAGTCCCAGGCAATTTCTTTTGGCAAAATTAAGACAGGCTTATTGTTGTTATTTGCTATTTTTTGAGTAATTCTAAGCAGGGTGGGCAGAAGAAATAATTTAAAAGACCCAGCATGGAAACTTCAAACACTGCTACAGAATTGGGGCACTAGGAGATAATTGTTGCAGCCGAAAGCCCAGCCTCATGTGCAGACATCTGCAACGGGACATGATGGCAAAGTCACAAATACCAATGGGTTCAGAAAGTAACCGCTGTAGACATTACAAGATGCCCAGTGGGCAGGGTATGGCAAAGGATAGCTGTTGGGGACATTAGTAAGCTGCAACTCCTATCCTCTGTGCCATGTGGGTACATGCACACAGCCTGTTGAATTAAGAGGCAAATAATAGCATAGAAAAGCCACTGTACAGTTGAACATTCTTCCAATTATGTGCAGAGGGCATTACCCTTGGGAAAGAAATCACTTACAACTCAATATTATTCTCACTAAAACAAGTGGCTGATGAAGAAATTTCCCAAGATAGGGCAGGCAGTTAATAGAACTGAGATAAGATGTATTGATCATGATGTCAGGTGCCCAGACATTGAAATATCCCACAAAATACACACCTCCAGTGGTAAAAACAAACAGGGAAGCACTTTTGCTCCCAAACAGCAAGGCAAATGCATACTTCCTATGCTCCCTCTTTGCTCTTATTGTTCATCTTGATGTTTGAGTTTCTCATTCCAGTGAAAATGCTGGATTCAACATGGGTGTGAGGGTCATCTGATGTCCAAAATCAGAGATGTGACTCTCCTAAGGATTTACTCCCCTGACCCTGGACAAAATTTGAGGAGGGAGATTTAGTAACCTTTGGGAAGCAAATGTGTTTCCCTCAACTAAATGTGTGACCTATGTGTGATTCAGACCTATAGAGGAAAGGCAGACTGCCTAAGAAAAACCTGTGTGAGAAATTGGATATCAATATAAAATTTGAACTTTCTTTCTATCCCATCCCTCCTCCCAGAGAGGAGAGAAGAGATGTCTCCATATAAGGCCTTCTCGTCCATCAGGAAGCGAGGCGGGTATTCCCCAAGGAAGGAGAAGAGCCATGACTCACCAAGGAGGCAGAGGGTGGGGTCCCTTTCAGAAATGCTCCAGCTGCTCCATAGGCCAGAAATACATGGTAACTTCTCCTTTGCAGGTTTTGTTCAAGTTTGCAATGTCCCGTTTTGAAGATAGCACTGGAATCATGTTTTCATCCTGTGCTATATGAAGAATTAGCCATTATCAATGAAGTCACATATTTTTAAGTCTGTTGCTGTAGTGTCAGGCCATGTGGTCAGTCTTAAAAGGACCTACATGGAAATTAGAAATCAGAACTTGGTGTTAGGAAAGGGAATGATCACTCCAAAGATGCTTCTAGCAGATCCCCCCACCCCATGTCTAAGCAGATTTCGGCATTGTTGGTGAGCTTCCTTCATTCTTTTACACTCTTAATTTTGGAGGACTTGAACTCTGAGCATCCCAGGAAATGGGTGTCTCAGACTTCAGTGCTCATTCACAACATTCCCAAACAAAACATTTGTCTTCCAATTGGCTCCTGGAGTACACTGCTTCATGAAACCCTTCTAGGATGGCAGGTTTCTAAGAATGAATATTTGAAAGGGACATGCTTATTGGTGCCTGCGAGCCATGACTGTGGGGCTATGGGGATGACATACAGATTTTGGCTTCAAAGCTCTAGCAAAAAGCCCAGTTCAGAGACAGGCTAGAACAATGGGCTGAAAATGATCTTGGCCTTTCAAGTGCTTTATCCTATCCAAAGTTTCAGTACAAGAACCTGATCTCCCAGAAAGTATTTCTTTTATTGCCAACCATAGAGAATCACTGACAAAACTAATTAAAGAATTTGAACCTCATTCCCTCTTTCGTTAGCTGACCCTCAACCAGGGGCTGGACTCTAAACAAAGGCGCTCTGAGCCAACAAGATATAGAATGTGAGGCTCTCACCAGGGTAAGGAGGGCCGCATGCTCTCATTCTGCTCTTTGAAAGAGCTACTTGAGCACAAACTACCTTGCCTTTTTTTTTTTTAACGATGGAAAAAGATTTGGGTTGCCATCAGAAATAATGAAGTTTGAAGTTCCTGAAAGTTATTCATTTATTGGACTTGACTTTCCACCCTTCCCTTGAATTCCAGGAGCCAGGTCAAGACAGTGAATTCTCATAGAAAATTAAGTACTTTTGCAAAGGTGCTTAAAGAAATATGCTTGTTTCAGGTTTCAGACTCTCCAGGGGATGATGGTCATTGAGTTGCAGGCTTAAGACAACGATAAAGACTTCCAGATATGAATGGGCTTGTGTGGAATTCAGCCAGTTTACCTGAAAGGCCTCTTGCTGTAAAATACTTGGTCTTGTCTTAGATATTCACCCTTCTCTTTCTTTATTTTTTCTCCATATTTAAGATTGCATCACTTGGCAGTCAGTGTAATGATCACATAGAATGGCATGTATTGATTGACTATCTTGGCTGATTGAAGAATCACTATTTTAAGATTGTGAAATGGTTCCTGAAAGTTACAGGATGATCCACTAAAGTGAAAGGCTCTATTATAACATATATCTTTATTAGTTGGTTAGGCAGCAGACATAAATTTAAAGAAGAGGAGCCTCAGGGAGGCTCCTGGAAAAAAATTTTCATTTTACTGATATGAAAAAATATTAACTTTGGAACTTCATAGTTGATTTTTAAAACAGAAACAAATGCTACTTTATTTTTTAAAGTATATTTTTTTCTGTTTTAACTTCATGGATAATGAAAGAAAGGTTCTGGCATGAGAGATATTATCTGAAAATAGAGGGTGGGGCCTTCCTTTTTCAAAGTGCACATTGATGTGACCTGCTGTTACGCCATTGTCCAGTCTGCACAAACCTGTTTGATCCACTGAGAATGCCCTTGTCAAGGATGTTTTTACAAAAGTCTTGTGCATCAAGTCAAGTCTCCTTGATTCAGAGTAGAACTACTTATGCACAAAAGTGGCAAAACATAAACAAGGGTAAATTCAACTATGTATGCAGAGTGGGAGCTCATGAGTTCCACTCTGGACCTTGCAGAGTATTGTTTTTGCTGTGTTCATGCCTTAGGATATCACCCAGGGAACCGGATGCAATGCTTTGGCGCTTCATCTAATTCCCTCACTCTGGAGACCTACTCACCAATGCCAGATAGATTCTCTTGCAAATGACCAAATACTTGACTTTGAACTTTTGGTGAAAGATTTAATGTGCAGTGATCAATGAGTGAAACTACATTATGCAATCCGAGAAATATGCAAAAAGTAGGAAGGAAAAGGGGAAATTAACATTCTTGAATTATTTGACCATGAGAGCATGGAATTTGCTTTAAGTAAAGGCTGCTATGACAATTGCAACTGAAATCCAAAGAAAAATGAAAATGGTCTTATGTATTTTTTAAAATCACTGTGTTCAATTGTGCTATGTAAAATCTTCTGTTTTTTTCTTCCCTTAACAAAATCTTGGGTGTATTCCATAACTTCCTGGTCACATTTGGTAATTAAAACTTAGTGTGGCTTAATTTAAACCCTTAATTGCATATCCAATTTAAACCTAGAGCTGTGACTCTGGCTGTTTAGAAAGAGGGTGGGGGGCAAGATCTGGCTCTGGAGCAATGTTATCCTCCCCCTCCTTTAAGCCCAGCTTCTCCTGAAGCCTGAAGGAGGGCTGAGGAACTTAGAGAAATCCCTCCCTAAATTGCCACTTGCCATAGGAGGGAGGCACCTCTGGGCATTGTCCTGCTTTTTCCCAGTCCCATCTACCTTTAGTGATTCCCATGGAAGTGTTATACGTGAGTATTTAAGCTTTTTCACCCTCTCCAATGCAGGCTTGCTTGCCATCAGTCCTACATGGGCATCTCAAGTCACAATTAGGTGGTAACTCAAGGAATACCTGAGTTCTGGCACCTCTGCTAATGTCTGTGCTTGTGGGAGTTGAGCCTTTCCACGCCTTTGGTGAAGCCTATGAAGGGATCCACTTTCACAGTGAAAGACCTCTTTCATTGCCTCTGAGCATGAAAGAAAACTAGGTGGATTGGGGATCACCTTGGTATTCCTGAAACAGTTCCTCAGGTAATCCTGCAACAGTTCCTCAGAGTTCTAAAACTTATACCTTCAGAAATTTCTAGACTGAAATCTGACCATGGATTCCATATTCCTATATACCTGTGCCACATCTCACAACTACACATAAAGTACCTCCAAGAAGTCAGGTATGAGTTTTGTATGGAAACATCTTCAGTCTTTCAGTTTTGGAAACTCAGAGGGCCTCTAATTGGGGAATGGCATGCCAGTTCCCCTTTATTGTAGGTTCCTCCAGTCACTGTGAATGACTCTCCTGGAGTCCCCTCATTTTGCTTCTGAGAGGGGGAATATAGTCTTCCTGTTCTTTGGTTAGAGGGGAGTTCCGACACATGCACTATAATTCCCAGTAGGCCCTTGCCTTGTACCTCTCCCACATCTAGGGAAGGCCTGGTAAGATGGAGGTGACACTGAGACCATCCTGCTGTCTCTCAGTCTCTCTGAGAGGTGGTGTCTGGCCTGAACGCACGATGGCTTCTTGATGGGTCTCCTTAAAATATGAAAGTGTCTTTGTTTCCAGTCATATTAAACATCCTGCTCAATCAGCAAAAGTGGACATAATTTAAATGAACATGACTTATTCAAGAAAAATATGGTTTTAAAAATGCAGTTTTATTGTAAATGATGGACAACTGAATAAAGATGGTGTTTCACACAATCTAGGCTGATTATTCGTTCTCAAAATGACTTGCACACCCAGGGATCAAAGAATAAACTGTTTCTTTTTGAAGATGAGGAAGGAGACTGAACCCAATCAGTTTGCCTTCCCAAATCATAGGTACAGTGTCATAGGAGGAGTAACCTGAGTCATGAATATGTACACAGTATCATATGCTTACTTCTTTAGAAGAATGCTCTTGTGAATTGACTGCTGTGTAAGAGCCCCCCAAACACTGGGTTCAACCATGTATCCATCTGCCACCTATACTTTTAACTCACACTTCCTTCAATCTGCCCAAGCATCCATCTTTCTCAGTGCCTTGATAATTGTCACTTACAGGTTATAATATAGTTTTCATAATGTGGTCCAAAGCTCAATTGCATCCAAATAGACTGGGCTATGGACTTTTAACAAGGACTCAAGATGAGTTCAACTGAATGTGAGAGGCTCTTGGTTATCTTGAAGACTCTAGAAAGGTATCTTTTCATCAATGAACCTGACCAGTGTTCTTAGTGCTATTTCCTAGGTATGCCTGGCCTCATAAAGAATCTTCCCTTGAGTCATATGCAGAATGTTTTATTTTTCATATTCAAACTTTGCCATACATATTTTAATCAAGTGAGTCAACAGGTATTTACTTGATATGTGGGAGATTTTTTAAAGTTCATTTTGAGAGAGAGAGTTCAGATCTCAAGTCCATTCACTTTCTGCCCTCTAACCTCATACTACCCAACCGTATGTTTGTAGCACCTGAAATTATTATGTATTTGTTTTCTGCATATTATCCACCTTCTCACATTTGAATGTAAACTCTGTGATATTAAGCATTTCCTGTTGGTTCACTGTGGATCCCCAGCACCTGGATTAGAATCCAACACATAAGAAGCATACAGGTAATTTTTGTTAATGACTCATAAATATGCATGAGTAAAGCACGGGCTTTTCTGAAATAATTGAAGTGAACAAAGGATTGCAGTAGTTTGAGGAAGCAATAGGTTAGTTTGGGAAACATTTCTGGAGGTATAGATCATGAGCTGAAATATGAAACTCTTTCTGAAAAATACAGGGAATGGAAGATCAGATGGGGCTCCTCTTCTGTAGACCAGCTCAGGCAGAGGCCATGAGGCAGGCATTGGGAAAATGTTTCTAAAAAACAAGAAGTCCAGCCTGGCTGGAGCAGAGCGACCCTGGAGAAGAGAAGTAACACATGAGAATGGCAGTAGGGTGGGGCTGATGGGGGAGAGTCCGAAGGCAATGGTCAGAAGTTTATATTTGGTCCAGATGGTAATAGCAAGCCACTGGAGGGCCATGTTTACACATTTTCAAAATCCAATTAGGATACCACATGTTTTTATGGTCTAATCACCCATTTTGGACCCATTAAATAAATTAGTTGAAAGAGAAAAACAAAGGAAAAAAAATAAAATGATGTGTCATTTGATAGCATTAGGAAATCATGGGATAAATGTGTTAAATTGGAATGTTTGACCTGGAACCAAATGAATCCAAATATGGTCTTGATGACTGAGTCTCGAACTGAACCAGGCCCACAGCTGATGTTTGAAAACATGCAGTTAAGGGGAAAAAATGATGGTGGCTTGGGAGAGGAAATTAGCCTTCTCTCTCCCTTTGACTGGTTTAGACATTCCCTTGTGGAGGGCAGAAGGCTAGGACAGCTGACTTCTCATGCTGGGTTCCAAGCTCTAGATTACAACAGTTCTATAAGAATACCGGTTGATGTGCTTGAGGAGGAAGCAGCTGTTCCAGTGCAATTCCCTCTGGAGAGGAAGAAAGTCCAGCCATCCAGATGGGAACAGGCAAGGGGAGGAGGACCAGAGGGAAAGCAGGCATGGGAAGAGGAGTTCAACAAGACTGGGTGTGGTGTTGTGCCCCTGGTTCTATGTATCCTTTCCTTAACCTGAACCAGAGATCAACACATACAGACAAGGGGGTTCAATGACCAAATGGAAGTGGAAAGATGGAGATAAGCCTGGTTTTCTGGGAAGAAAGTAATAATCCTCATTCTCTTGAGTTAGGATGAGTATTTCTTAGAACCCCTTTATTCAAAGTGTGGGAGCCAGAGGTGTAATCCAGTGCTATAGCACTTTCCTAGTGTGCAGGAGGCCCTGGGTTGGATCCCCAGCATCACACACACACATAAAAAAGAAAATGTTGCAAAGTGTGGTCCTCCAACAGGGCTATCTACAGGGGTGAGATATGGCGTGAGCTTCTTATATATGCAGAAACTTAAACCCTGCCCCAGACATACTATTAAGAATCTGCACTTTAACAATCTTTCCTCAGTGATTCATAAGCACATCAAAGTTTGAGAAGCATTGTCCCCTTAGATTTTTGTTGCTGTGAAAAAAATACCAGAAATAATCAACTTAAAAGGTGGAAAATTTTATTAAGGTTCATGGTTTCAGAGGTTTCAATTTCTGTTCACTTGGATACATTGCTTTGGGCTTGTGGCAACAGAGTACATCCTGGTGGGAGCACACATCAGAGACACTGCTCACCTCCTATCCACCAGGAAACAAAGAGGATGAGGGGAAGGAGCTGGGGTCATAATCTGTTCTTCAGGTTCACAACCCCATGACCTCACTTCCTTCCACTAGGTTCCACCTCCTGAAAGTTTGTATAATCTCCCAGAAGCGACACAGACTGGCAACTAAGCCTTTAGCACATGGGCCTTTGGGGGATGCTCCCAATACAAACCATAATAACTCTATTAAAGAATTTGGAGCAAACTACATAAACAAAATAATTCAAGGTAAACAAAATTGGAAAATCGTAATCTGACAGCACAGAAAACAGTAAGCAGTGGCACCTCTCACCCAACTGATTCTACTTAGGTTACAAGAATTGCTACAGAGCTACCCACATATATTCCACTATAGAGTCTCAACCACAGGTGTATATTTATGAATACAAATAGAAATCTCTGAGAATGCACCGGTAGGAAAATTTCTGCTGTTCCGACGCTGAATCAACTTGTTTGAATTAGCTTTTTTTTTTTTTTTAAATACTATGTTTTAGGAACAACAGTCTTTTCTCTGAATCACACCCAGTTCCCTTCATCAATGATGCTCCTTCTCTGTTTACTTCATATTCCACTGCTTATATCTTCCTTGAATGCAGCTCAGCTCAACCAGTAACTCAGGAAGCCAAATGGAGACAGACCTGGAATTATTTGCCATTTGACCAGAAATATAAAGATTCCCTAGTTTCTCTAGCATGGAAGTTTCTGAAACCAACCTCTTTGCAGAACCTAGGAATACTGCCTCATTAGTTCCAGTAAACTTTTCCTCTTCTTCAGTTTTATACTCTTCATGACGCTCTGTATTTGCCTGCTCTACTGGTCTCTTCCCATAGCCTCTCAAACTCACTGGCCTCCTTTATGGTTTTTAGCCTCTGTAGAGTGCAGGCACTACAATGGCTAAAGGTAGTGGTTCACACAAGCTCCATGGCTCTGTGATCCTGGTTACTCAGTCGAAGAGCTATAGATTCTTTACTGATAAAATAGTAACAGTAATCCCAACTGCACATAAATTTGTCTTTACGAAAGAGAAAAGGTAACCTAAAGTGGTCAGCAGAGTGCCTGCATACAGCAAATACTCAAAAAATGATAAGTGGCACCTATTTTGGGACTTTCATGGTAAACTCATAGATAATTTTGAACCTCTGTATATTCAAATGCCTCATTTATACTGTGATGACTTCAGTTCTCTCTAGTCAGGGCTGCCTTAAGATTCATGGACATTTTAGATGAGAAGAGTGCCACCCACATATTTAATTGCACTAATCTTTTTATCCAAAGAAACTAAAAGAGAAATTAAAATAAAGCAGAATGCAAAAATTGGAAATGTATAAGGATAAAGCTATGAGCGTATTTTGCAACTCTCAAACTCTATGATGAAAATTCTAAATGAAAAGCAAAAGCTCTTGACCTTGTTTAAATATTTCCAGATTCAGAACTCTTGTAAATTTCTGTGTAAGTGAATTACATGGTTTCCAGCATAATAACACCATCTGCAAGTCAACAAAGACAACCCAAGTAAAGAGCCTGATAAATCAAATATGTAAGTATGTATGTGTGTGCATATATATGTGTATATATATATATTTATATAAATTCAGTCTTTACTTATAAGTTCATTTATATGTTCACAGAAAGTTTTGTCCTACACAATCTACTGCATTCTTTCATAACAATGATAAATACAAATACAAATGGCATTTTACTTCAAACTGCGGAAATAATACATGATTTCTGTTTCCTTGGCTGGCCAGTCATTTATCACAGGTCATTTACATGGAGCTGGATGGGTTGGTAAACTAATCACTAAGCTCTTTCATGTAGTACTGTGTCCTTCTTAGTACATCATGTGAAATTAGACTCATGATTTCAGTTCCTTCTCCTGGGATCTATAATCCAATTTATAGACAAACCAAAAACAATTTGGCTAAACCCACCATTCAGGGTCCACATAAGGGGATGCTTACAACTTATATTGGACTCCTTGATAATCAGTGAGTCATCTCTGACTTCTGAGAAGAAACTCCTGTTGAGCTCCTAGATAAAAAGATGGTAATAAAAAGTTGTGTGTGTATGCACACATGTGCATGGTGTATGTATGTGCACTTGAGTATATTGTGAATATATGTATATGTATTATGTGTGTGTGTGTGTGTGTGTGAGTGTGTGCATGTGCCTGCAGGGCTATAGTGAATGAACTGACGTTGGGAGGCACATATTATGACAGAATTTAAAGTAGCTGCTTAATAAAGTCTTGATCATGACACATTTTAGTTGCTTTTTTGAAAAAGGAAACATCAAATTTAGATTTTTTTTACACAGATTTCTTAATATTATTTTCTGGTGCTATATACAATTTTGAAGTTTTGCTATTTCTCCATCAAAAGGTGAAGTCATGATCCCTTTTCCTTGATATTGTATAGGCCCAATATACAATATACAATATACTGCCTCAGAGAATAAATACAGAAGTGAAACTGTGACTTCCAAAGATGAGTCATGAAAACTACACAGCTTCTCTCCCTCTCTCCATCCTCTCTCTACCTTTGCCATCCTTTCTCCGTACGGGGAACCTGAGCTATCATGTGAGAAGTCTCTATAGATGAGAGACCATGTGTTATAAGAAAGGCCTGAGAAGTCCTGGCTGTTTGTGTCTTTCCAGCCAAAGTGGTGGGCCTCTGTATGATGTGCAGAGCTTTCAGACAATTCCAGTCCTCTACCCACAAGCTGCCCTGACTCTGGCCAAGTAGATCCAGCCTTTGAACCACCCAGTTATATGGAATGATAGAGAGGGACAGAAATGACTCTCTCCATCAAACCCTGCACCCATTGCACACTTGTAAGAAAAATAAACATTATTATCTTAATAAATTACATTTTGGTGTGGTTTGTTACACAGCAATGGATAACTAGAACATACATCATATGAAATCATGTTAGTTTTTAATTTGGGGAACCATAACTTGATTCAAAGACAAACCAAAACAATTGAACTGAACCCACCAATCTAGGTTCACAAAGAGGGACAACTGGGATTTAATGTTCATTGAGTGACAGTTGATTCTGACTCCTGAGAAGGAGGCTTTGGCTGGAGAGTCTGATAATAAAATTATTAAAGGTGTAGCTATTTAAACACAATGTGTGCAACTTTTCCCACTATTTACCATTTTGATCCTTATTCATCCACAAAGCATCCAGTATGCTGGATGAGATCCTAGAACTGAAAAAAGGACAGGAAGAAGAACTGAAGAAAATTCAATACAATGTGGATTATGGTTAATAATAATGTATTTACACTGGTTCATTAATTTTGACAAATGTACCATACCACTGAAATAATGCTAATAATAGTGGAAACTTGGTCTGTGGAAACTCTTTGTACTGCTTTCATAGCTTTCTGTGTATCTAAAGCCTTTCTAAAGAAAAAGAATTTAAATTTGTTTTTAAGTGAGTGCCAAAAACCCTGCTGCTCCTGTTTTCCCACCATAGCCATGAACTGGGTCTACTGAGAATTGTTATTCTGGTTTTCCCTTCCATTCATTTCTTTCCTAACATCTCCTCTCTCTACCTTGCTTTATCTCAAAGTGATCATTCCTCAAGAATAACCTTTGTTTCAACTTTCAAATATCATGTTTTGTGGTCTTTTATGAATAAGGACCAAAATAGTAAATAGTTGGAAAAGTTATACATACACACAAATCTAGGAAACAACTTACCTCTTACCTGATTTCTGTTAGCATAATCATATTTATACTTTTCCTGCTATAAGTTCTATCATTAGCATCAGTAACTTGGACAAAAACGTAATTATATTTTCCTTTTTCATTTGTCATCCCCAAATTCTTTGTACAGTCTGCTACATATATTCAAAAATTTCAGCAAATGATAGTGAAAAATAAAAACTTTAGAGGCCTTCCCATTAAAGATGTATATTTTCTATTAAATAGAAAAGATTTCCCCTTGCAGATTAGTTTTGGAAATACAATATCCCATAACACAATTCTGGAAAACCTACCTAAGAGTGTAGAAGAGTCTTAGAATATCTATAATAAAGAAATTTGCTTTTCTGAGTTTAATTCAACTTTTCTTAATCTTCTTTGACATGGAGTGCCTTTAAATTTTCTTTTATACTTTCTTGCTTATTATCCATCAACTTCTCATGGAGTGAGATATTCTTCAAACATATCTTAGTAACACTCAAAAGTGCTAAGTTAAATAATTTTTTGTGTCTTTCACAAGTGATAGAGAAAAGAGGGAATGAAACAGCATATCTCTTTCTGGTCTTTTTTATTTTTTTTTAATTAAGCACTCCTCTTGGAATTAGTTAAAAACAAAGTTTTTTTCATGTTTCCAATCTGTGTCTTTGACCATGTTATCCTCTCGGAGCCTTGACTTACACATTTGTAAGAGAAGACTAATAATAATCTCTGGGGGTTCACTGGGTGTACTAAATAAGAAACCCAACCTGCATAGTTGTCATTCCTCCTGGATGGTGGCCAGAAGTTCACAGTACCTGAGTGACCTGCCAGCCAGTGTTGACCAAATGAAATAAACCCCAAGACCTTTCACTAAATCAAGAAATCAGATCTGACTAGAAGCAGTGACTTTGGCTCCTGCCAGTCAATAAATAAGGTTTCAGTCAATAAATATTGTTCCAGGAGAGAAAGCATCTCAGGGAAGGGGCAGAAAAGTATAGAGACTTATGGCAGCATAGCCATATGCCCCAGTGCCAGGCCTTGGAGTCAGGACACTAACATCTGCCCACCTGAGCCTAAATTCTGATAGAAGTGGAGGAGAAGAACTTTATGCAAAAAAAGCAATATCTCCTTATTCCTCCAACTGTGATCACCTGGGAACAGCTCTTACAAACAGCACCTGCCTTGCCAACAATTCAGTCCATTCCTACTTATAGCCTCTCCTGCCAGCTGACCTGTATCTCTAGGGAATCTGCCATCTACTCAGCTACCCATCATGATGCCACTCTACCATTAGTCTAGTCTTTAGTGTTTCCTCAATGGCAGAGTGCAACAGTTGAGGAATGTGGAGTAGAGGACAGGACCTCCAATGACAGAGGGTAGCAGGCAACAGGCTCTATGAAAATCAGAAAGGATTCAGAAGGATGAAACCCAGGGTAAGGCCTACCACCATGTCTTTTGTCTTTTCCATTGGTGGGGGGAAATGTTCTCAAGTGCCAAACATCATAGAGACATAGACTACGGTGTGAAAGTGTTCCCCAAAGATCAGATATTGGAACAATAATTACCAATAGGACAGTGAAGGAAGGCGGGGCCTGATGGGAGGTATTTAAGTGATGAGGGCTTCACCCTCATGAGTAGATTAAGGCCTCGTGAGTGAAGTTAGTTCTCATGGGAGCGAGTTGTTATAAGTTTATCTTCCTCAGCTTTCTCTTGCTTCCTCTCTCACCAAGTGTCCCCTTCTGTCATGTTATGAAAGAGCTTCAGTTCTTTACCAGAAGGCAAGAAGACATTGCCTTGGATTTCACAGCTTCCAGAACAATGAATCAAAGTAAAACCTCTGCTCCTTCTATATTTCCCAAGTTGTGTTATTTTGTTCTTGCCATAGACAACACACTAAGACAGTTTAGTAAAGTGGTCTGCCATCCAAAAGCATCATAAGGGAGTAAAACAGTTTAATAGTTGCTCTTTAACTTTCTTAGACCTTCAGGAAAATAGTTTCTATAATTTATTATTTATTTTAATTTTATTTTCTGGTAAGTATAAGCAGGATAGACATGTATTAGCTAATCTCAGAGCTCACATGTATGAACAACAAAATAGGAATATGCTATTTTATATTGCAAAGCAGAACAGCCAACAGAAGAGCATATTTCTATACATCCTATATCCAGGATGGACTTGCCAAGTTGGAGCCCTGGATTCCTATCTCTCTGACTCTCTTGATTCTGATTCTTACTTTTTTTCTCATGCTTCCCCTTAGTACTCAAAATTGTTTTTTTTTTCTAATTATAACAATATGGTAGGAAATCTAAGAAACATATTAATAAAAAAGAAAGGAGAAAATAATCATTATTTTTGCAATCCCATCACCCAGCAATAGCTACAGTTAACATCTTCCAGACATTCCAATATACACACTTATATGTATAAGCCAGATGTTGACTAGGTCTCTCTGCTCCTTGCTGTCTAGATAAGATGGCTTGGCCCTTCATTTCATTACTGTCTTGAAATTTTGGCAACTTCCCAGGATCTCACATTCTAATGCTCACCTGTGACTCTGGCTTCCTGCTTCTTCTGAATTCCATTCTCAACTTCTCAGCCTACAGCTGCTCCTTTGTTTTCCTCTGGCCATAGACCCAAATGTGGGAATCAGGTTCTTTTGTGATTCAATAGTAACAACAAATCATCCATACAAGGATTTTTCTGATGCATGGCTGACTTAACAGAATGTTTCAGGATGCGAAGACCATTACACTTGAACATTAGAATTCTTTGGTCTTTAAGCCATGCTACTCAGCCATGCACTTTCTCCTCACTTGCTATTCTCTTTTTGCTGTTGTCTTCCCCCCACAAACAGAAATCATTTCCTCCCCCCATTTTTTTCTTGCAAAACAATGCAGATGGTAAAAGACTTTGCCTCCAAACTTAACTTTGGGAATTCCCTTTCTATACACAAAGTCTCCCCTGAAACTTTGATACTGTCACCATCAATAGGAGCCTGAGTCATTAGAAAAGGGCAATTCTCACCCTCATGCATGAATGAAGCTTCGACAGAGGCACAGAGATGCAATACATGGTTAAGACCAAGGCAGGTGACAACAAGACGTGGTTCCACATGGTTGGAATTTAAAGAAAGATGGTAAAACATCAGTTTCCCAGGGAGATAGCAAATAGATCGGTTAGGTATCTTCCTCTCCTCATGTCAAGAGTATAAAGGGGGCAGAATGGGAGATTAGGAAAGCTTTCACTGGGTAGAGCAGTTAGTGAGCTCTCAGTATCCCCACCCCAACAAGAAAGAGATGGGACTCAGATTCTTTCCCTTTCACCTGAAGTCAAAAAGGAGAGGCTTCAAGGGCCACTCCAGATTGATTTGACATGTGTCGTCTGCATCTGGAAAGTCACAGTGGACTAATGTCTGACCTATGCTTGAAAAAACTTAAAAGCCAAGATGGGCTAGATGTTCTACCCTGCCTGTCCTTAGTGCATAGGAAGGGTGAATTTCTTCTGGATTGGTGGTGGGCCCACAGTTAGGGAGTACTGATTAGACCGTCTTCAGTCTTCAATCCAGACCAAGACGATTCCCTGGGGGTCATTGGGACTTACAGGGACAGTCTCTGTCAGGGAAAAATTGGAGAGAATTCATGACAAAGTCATGCAAACACATACTAATGAGGCCAGAGGGGATGGGGGTCCAGTAAAGCCACCAAAGGGCCTACCAGAAAAAACGAAGCTCTAACTCCAACCTAGCTCTGAGGGCATGGAGCCTCTTATCACAGACAAGTTAAATAACTTTTCTGCTTCTTGCTTCTTCCCTTCCACACTGGAACTCTGAAAGGTTCAGAAGCCACAATCAGCAAAATAAAGGGAAAGGTGCAGAAATATAGTGGGCAATGAATAACCAGCACTTCCAGACCTCCACCTGCAGAAGGTTGGAGTCGGACAAAGGGAAGTTCATCTTAAAACTAAGTTTCAAGTTTTGATGATTACATGGCCCTGGATACTTTGAATTACCAAGTTGAGCTTGTGTTTGACTTCACAGCCTGTCAGTATTTAATTATCTAAGAACGATTTTAAAAAACAGAATGAAACATACCTGGGTCTCTCTGAGTTCCATCAAGGAATCTTTGCTCCCTTTACCTTATACAGCCAGAAGACAAAAGTACAGATGCTAACTGATAAATTTCCTTGTATCGTACAAATAATTATTAATAATATTAACCATCATGTAACTAATGCCATTAAACTTCAGTTACTTTTTATTTTCCCCTATAAACAACAGTGACATTAATCTCCTATAACCTTAAGTACTTCTTGGGGATGACTGTGAGGTTGCTGGATCCAGATCCATATTTATGATTAAATCTTGAGCTATGAATTGCCGAGTTCATACCAGTCAACATGTCATCTGTATGAGCAGTTGTGGTAGCTATCTTGGAACCTTCAGTTCTGCCTCCTTAGCGTGACTTTGCTTTCCTGATAGTGACCCTGACCCTGACTATGACCCCAACCCTGTGGGTTGATGTAATATAAACTCTCAAAGGACAGCATGCCTTCTCTGTTTCTGTGGTGATACTTCCCTCCCATTCAAAGTCCTATAATCAAGAATGAATGTCAGAAATGTAAACCTATTCATATTAACAGCTACCTTTATCTTGTTTTTAATAGTCATTATTAGGACAAGATAGATCTGAAAATCCACCCTTCTGTGTATGCCTTGGATAGTTACTTAACTTGAATTGGGAAAACAAACACAGTGGATCAAATTTTCCAACCTTATATTTTCCTTCTAAGAAAGATGAAATTGGTTCCTGACCTTTCAACTTCACTTAAAGTTATAATTAGGGCTGAATCATCAATATAGCCTTTGCCGGAGGAAGTATTATCTATAATCTCTTTCATCTTAAAAAGTACAAGGTATAGGACAGCTCTGTGTTTTCTGGGGCTTTCACTATAGGAAAAACAAATTTAAAAAAAAAACAAGACATATTTTAAAACAGGACTTTAATGGACAGTAATCCCTCTATCTGTATTTGGCCATGAGGTATTTTCCTAAGAAATAAAATTCCTAGCTGGCTGTCACTTGCTGTTTTCCCCATGTCCAATATTCACCAACATAAAGGTCCTATTTTGCCAACTCCAAGCACTTAATTTTCATTCTCATTCATTTTACCATTTTTCTTAAGGTGAAAGTAATACTCAATTATCAAGAGGATTGAATGCATTGTAAATAACAAATGCTATCTTAGTCTCTGGAACTTATCTCATGCTATGTTATGGATTTACCAGGTCTCACAAAATATCAAATATATGAGCCTTAAAGGGGAAAAGTCTCCATACTAGTATATGAAAAAATTCCTAAATTCCAGAAGGGTGAATGAACAGATGGATACTTTTGGGACATGTGTGTGTGTCATTTTTGTTTTACATTTCCTTGGCTCTGCAAGAGAACGCATTTTCTACAAAGTATGGTAGCTAAAGTGAGGGATCATATTAAACTAAACCTGGAAACAAGAAATGAGAAGTAAATAGTTTAGCAAAAATGCAGTTCCATATGTTAATTCTGAAAAGTTTCGTTATTGAAACCACAGATTTTAAAATAACAGGGCCACAGACTAAGACATAAAAGATAAATAGTGACTGATGTAATGAAGACTTTTCCTTCCTTGGAGATGTAGCTGCCATCCTAACTCATTCATACATGTATTGTTGGGTTTTGCTCATTAAGGAAATTCAGTTTTAATAAACTTCCAGAAAAGTAGTTATAGAGTGGTGCTCCCCTGGCCCACAGGCCCCAAGTAATGATTTCTTACATAGAAAGTAAAGTTCTAATGAGGGAGGTGGGGAGCTAGGGAAGAATAGAGTTATTTTAGATAGGTAGTGGGTGTGAAGAAAGGGGAAGGGGTATGGGGGTAGGAAGGATAGTAGAATGAAACAGATATCATTACCTAATGTACATATATGTCTGCATGACCAATGTGATCCTACAATATGTGCAATCAGAAAAATGAGAAATTATACTCATTATGTATGATTTATCAAAATGCCTAAATATTTCATGTATAACTAATTAAAACAAATAAAAAAAGAAACAAAAGTTCTAGCGATATACATGACTAAATTAACACAGACCCACCTTTTGCCACAAACTTATGAAATCTGGATAAGTTATAACAGCATAACACTTTAGAAAACATATCTGAGGAGGAAAAAATAAATGAAAGTAACCCCCAGTTGCCAGAAAGGAAGAATGAATTCCTGCCAGAGCAAAGCTAAAGTATTAGTAGCCTGGTTATGATAGTGGTATAATTGAGATTTAGATAGTTGCCCTAAAATTTATTCTCTGAAGTACAGATACTCACATATGACAGGAGATGAGGACTTCGGTTCCCAGGAGGCATGGTGCTTGACCTGAGATGAGCATTGAGTGCTGCTAGAGTCACTCTCTCTGAAAAAACCTCCACAGAAAACTCTCATGACCAACCTGACAAGCAGCAGGAAGTTTTCTCTGCCCAAAACTAGGGAAAGAGTAAGAAAAGAAACAAGTTTCTTGAGAAATTGAAACTCTGGTCAGCCATACACAGAGAAGTGACAATCTGAGTTATGCCACTAGCTGGTGCAAAATATCAGCTCAAAAACAGACCTGAAATCTGGTCTCAGGCAGGTGAAATCCTTGGTCTTTTGCAGAAACAGGACAATTAGGAGTTTCAAGCTAACAGGACTTACAGGGAAAAAAGCTATTTCTTTTATTTATTTTTTTCTTCGTATACAGTTTTTAAAGCATCCTGTCAGAATTTATCTAACAGATTTGTGAATTTTATAGTTGGAGGTGAATCGATGGTAGCTAGGTTCTACTTGTTGTTGATCATCTCAGACAATGAACTCTTTTCTATGTAAGAAATTACCACTCAGTTCCACATTATTGATTGGGTAATTTGTTTTGTTTTGTTTTGTTTTGGTGTTAAGTTTTTGAGTTCTTTGTATATCCTGGAGATTAGTGCTCTATCTGATGTGCATGTGGTAAAGATTTTCTCCCATTCTGTAGGCAATCAATCAACAAATATATGAAAAAATGTTCAACATCTCTAACAATTAGAGAAATGCAAATCAAAACAACTCTCAGATTTCATCTCACTCCAGTCAAAATGGCAATGATCAAGAATACAAGCAACAATAAGTGACGGCAAGGATGTGGGGGAAAAGGTACATTCAAACACTTGCTGGTGGGATCACAAATTGGTGTAAACCCTCTGAACACAGTATGGAGATTCCTCATAAAACTTGGAATGGAACCTCCATTTGATCCAGCTATCCCACTCCTCTCTCTATACCCAAAGAACTTAAAACCTGCATACTACAGTTATACAACCACATCAATGTTTATAGCAGCTCAATTCACAATAGCTAAACTATGGAACCAACTAGATGCCCTTCAACAGATGAATGGTTAAAGAAATTGTGGTATATATGCACAATGTATCATTACTCAGCTTTAAAGAATAATGAAGGTATTTGTAGGTAAATGGATGGAGTTGGAGAATATCATGCTAAGTGAAATAAGCCAAACCCAAAAAACCAAAGGCCCAATGTTTGCTCTGTTATGCAGATGCTGCTCTATAATGGGGGGCAGTTGTGTTGCCTAGGGAAGAATGGAGGAACTTTGGACTGGGCAGAGGAGAGTGAAGGGAGGGGTCTGTGGGGATTGAAAGGATGGTGGATTGAAACAGACATTATTACCCTATGTATATGTATGATTGCATGACCAGTGTGACTCTGAATTGTATACAGCAGAGAAATGAGAAGTTGTGCTCCATTTGTGTACAATGAGTTGAAATGCATTCTGTTGTCATGTATAACTAATTAGAACAAAAAAAGTATCTTAAAAAGAAATAACTACTCAGAAAAAAATTCAATATGAAAAAATGACATGATAAGCTTATGAGAAAAACAACAACATAAGCAAGTATTCATTACAAGAGAGAGTCAACAGATACAGTCAATGGGGGGCATTAGTGACCACAAGAATCAGAAATAATAGGACAATCTGATAGAAATTATGAAACAAAGAATATCTAAAATAATTCAATATTATTTATATATTTATATATTAATTTGTGGGGCTGGAGATTGAACCCAGGGTCTTGTGCATGCTCTGCCAACTGAACTATATCCTCAGCCCCTTCAATATTATATTTTAAAGGAATAGAACACAGAATGGAGAGCATGTCATTATATATAAAGCACAATTTAAATAACTAGAAGAACCAATCATAACCTCTTCCCATAAAGATAAAAAATTGGTAATTAAAAATTCAAAGGATAGACTAAATGAGGCACTAAACATAGCAGATGAGAGTCTCCATAAACATAAATATAAAATCTGAGAAATAACCTGGAAAACAGTGTGAATGATACATAAATTGAAATGTGAAAGAGAATTAAGCACTATGGAGGATAGTTTCAGGCACCCTAAAATATATCAAATTAAAATTCTAGGAATAAAATAATAGAGTGAAAAGAAAGAGGTCACATTAAAAAAGATAATGGCAGAGAATTTTCCAGAATTGATTAAAGTCATCAATTCTCAGATTCAGAAGCTCAATAGACTTGAAGTTAGATAGATTAAAACAGATTCCTTCACCAGATGCATTGTCACAGAAATATGGAATGCTAAAGACAGGAGAAGATCTTCAGAGCATAGAAAAATATTTTAAGCAAAATAATAAAAATTAGACTGATAGTGATCTCATCACCAGAAACAGAGTCACAAAGAGAATGGAATCATATCTTCTTAAGTGTTGGAAAACTTTAGATTGAAAGCAAATGTCAGTCTAAGTTTATATACGTAGCTAGAAATCTATTGTGTGGGCAATAAAAACATTTTCTGTTTAAAAATATGCATGGAACAACATTCAACTCGCTGTGGATCAAAGACTAAGGCACCAAAACAAAGATCCTGTGTCTACTAGAAGAAAAGGTAGGCCCAAATCTTCACCATGTCAGCCTAGGACCTGACTTCCTTAATAAGACCCCTAAAGCACAAGAAGTTAAATTAAAGAATCAATAAATGGGATGACTAAAACTAAAAAGCTTCTTTTCAGCAAAAGAAACAATCATGTGAAGAGAGCCTACAGACTGGGAGCAAATCTTTCTCACATGCGCCTCAGATAAAGCATTAATCTGTAGGATATATGAAGAACACAAAAAACTCAACACCAAAAATAATAAATAAATAACCCAATCAATAAATGGGCTAAGGAACTGACCAGACATTTCACAGAAGATATATAATCGATCAACAAATATATGAAAGAATATTTAGCAAGTCTAGCAATTAGAGATATGCAAATCAAAACAACTCTTAAGATTTCATCACACACAGAATGTCAGAATGGCAATGATAAAGAATATAAACAACAATAAATGTTAGTGAGGATGAAGGGAAATAGGTATGTTCATACATTACTGGTTCAGTAATGTTCATACATTACTGGAATGCAAATTGGTGTAACCATTATGGAAAGCAGTATGAAGATTACTCAGAATTACCATTTGACCCAGTTATCCCACACTCTTTGGTTTATAACCAAAGGACTTAAAATCAAAATACTACAGTGACACAGCCACATCAACATTTCTAGCAGATGAATTCACAATAGCTAAACTATGGAACCAAACTAGAAGCCCTTCAATAGATGAACAGATAAAGAAAATGGGATATATATATATATACTATATATATATATATATATACATACACACACACACACACACACACACACACACACACAATGGACTATTACTCAGCTTTAAGGAAGAATGAAATTATGGCATTTGCTGGCAAATGGATGGAGTTAGAGAATATACATGCTAAGTGAAAAAAGCCAAACCCAAAAAACCAAAGGTCGAATGTTTTCTCTGATATGTGGAAGCTAATTCACAATAAGGGGCAGGGGGAATAGGGAAGAATAGAGTTACTTTATATTAGGTAGAGGGGAGTAAAGGGAGGGAAAGGAGGATGGGGGAAGGAATGATAGTGGAGTGAAACAGACATTATTACCTCATGTATATATTTGACTGCATGACTAATGTGATCCTACAATTTATAGTAGCAGAAAAATGAGAGATTATACTTCATTTATGCCTGATCTATCAAAATGTATAAATGCTTTCTGCTGTCATGTACAACTCATTAAAACAAAAACATTTAAAAATATACGCATGGAATTTTTTTCTTCAACAATGTTTGTTCAAAGAACTATTTAATGATTGTAATTAGATTAGCAAAGAATTAGCCCTCAGAGAGGAAGTAGGATACAAACAGTAGTGGTCTGGAGATGATTGCTACAATGGCAGATGAATGTCAAAATATTTATTTTTTAAATATTTCAGAATGGACTTAAAAGCAAGGTGGAACTAAAAGGCTAGAAAATACCACAATGGAAGATCACAAATGCTGCATAAAATCAGTGTATTTGAGTTGTTTATAGTGTTTGGGACAGAGTGGAAATATTGATTTGCTGTATTAGATATACTTATTAAAATTTTAGAATAAACATATAAAAATAAAAATAGAATATAAGTATCCTTTATTCCAATAGGTGAGAAGCAAGGGAGTATAAATGGGAACAAAAGGCAAACTAAATAGAAAACAAAAAACAGTCCATATATCAGTATTCATAGTAAGTATATACATAAACTTACCACTAACATACCTTCTAAAATTGGATTTTATTTAAGATATGCAAATATCTGTTGTGCATTTTGTCCTGGACTTTACTAATGCTTACCACTAAATATTTCTTATCTTCATTCTGGAGTCATGACTTGAATTTCACTTGCCTGCCTGCTACCAGTAAGGTATGGTTATATAACATATGATGACCATTCTATGTGAGCTGAAGTCACGAGTGACATGTTGGGATGGAAACATTCATACCCAGTGCATGACATATTAATTTTTCTCTTTTTTTCTGCTATAACCACTAGCAATGCTACTTGACCCTAGAGTAAGCCCGCAGTGGAGTAGAGCTCTTCGTGGACCTTTGAAGGACATGAATATCAAGAGAGAAATAAATCACCATTGTACTGAACTATGAATATGTTGCAACTGTTTATATCCCCAGCATAATGTATAGCCCATTCTCAGTGACTTGAATAAAATATGTAAAACATAAAGAATTATACTTTGAAAATAAAGGGATGAGAAAAAAGCAACAACAGATTATTAGTAAAAATCTAGCATACTAATTTAATTCTGTATGAAATAACCTGTAGGACAGCAAAGAATTGTTAAAGAAATAAACACAAATTCTTGAATAAGAATAAAAGAATCTTCTGGGAAGATTAAAATCCTGATTGTGTACATACAACCTCATGGAATACATGAAGTCAAAGTATATGAAACCAAAATAGAATTATAAGGAGAAATGAACCAATTCACAATAATAAACCCATTCCTGCAGTCCTGTTTTCTTTTCCAGACAATCATGTATAGCTCACCAGGTCACCTGAAACTGGACAATGGTGTGTGAGGAGCACTTCTAACAGAGCCCCTTTTTTTCTTTTTCTTTTTTTAATTTTTTCCTGATAAGAGTGAGATGCCTTTCAGGCCACCTCTCCTCTTTCTGTCTTTGGGAGGATTTTCATGAGCAAGTGAGCATTGAAACAGGAATAATCATTTTCCTTCAGACTACTTATAACATAGTTTATAAAATCTCACTTTTTATGACATTGTTTTTTGCATTGTTGATTGTTAAAGCAGCCTAACAAATATAAAGATGAATTTGCCTTATTAGTCATCAATGCTCATGGCAAAGTTATGGTAACAAAAAAAGCCTAATAATAGGGCAAGACTAGACAAACGGACTGATGGAAAACAACACACATATACAGTCACGTGCCACATAACTAAGTTTTGGTCAAAGACTAGCCACATGTGTGATGGTGGTTTCATAAGATTAAGTCACCCAGTGGTGCCACCATGGACTTAGTCAATGGTAAGTACATTCTCCAATGTTCCCACAATGACAAACTATCCCATTTTACTGAATGCATCCCCCTAGTTAAGTGACAAATGACTCTATGTGTATTTGATTTATGACAGAAGTGGCATTACAAGTAAATGAAGACAAGATGTACTCTTAAATAAATGATCCAAAGGAAACTCTATCTGGAAAGGCATAGAACTCTACCTCACTCACACAGAAAATTATATTCCAAGATGACTGAAGACATAAATATGAAGAGCAAAACTTGCAAATATTTAGAATGTACTGTAGAATATCTTTATAAACTTGGATTGGAGGGTTCTCTAAAGAACACATACAAGCCACAAAACAAACAAAAAAAAGAGTAATATATATAACTGCATTAAAATTACAATCTTCTCTACAACAAAAGTCAACCCAAACTCAGTGAAAAAACAAGTCACAGGCTAAGAGAAGATATTCATAGTGCTGGGATTTAGCTCAGTGGTAGACATGTACCATAGCATGAGGAAGGGCCTGGGATTGGCTCCCAGTTCAAACTCCTAGTGAGAAAGAAGGTATTTGTTATACTTAGAACCAACAAAGAATCCATATCCAGAATGTATAATGAGCTTACTCAAAAAAGAAAGACAAATAATATTTTAAAATGGCAAAGGATATATGTAAGTGCTTACCAGAAGAGAAAATCCTGATGATCAATAAACATGAAAACACTATCTCATTAGTGACAGGGAAATGAAGACTAGATCAGCAATGAGATGTCTCTTCACACCCATCATTTTGGAAATCAAATATGTCTAACCATAATAAGTGTGGGAGAGATAGTGGAATCAGGAAACTCTCAAAAATTGTGGGAGTATAAATTGGCACAACCCTCATATGGGTATTGTCAGACTACCCTCAACCTGAAGATGCTCAGACTCTATGGCAGGTAAATATCCTTGAGAAAAATACTCACATGCATAGGGAATCATATGCCATAAACTTTACTGAACATTATTTGTAACAAATAACAAACAATCAGAAAAAAAAAACCTTAATGACATATGCATGAGGCATATCCTTTATGCATAGAAGGGCTTACTAAATAGCAGTTAAAATGAATATTCTAGATCTTCAAGTATGGACATAGATAATACTCCAAAAGTGTTGAGGGGACAAAAAGCAAACTGTAAATTTATTATATGATTTAAGTAAAATGAAAAAGGAAATAATGCTATGGATTTATTTAAGTACCAAAACATAAAAACATTGATTGGCACATTATAAAATCTTCAGGATTGTGATTAATTCTGGAGTAAAAGGAAAAGAAGTATGGAGGCATTTCAAATATATTTGCAATAATTTCTTCCTTAAAACAATCAGATCTGAAAGAAATATGTCAAAATGTCAACATTTATTAAATCTAGTGTTAAGCTGGGCACAGTGTTTCACATACCTGTAATTCAGTGGTTTGGGAGGCTGAGGCAGGAGGATTGCAAGTTCAAAGCCAGCCTCAGCAATTTAGTGAGGCCTTAAACAACTTAGAGAGACCCTGTTTCAAAATAAAAAACATTAAAAGGGCTGGGGATCTGGCTCAGTGGTTAAGCATTCCTGGGCTCAAAAAAAAAAAAAAATCTAGGATTAGATATATTTGGATGTCTATATATAATTTTCAGTATGCTTATATGTAATTAATTTGCATGCTTGAAATATAATCCATATGACTGTTTTAAATAAAAGGAGAATATGGATTATGTTAAAAATTTAAAAGTTAAATAAAACATGCTATGAATAAAGGTGAAACAATGTTAAATGCTGCTGTTGGCATTTCAGAGCAGAAAGAAGGGAAAGATTTATTAGGTCCCTACTCTGAGTCCAGCTATGCAACCATAGCTCTTCAACAAACTCCTTGTGAATTACCAAAGACTCCAGCAGGCGCTCCGAACATGGTGGCACTTTAAAGTCGGAAAGCAGTCAGAAGGGGTAATAAGTGGACTTCAAGAGGGGCGACCGAGGCAGCTTACCTCCCTCAACATCTGTGCTGAGCCTTGCTCTGAGTTTAAGAGCCTCACGAAGTGAAGTAAGCAAGCTCAGGTCTGTGCATGTCTCTCCACTCACCACAGCTGTGTCTGACCACTTAGTTGGAGATTTTCTCCTGGCCATAGCCACTTTCACAAGCCTGGGACCTTCACAGGTGCAAAAGGCCCCTCACAGGGAAGGGCTGTATGCTTGGTTTGATGCTTTGCTGTCTTTCTCCCAATAAGGAAGGAAGATTTTCACAGGGCTTCTTGTAATTAGTGGTCAGTCCTACTCCTGGCAACAACAGAGCGGCAGTGTCGCCTGTCCTCACCTGGTCACCACTTAAATCGAACTTCCTATTCCCATTGCTTGCCAGATCCCTGCAGGCATCTTCTTGAAGTCCCTATTTTATAGTTTTGACTTAGCTGTTTCATCACATACAGCACCAAAGTGTTCCTGGATAAAAGTGCCCTCCAGCACCAAGCTGTATCAAACTTTGAGTGTCCAGGGCAGAGAGGACAGCATTCCTCTTGATTTTCATATCTGTGCACTAATTCTACTTATATTCAGTGAAACTAACAGCCATAATTCAAAGTAAAAGTGCAAAGAGAGATGTACTTATGGTATCTCACAACAATTATTTATGTTGCACCCAATCTGATTGTATTTTACACACCATTAGCACACACATCCAAGAAAGTCCATTACAATTTTTATCCATATTAAAGGCATTGGCCTAACACAGGCTTTCTTAGATGCTGATTATCATATTCTCAGTTTTTATACTTAAAGCCATATTAAAGAAAAACACCACTAGATCAATATTATCTCTAAACTCCAGACATAAATGACTAATTCATACACTCACACATTCACTTTTGAGAGCTGATGTGGTCTGGACAAAGAAGTTTGGAAGTATAGCCAAAGGCCTTAGTGGCTGGTCTTCTAAAATCTTTTAGCCTTATCTGGCTTCCTGGCCTTCCACAGATGTTTTAGGGAATTTTAGGGTGAGAGTCCTAAGAAAGGGCTTGCTCTGGGCACAACGAGAGGAGGCCCCCAGGCTGGGAAAGAGGACCTTGGCCAGGTCAGAGCTGGGGCAAGCCAAGAGGTTTAGATGCCCTAGTCCCCAGTGGCTCCGTGGTGTCCATGAACAGAAGAATGTAATCCCTCCATGTCGTGGATGAGGTTTGAAGCTTACATTATATTGGGGGAGGGGAATTTCCCTTTAAAAAGCCTCCTTAATTCCTGCATATGTAGAACATTCTGTGGTGTAAGAAGCATGCCTGGAATGGAAGGGACAAATATGCAGGAAGTTTGTACATCCATTTTATACATCCTACGATTTGTGGTTATGAGAGAATCAAAGGTATTCAGGAAAATGACATTCTCACCCATGGCTCCTGGGGAATATAAACCAGGCGTCTCATGTGGAAACGCCTGGAGCTCCCACTGGGAAAACATTAGGAGAAAATAGACATAACAGGGGCATATTTAGTTTTCTATAGTCATCTAAAGACCGCAAAGAGTCTGTGATAGGAAGATGTTCAGATTCCTCTTTGATCTACTTAAACTGAGTGAGTAATCACAACATCTGGGGGCTCCACGAGTCAGAGACAGTGCAGATGTCATCTCAGAGGATGCTAGGCCTTGTGCCTCCGTGCCAGTTCACTCAACCCTTCCAAAATGCACTTTCCTTATCTGTAGCACTGGGATGATATTGAGATTTTCTTCATAAAATTTTGAGCATTAAGTGATCATTCAGGAGGAATGCTTAGCACCAGTGAAGGCATTCAGGAAACCATTAAGGGGTGGCTAGAATGATGATTAACACAGGCAGGCAGGTACTGCTGGTATTGAGGCATGCCTCTGGTGTCAAGACCCTACCTCCTATCCCTAAAATCAGTGCAGAGATACATGCAGTTATGCTGACAGACCTAACAGCCGAAAAAAGAAGGGATGTTTCCATTCTTCTGAGGCTGAGACCTTACATACATGGAGAAAATTTCATGGGATAAAGAGACAGAGTACATCAAAGAAAGGATCCAAGTAATAAAAAGTATTAGAATTTACAATATCTATAGAACATTAAATAATACCAAGGAGGATTAAAGGAATCACTGTCCATCCTAAGTGACTAACATAAAAAGCAATATACCTAAATGAGTCAGTTTGCCAGCCCTGAAGACTGTTAATTCCAGAGTGCCCTTACTGGCTTGCAAAGCATGCTATAGTGTCTCCGTAAGCAGGGTCCCGGCATCTCTAACATTGGAAGATCAGTGGTGTCTCCCTCATGGAGTGTTACATGTTACATATGTATCCCTCAGATGTGTTGATGGTATTTTTTCCATACTAGAGATTGAATCCAGGTAAATCTACCACTGAGTTATGTTCTCAGCCCTTTAAATTTTTTATTTTGAGTGAGAGTCTAGCTAAATTGTGAGAGGCTGGTGCCAAACTTGCAATCCTCCTCCCTCCGCCTCCCCAGTAGCTGGGATGATAGGTATGCACCACTACGCCCAGCTAACAATATCCTTTTTAATAGGTCCCCAGAGAAGAGCTGTGAAAGACAAGACGGCACCACCATCAACATTTTTGGCATGAGTTTCAGACAACAGATCAAAGGATTATCAGTTATGAATGCTCAGTCTGGCTCAGTCCCCCCTTCCTAGTGTGCTTTCCTCCCCTCGGGTCCTCAGTGATGTGGGAGCTCTTGTGAGGACTTCTGCACAAGCCAGCCTACATGCAGTGTAATGACCTGAAAGCCCAGTCATCTGTAGACTGTGATGCAAGCATGAGTCACCTAACCCTCTAAATGTTACCCTGTACAAGGTGAGAGCTTCTTGTTTGCATAGACAATGAGGCCTCGGCTATATGTGATCATGTCGCCTTGGAAAAATCTTAGTCACATATTAGTCAGAACACCCCCAAATCAGAGGGGTAAGCTTTCCTCCAGAGTTTGCATATCACTTATGGAACCCCACTCCCACCCCCGAGTTCCCCTGATCCCAACTTCTGTGGCTGGGGACAGGAGCTTGGCTGAGTGAATGGAAGTCCATGATATAGTCCCTTCTGCTTCATGGAGCACCTTCTGTGACAGGCTCAGCCCTAGCATCTGAAATTCCCTTGTCTTCCTTCCTTCCTTCCATGCATAGGCTTTTTATTTTTTATTTTTAGCAGATGTTATTTTTCCAAGCAGTTTTAGGTTTTTCTAAAAATTGCTTGGAAAGTACAGAATCCCCACATATTTTCTCTCTTTTCGTTTTCCCTATTATTAACACTTTGCACTCTTTTAGTACATTTGTTACAACTGATGTACCAGTTGTGATATACTAAATCCAATTCTGTTGTTTACATTTGGCTTCATTCTTTGTGTTATACATTTCTATGGATTTTGACAAATGTATAATGTCATGTATCCACCATTGCATTATCATGATGAATTGTTTTGCCCTCACATTCCCCTGTGCTTCAACTGTTCATTCCTTCATCCCTCCTACACCTCAACCTCTACAACCAATCTTTTACCTCTTCCAGAATGTCAGATGGTTAGAATGATGCAGAAGGCAGCCTGTTCAGATCGGCTTCTTTAATTTGACAGTATAATCTTTTCATGGTCCGACAGATCATCTCTTTTTATTCTTGAGTAATACTCCATCATATGGAGTTTTCTCTTCACCTATTGAAGGATATCTTGATTGCTACCAATTTTTGACAATAATGAATAAAGCGACCATAAATATTCACGTGCAGGTTTTCATGTGAACACAAATTTTCCAGAGACTGTTGTTTTTGTTTTTTTTTTTTGCCTTATTAAGATCTATAGACTCAGTCTAGGTCTTCTGGTTCTACTTGTTTTTTCTTAGAATTGTAAATGGAATTTCAGCTTTAAACCCTTCCTCATTTGAAAGATGTTTTTCATACTTTAGAAGTTGTCTAATTTTTCTAACTGCTGCTTTCTCATTCATTATAGGAATGAGAAAATAAAAGCTGGAAAAATGTGTGTGAATATGATGGTTACATCATAATAACAGTCACAAAAATTTTGGACCCGCACTCACTTGTTGGCTGGCGCAGACCCAGGTCGGTGGCTCCGAAGCAGCTGCAGGGTCCGGCCTTCCCTCATTTTCTTTGTTTCCTTGTACTCTTTACTTCTTCCTCCCTTCCCTCCTTTCACCCTTTATTGCTTAGAAATCAAGAAAAATAGATTTCCAGATACTCATCTGCTTGAACTCAGTATGTAAAGATTTTTAGTACCACCCTAATTTCCATTCTTCATCAATCACACATTGTAAATTCTGAATGGATGCTGATATTTCTGTCTGATCTCTGAAGTTATGATGAAAAGAGAAACTGGTTTAATCCCAAGGAGGGTCTTCTTTGGCCAGAATTAAGAGTGTTGCCCTCCAAATTGTTGGAGGTACCTGGGGGATGGCCAGTGAGAAGAAAGGGAAAGTGGGTGCAGGTAGACATCCCCACAGGAGGGGGATGGCAAGGGTAGAGGTCACTCATGGTGAGAGGACATATTAGTTCATCATAGATATGTGGTAGATAGTCAGTGTCAAGGGTGTTTAATTTGGGGCCAAGACTAGATGGACTGGCATAGGGATGGAAGACTTTTGATGGCATGGGCCAGTGAGGACACAAGCAGTGTGGTTTGATCCCTCCCATTAATAACTTTTGGGAGGTGTGTCTACACAGCACTGCCATAAAAGTCTGAGAAGAAAAATCATCTGTGTCCAACCCAATCATTTCCCCAAATAAGAGCAAAAATATCTGAATGGAATTTTCTGAATTGATTGATCAATGATGGTAAAACAGTCTTTTGCAGAGAGACTACCAGAATTGAGAATTAAGATCATTCTCTCTTCTCTCTGCCTGTCCTTACAGGTGCAGGCGTCTCTCTCCCTCTACAGGACTGCAGGAGCCACTTCATCATGCTGGTAGTTGGTGCCTCATTTCTGACAACTAGTAGAGTCTCAACAAATGATTAAATAAATTGACCTAAATTAGTTGGAAGTAGCTTGAAGCACATGTTAAAATATGAGGCACTGTGTGAAGAAGAAAGGAATATAGTATCATTTCATACACAAGTCTGAGGACTGTGGAACTCAACTGAGAAGCAAATACACATAACACAAGAATTATCTTCTCCACAAAAGCCAAGGTCATTTTTCTAGGCCTGGGACATGCACCGTTCACCAACTTTCCAGTATTCATATTTCTCCTGTTCCTTGCTTATAGCATCCTACCTTTGTTCAGGAGACAATGTCCCACATTAAAAAATTAAAGCTACATTTCCCATGTTGCCAAGTAGCTGGAAGTTGCCACCTCTGAAGTCTTCACCAGTGAGAAGTGAATTGCTGAGGATTCTGAAAAGTTTGGTTCCCCTGATACACGTGGTACTTTTCCTTCTGTTGCTTCCTTCCTGTCTGTCATGCAGAGGAGTGGAGGGTAAGACCTCCATGATGATAAAACTACTTTCTAAGAAATAGATCAGAAAGGAACCTTGAACTTTAGGAATATAATGCACCCACCTTCAGATGTGTCATTGCATGAGTAAAATAAACTGGTTAAATCACAGTAGGTTGATTTGCATTCCATGCAGAA
>JAJEJO010002388.1:123550-251665 GCA_020662805.1 Glaucomys volans | reverse complement strand
ATGAGGTATAACCATTTAGACTTTTCCACTTATTTGTTGGCTCTTTGAGGAAGGATGTGGCCATCAATAATTCAATCGGAGAAACTTGCATGCACCAGGAAGTCTAATTTCCAAATGTTTATACATTTCCCAGCCAAGGCCAACTCTGAGTGCATTGTCCTGGAATCTCCAAGTTTTCATGGTTTACAAATCTCTCTTATGTCCCTAAGAGGACAAATGCTTTATCTCCATGGTTTTTCTCTGCATCTGTATTCCTGGGAAACTTTAAGTGCTTTTTCCTATTTCTTACTCCTAGAAATTTTCATTTACTTGGTGGAGTCTCGAAATTTGAATTGTCAACCAGCACCCATGTGTTTTGGCAGCAGGTGTTGCCTGGGTCGCCACACTTGAGGAAGCACTGACCCAGGATAAGCATGAGGTGGTTCTGCATGGATGAGCTGGTCCCCATCTGAGAGCGAGGTCTTAAGGGAAAGGAAACTGGAGTCAGGTTTGAGGAGCCAAGTGGGTGAGAGATACAGGAAAAGAAAATCAACACTAGGGAGGAGTAATGATGCTGACATAGATGAAATTGTCAAAGAGAAAAAGTTTCATGTCCATAAAGAGAGTGCTGCCCTAGTACCCTCCAGGGATGAGGTGTGAGGATCAACTGGCTTTGCTGAGGTTGATGACTGTATACTGATTATAATAGGTTGTTAAACCATCACAATGCAGTAGGCACAAGCATTTCAATTATACTTGTGTTTAAATCATTTAAATTAGGATAGGTTGGTATGGTCCAGCTTCTTGCTCGAATGAGATTATTTGAATCCGGTAGAGTGTGCATGTGTGCACACTTGTGCTTGAGAGTGTGTGAGGGAGAAGGGTTGTTGGGTGGCTTGATTCATGTAATGTTTGTGTGGTTGAGAGAATTCTTATTTTAGAGGAAATTAAAAGGCTTAGGAAGAACAGTTAATTATCTCTGGACCACAGTCTTTTTTTCCTAGGGTCAAATCAGCAAGTATTTAGAGCCTAGCCTGAGCCTTGAGAAAGCAAGGCTCACAATGCAGCCTTTGGACCCAGGAACACAATCTTAGTGGGAGCTGGAGAGGCCAGAGCTGCCTGCATATAGTGCACCGAAGCCAGTTAATGAGGACTAATTGGGGTTTCCTGTGCACCAGGCTGAGGGTAATTGGGTCCCTGGACATGCTGACCTTTTCATTCACTCACAATTTAACATGAACTCTTGGCTACTGTGTTTGGAGCTTAAACAGTGGTACATTTAAGGCAGCAGCCACATTCTTCCTCATGACCATCCACCCTTCTTTGCCATTTCCTTCCTTCCTTCCTTCCTTCCTTCCTTCCTTCCTTCCTTCCTTCCTTCCTTTCTTCCTTCCATCCATCCATCTGTCCATTCTGGCCTTTTGAGGAAGGCAGGGCAGCCTTCAAGTGGAGTTGTTCTGCCATTGGAACAAACATTCCTTGTTGCCTGGCCTTCTCTCTAGGGGTGATGAGGAGCAGCACTTAATGAGGCCCCCGGACTCAGATCTGGAGTTGAGAATTTGAGTTGCATGGCTCTGGCCCTGCTTGGTGGCCTCAGCTCCCCCTTTCAAATCCTCTCTACACAGGCTAGCCAGACTCCCTACCTCCCTGCCTCACATGCTGACAGTGTGTGAAGCAGGCTCAGTGCCCAGCCTCTGCTCCTCAGTGGCTTTCTTTTTCTGCACTGGCTGCCTGTGGACTAACTTTATTCCTGCAGCCAGTAGAGGGCTGAAGTGCCCAGTGCACACAGGTCATGGCTAATTTGCAGCATCTGGACCTCTTCTAGCAGCAGTCTTCTTATTACTATCCTTATTAAGAGGAGGAGGTTCCTGAAATTATATCTTGGGCTATTTAGTGCAACAGGATGACCTCTAGGTATCCAAATGTGGTGATTAGAAGGGGGATGCACATTTATTCTTTTGTGCTTTAACATGACCACTCGCAATGCAACCTACCTATTCTTAAAGCAGGGTGACATAGACCTCTCATTTAGGAACTCTGGACCTTTCCATCCTGAAATCTTTTGCAAAGTGCCTCACATGAGTGAGTGCAGGTGCTTAAGGCCATGTGATGCAGAAAGAGGTCCCACTGTTCCCATTACACTTTCAGAGGGGTCTCCAATCCCCAAAGTTTAAAACTCGCTAATCTCTACTCTCACCCAGCCCAGGGTGTTAATGTTTTGCTATGCATATGACATGTAATTTACAAAACATACAGATGAATTATTTTATGTTAATATCTTACAAAAAATAAAGACAACATCAAAATAACAACTTTGTGGATTTTCAATTTGAAGTGATTATTTTTAAAGAGTTGATCTAAATAAAACACCAATCAAATAATTATGCAGGTGGTAAGCTGATATATCAAAAATCAGGAAGAGGTGACTTCTTGATGTTCTGGGACTCACTCTGGCCACACAGGCTTCCTAAAACCACACAGTGTCTACACCTGGCCTTTCAGGTCTCTCCCCACCTGGCATGTTCTTCGACCCTCTTTGTGAGCCCACTTCACATGACTCATCTCGCAGGACTTAGATCTGGCTACTTCATCTTTGAAACTTTCCTGACTCTCAGGTCAGCCCTTAGTGCCCCCCATCAAGACCCCCACACTGTCTTCTTCCACACCCTTTTCAATAGTCAAATGGATATTTTTGTTTAAGTGTCTGTTTGCTCTATGATTATAAAATCCTATAGGAAGGAATAAGGTCTTTGGTTCTTTGCCAGATACCGGGCTCATTATAAATGGTAAAAAACGGTGTGGAATGGGTAAATGGATGGATGAATGGATGGGTGGATGGATGGTTAGCTCATATGCCTGGACTTATCAAGAAAAAAATCAAACTAAGGCACTTTTCTTAAAAACATTTTTATCTACCAAACTTTTTGTAGCAATTTAGGTAAGAAATTGTTCTGCATCAGGAAAACATCATGTTTAAACCATGACATTACAAGACAAACAAACCTAAATTCTTAATCTGTTTCTGATACCAACAAGTTCAGGCAAGTTGCTTAACTAATTCTTCAGTATCCTGATTATAAACTGGAGGTAATGACAAGAACAGCTCATATTGTTCCTGGGAAAATTAAAAGTGCTCCTCCTTATCAAACTGTTAGCTTCTGGGCTGAGGGTATGGCTCAGCTGTAGCATAGCATGCAGGAAGCCCTGGGCTCAAAACTGCAAACAAAATAAGAAAACAGAGACCCCCATAGCTTAGTAGATTAGCACCTGGCACACAGAGCATGAAACAAACATTCATTTAAAACGCTTTGGTTTTGGGTGTTTTGTTTTTTGTTTTTTGCTTTTTTGGCATGTGCATGCCTATCTTTACCCACAGATAAGCACATTCCTCTCTCCTTCATTGACATCAGGCCACAAGATGTTATTTTTCCTACTCTCACACTTGCCTCTCACAGTATCACACCACATTTCTTCATTCCTGCAAACAGATATCTTCCTGGTGGTTTCATTAGCAGCTCCACGACTCACTTGCCTTGTGGCTCTCTTCATCCTCCACAGAACCCCTTGAGACTGGTTTCACAGGAAATGTAGGTCCATGGACAGTGTTGCCCTGGTCTCCCTGCCTTTCCAACTGTTACACCATCTCGTCTCTCTCCAGGACTGGCCTCTCTACCATTTCATTTGGAGTTTCATTCTTTCTGCCTCTACTTTATCCCAGTACCTCATCTTCTTCACTGACATCCTCCCTGAGCACAGCAAACTTTTTAAAAAATGCTCCACCTTGAAACAGACCCATATATAAAGCAAAATATTTACCCCGTGACCCTCGGTTGCTCCTGGTTTAACACTCTCACTGCCTTCAGAGTCAACTTCCCTGACTGTTCTTGCTTTCTTAACTCCTCTGTCCTCCTCACTGAGCTCTATTCTATTTTCTTACCTCAATTTTCTAATGCAGACTTCTTCTCTGAGACCCCAGCCACCTTCTCATCTTCAAATCCAATGATTGTTTTTATCCTGTGTAAGCTCTTGCTAACATTTGTGGCATCTATTGATCCTGTTCATTCCTTAAAAACCTATTTCTTGATTTTCATGGTTCTATGTTCCCTTAGTTTTAGCTACTCCTCTCTCTGTGTTCCAAGTTCCATCTATTAGTGTCTGTCATGATGTTCAGCCTCACCTCCAGCCCCAAGGAATGGAGCCTGCTGTATATAGACTGAGACCTCTGAAATCATGAGTCGCTAAGTAAACTTTTCCTCCTCTAAAATTGTTCTGGTTGGATCTTTTAGTCACAACAGTGAAAAAGCCGACTAAAACACTTGCCTGTCTGAGGCAAAATCATCTTTTTTCCCTTAGATACTCTCTACATTGAAACATTGATTAATTATCTGTGAATCTCTCATCATTCATGCCTTGTTTTTCATGTCTTTCCCTCTAATTCTGAACTGAGTTTTTCCTGAATCTGAATTCACACACCAGACATTCAACAAACTTTAGTTGCATGAAATTGAATGAAGCTTTTTATGCTTATTTTTATCAGCATGGATTAATTTTACAAATGAATGGGGTTCTGAGTGATATTACAATAAAGCTTTTTAAAAATAATATACTACATAATATTCCATATAATTCTAGAAAGAAAATGGTAAAGTCCACAAACTTAAACCTTTTTTGCTACAAAGCACTGAGTTCTGAAGAATTGAGTTCATTGACAAAAGAAAAATGCAAATTTATTAACTAATCTGGGAAAGATTGCTAATTCAAAGGGCTATTTCAGTTGCAATCCCAAAAAGTCTTTGTAGGTAGGCCCTCCCATCCAACACAGAAACTGTGGAAATGCCTTAGTTATCAGTTCACTGCTATGTAAGTGGGTTTTTTTTTTTTTTTTTTTTGGAAAGGTAGGTTTGAGACTCCCTCCAATTTTTCTTGAGAAAAGCTGAAAAAATGGAAACTTCTTAAGTAATTGATTTAGCTTCCCTGAAGCTCCCAGTTCTTGGCAGATTTGAGGTCGGAAACTGCAATAAGATTCCTTTTTCTGTTGTGTTTTCAACATTTGGTTCTTAATCCATATAAAAGTGCAGTTGCTATGAGAGAATGTTGTTGGGTCACTCAGAACACAGGAAAGGAAAGGAATTATCTTATAACACATACACACCCTGCAAGGGGAGAATAGTTCTTATCCTTCTTATAGTTTTCTTGCCAACAAAGCCTTAAAATGGAGGAGACAAAGGAAGAGTTGTGAGAAGACCTTGAAAAGTGGGCAGCTCAGGCCACCATTTTGCCTTCCCATGGCTGGGACGAGCACAAGGCAGGAGTGGCCCTTTGCCCTTCTTTCCTCCTCTTCTGTTGGCCCTGGGTGTAAGTAGAGGGTTGCTACAGCACTGTGTAAAAAACTCATTCAAGTCTTCTGATTGAGAGACTTCCAGCCAGAGTCTGCAGTGTGTTGACTTGTCCCATTCTGCAGGAAGCAAACTGAGGCCCTGAGAAATGAACCCTCAAAAATTGGTTCCTTGACTGAATGCCCATGAGAGGCTGATGGTCTCTGTCTGTTCAACAAACATTCCACATGCTTATTCATACATGGGATATAAACCGACCAGCTAGTTATATTTTACACAGTATTAATGTGCCCAATACTCCCAACCCTTCTGTGACCAGTACAGGTTTTGGAAATAATGGTGAAAGACCTCCATGCTGTGAAACTGCCTTGTAAACCCAGATTGAACTCCCCACAATTTGGCTCTGTAAGCAGGAAAACACAATCACAGGATGCCAAATCTCTGTCTCCCAGACCCTACCTCATAGTTTCCATAAAAGAGAGTACTTTGGGCTTCATCTCTCTTGTCTTCAGTTTCATCATCAACAAGCTAAAGAGAGTAATACCTCATAGCAGCACTATCAGAATTAACTGAGATAGTACACACAACACATGCAAAGTAGAGCTTGCCAGATAGAAAGTGTTCATGAATCATAGTTATTGAGTGCTTTTTTATTTGTATTTTATTTGAGTCTACCTCTGTCATTTCATTAACTTCTCTGTTGGCAACTTTCTTTCCCACAGTCTCCTTTTCCAATTCTAAGTCCCCTATAATTCTCAACCCTATCCAAGTGAAGGCATCATGAGGTCACTCCTTGAAGAAGTTTTTTGCTGTTGGAAGACAGTTTCTCAGCATTTCCTGTGTGAAGGACCACAGGCACTAAGGACTTGGCTCTTCATGAGATGAAGATCAAGGTGGGAAGAGTAAGAGTGTGGTATGTGGGAGCTGTGTGGATCTGCTCCTATGTGTGAGAGTGTACCGTGTGTTTGGAGTTGAACTGGGAGGGTATAGGGGCTTTGTTGGGGGGATTCATTCATAACCTGTGGATTTCTTGGATTGAGCAATCACAATAGTGATACCAGGGACTATTTGAGAAGGATCATGTCCCCTGGGATGGGCAGAGTGCTAGAGAGGAGGAGTGGGGAGAGTGAATCCTTCCTCTGTCTTCCACCACTAGCGTAAAACTTCCTTAGGAAGCTTATTGGGCCTCAGGAGGATACTCAGAGTGAGATGTGAGGCCCTGAGAAAATCTCTGCCCTCACTTGCCCAGCGCCACCTGGGTTGCCTTTATTCCCAGCTCTTGTATTCTTGCTCTTTTCTTAATGTTTGCTTGGCTGTGCCACTGTGGCTGGTCTCCAGGCTCCCATGGACCTCTCACCACTCTCTTCCAATGTGCTAACAATATTTTCTCTTCTCATATTTCTTGTTGATCGTGTGTCTTTGTAAGGGAGGGAAAAAAAAAAAACGGTTCATATATCCACTCACATAACCAGCCACAGCGTTTTTGGGTTGAAAGAGGTATTTCCTTCGGAATTTGGTGTCTTTGTTCTGCCAGGCTCTAACCTCTGCCACTACTGGAAAGGGAACTTGCTTTCCTGAATGGTCTCAACCCTCTACAGAGCTCTATAAATCTCATTCTGTTTGTCACTCATCTCCTTTGCTCTACTGCTCTCAGGACTCCTGATTTCGAGGATGTAAATATAGCATAACTTCCCACCTAGAATTGCTCATGTGAACCAAAGACCTACCTGGGACCTTGAGTGTCTCTGAGAACAGAAGGAAGAGAGGGGGCACTGGGGCTGATTCAAAAACCATCTGACCTAGCTTAGGAGGAGAGTATGTTAGTTTCAGATTCTTGTACAAAGTGGTCTCCTTAAACTGGAAAAGTATTCTGGCATTTTTATTGATTACTTATAGGCAAGCCAAATAGTACTACGTGTTTAAGGATTTCATTCCATTTTGACCTTGAATAGCTTTCTTTATTTTATTTTTTCCCCTCAAAATAGGTTTTTTGATAGTTAAAGCAGTGTTGAAGATGAACAAAGAATAAAATTGAAAAGTCCTACACTTACAAGTGGCTTCCCCTTGGTCAGTCCTGTTTCCTCATTGGTGAGTGTAGGTGTACATTTCCTTCCAATAATGTTGAGAATTAAAGAAGTTTCCATTGTTTGTAAAGCATTTAGCAAAAGTTCTATTACATAGGAAGTGCTCACTAAATGTCGGTTTCCTTTGCTTACATATTCATGAGCACACATTGGTGAGGGAAAATTGGATTGTAAAGGAAATGAGGTCTATGTGGTGGGTCTTTTGTCAAGAACCAGCAACATGTGTCTTGTGGTCTCTCGCTCTCAGCTTTTGGGGTTGGTACGATGTTCACCCCAGATTCTGTAGACCAGCAATATTTTGAAGCTGTTTTTGGTACTTCCATTGGGTTCTCCTAACTGAGGTGGCTCCTGATCCCTGTTGTCAGGAAGGCATCAATTTTTCCACCCTGGTTTAACTGATAATGATATCACATTCATATTTTCCACTACGGGTGAGTGTCCAGGTGGGGCAGAATTATTTACTTGAATTGTCAAGACAGTGCCATTTCTCTCCACAGCTGGTTTCTCAGAAGTTTTCATTATGCTTTATGTTATGTTGGAAAACTACTGTTTTCCCAGAAAAGTTAAATTTCTTTTCTAAATCTCCACTCAGTAACCTCAAGATCCTTGAGTGGCAAACATGGGCTAGGTTTTCTATCCTTCAATCTTAATATTAAGATGTCAAATTTTAGAAAATATATATATACATATATATATATATTTTTTTTGGTACTAGGGATTGAACCCAGGGGCACTCCACCACTGATCCACATCCCCAGCCCTATTTTGTATTTTATTTAGAGACAGGGTCTCACTGAGTTGCTTAGCGCCTCTCTAAGTTGCTGAAGCTGGCTTTGAACTCACGATCCTCCTGCCTCAGCCTCCCAAGTGCTGGGATTACAGGTGTGCACCACCGCACCCGGCTGGAAAATATATCTTGCCTATTACCGATGCCTCTTGACCTATGCTCAAGTTGGGTGTGAGATGAAACAATGCTTTGTCTATTGTGCAAGGGTCAGTCAAAGCTGTCCTTGAATGCACTGCATAGCCTTGTGCTAGGTAATGAGGTAGGCAGGGTTGGAGTAGGAAGGAGGTCTCCCTCATTCACATGAAAAAGGAAGCTGCATTTTGTGATATTTGTGAGCCAAATGAAAGGCAGTGGCCTGTTAGCCATGTATAAATAGCAACTATAATTTATTAGCCAGGAAATTTTCAGTCACCTCACTGTTTAAAATACACTACTTAATCTTTCATCCTCTCAATATTTTTCCCCTTAATGATTTAAAGTGCCTGAAACAGTTTCTATCATTTGATATTTTCTCACTTATTTTAACTCATTGGAAGTAAAATAGTGGGTAATTTACAACTTTTCCCTGAATGAATTTATCGACTCCTTCTCTCTGAATCTAGAGTTATCTAGAAATCTTTGGCAGATGTGATTAACAGGCCTAGAGTAGATAGCGGAGAAAGGCAGTGTGGTCCAGGGTGTGCATCCTCACAGAGTGACCCCTGAAAGGTGGCATCACTTTAGGATTTAATGTCCAGGTCCTCCTTAGGGCTACAAAGTCAGAAACTCTGAGGATGGGATCAGCAATCTGTGTTTTAGGAAGCTCTCCAGGTGATTCTGATGCATGACCAATGTTACAAACATTCCTTTACTATCCTTAATTCACAGCTACTGTATACTTAGTACTTGCTGTGTACTTGGCTAGACTCTTATTTTATTTACAAATTATAACAATCCTTTGAGATTGACACTATTACTCTTGCCAATTGGTCATGAGAAAACTGAAGATCAAAGAAATTAAGATTCCCACCCCAAAGGATTCATTATGTTTCACTTCTTGGAAACAAGAAGACTGGTTGCATATCCTTCCTGAGATGAGGGAGAAGTACACCCTTGTGCTGAGTCAGTGGTTTGGGTTCCTTCTATCCTGTTTTTTTTTTTTGTTTTTTTTTTTAAAGAAAAATATTAGAATTCAATTTACTTAAAAAAAATTAAATTATTTAAAATAATAAATTAAATTTATAAATATAAATATAAATTTAAATTATATTCTTCTTGCCATGTTGGGGCTAGAACCAGGGCCTCATACATGCTAGGCAAGTGCTCTACCTCCAAACCACACCCACCAACTGGTTCAAGATTTTCTTCCAGGACCAATAAATGTAACAAATAAGTGATGACTCTCATGACTTCTGTTTCCTAAAAATGTCACTTATTTTCCTTAAGGCCCCAAAATGTAAATGTATGAGCACACTGTGTTTGACCCTTGTACTAATTGATACCACATGTAATTAAGAAAGGATTCGGTTAATTAATGCCCAGGATGCACTGAGTATGTTCTGAACACATTAAATGCTTCTCTGTAATATTATCTCCCTCTCATTTTTATTTCTATGCATTTGTCAGTCTATTTTTCCTCTCTGAAATATCACTTCTATACCAATTATTTCACATATAAATATCAACCTTTTTTTTCCAAGCCCAACTATACATCCTTTAGAGTTTTCTCAAATGTTCACTTTGGAAAGTCTGTTCTTCACTCTGCTTCCCCAGAGCCCTGTATCTTAGAGCCCTGTATGTATTCTATAAGCCTCACAATACCCTCAGAGTGGGTATACTGTACCTCCCAGACAATCAAAATTATTTGTTAAATGTAGAGATAAATACAACATGGAAAAAATATAGGCATTCTAGAGATATCAGTTTTTCTCAGAGTTGTCATATGAGATGTGAGCAATATGTAGGCATTCTATTTCATATTCTTTCCCCAGGTTTATTCAAAGACTCTCTGGGTAGAAAATATTCTCCTCTCTAGCATTTTAAGGGTATTAATTTATGTCATTCTTCACTGTCAAGTTCCTCATAAGAATAGTCTACAAATGTGAATACCAATTAGGATTCACTTTGTGTACCAGCCAAGCACTCTTGGGAGGACTGTGAGTCTCCTGCTGTGTAACTCAAGTGGAGAGACGTCTTAGATGCTTTAATGTTTGTCATGGACAAATAATCCAAGAGCAGTCACTTGTGCTTTGCAGTCACCAAGCAGCCCGTGCATTCGTTCCCACTTTCACTTATTGTGTCTTTATCTCTATCTTTTCTTTGTCATCATGAATTTATTCAAAAATTCCTAACTGAGCATTTATTAGATACCTAATATGCACCTAGAGCTTCCTTAATGCTGGGTTAGGGGATTCTAGGCAGAAAAATTTCTGTGCATAATGGCAAGGGTTGTAAAATAACTAAGAGTCCCCATTGCCAGTTGGGCCTTTGCCCACTTACCTCTGGAGATACCTGCTCATCCAGTCTCAGAAGCTTTCCTGCAGCCTGCAGGTGGCACTGACCACCTGTCTATGTCACTGCATCCTGCTGCCCAAGATCTACATCATTGCATTTCTTTACCACCCAGTCATCCATCAGTGAGAAGAACATTTTCTATCTCCTGGATCTCCCTGTTCCCAAATACTGGGCACTTACATATTTTGAAATGAATGGATGGATTGTTGGGTAGATGAGTAAGAAAATAAATATAACAAGTTTTGGCCAATAAAGGGCAATGTATTAAGTTATATAATTCTGACATTATCTACCAGGTCCCTTGAAAATGATGGATCTGAAGAATGTTGAGGTGGGTATGTGCTAGTTATTAAAGATATACAAAATCTTCTTATTTCAACATTTGACCTTCCAAGAATCATCACAGGAAAGTGAGGGGCTGAGTAAGCTGTTTCTGATACTTTTATATACTTTTTTTATACAAGGCAAGGATGGTCCAGTGCACAGACGTGTGTCATTAGGACATGGCATCTTGATTTGGAAGGCAAAGGGCAATAGGTTCTTTTGGAGGCAGGACTTAGGTTTCAAATAGTGACTGAATCTCATTGATGGTCCCTGGCCTTCCATGGGAGAGGGAGTTTTAACATATTACAAGAGAGCAATGGGTCTGGGTAGTGAGTCATTTCCTCTTTCTGTCTCTCTGTGGGGTTGGCCTGGGAGGCTGATTTGGAACACATTTGGAGTGACCCCTGATGTGTCCTCACCCCCCACAAAGTAGCCTTAAAAAATATCTTTGTGTCTAACCGGACGTGAGTTAAACTAAAAAATGAGTCTGTGCTAGCCAATAATGTAGGTCATCAAGCTCAGGGGCGGGGGTGCAGCTGGTGAATGATGCTTGTATTGCCTCACTTACCAAAAGTGCCTCTTGGGGAGGGGAGAAATGTCAGGGAGGACATCCTCAGAAGAGGGGCAAACTTAGCCTGGCCAAAGTTTCTTAGAACAGCTACTGAATGAAGTCACGTCACTCCAATGACTGCAGTAGTGGAACCCATGGGAAACCTGGAAACTCACAGGACAGCTGGACACACACATACACACTCAGACATTCCCATGTGCGGATACCCCATGGTGGGTGTCTTTTGTAAAGGGATTCCTCTGCTTTCAGCACCTGCCAAGTGCTGAACCTGCAGATTAGCAGGGTCATGGTGCCTCTGGACATTTGTGTGTGTGTGTGTGTATGTGTGTGTAGTGAGGGTGATGGAAAAGCACCTGCTCCATAACACATTTCTGTGCTGACAACAGGCCTTGGTGACAATGCACAGGCTTCATAATCAGCTGAGCATATCTGTGGGATAGGCACTGAGAGTCTACTGGGGAGAAAAAGCCAGAGAAAGAGAGAAAGCCAGCTCTATTTTGCTAAAAGAGAGATTAAATTTCAATCCCTGGAGGAAAACAAAAAGTGAAAATGAAAAAATGCTAAATGCAGAGTTTATTTTTGGCACTTATTATTTTTTTAAGTGTACCTGTATTTTAAACAGTTATAGAATGGCAGATGCACGTGCTTCATCTCTAGCCCGCCTGGATTCTGCCCGGTACAGCTGGGCATCTCTCTGACCTTTCTTTCTGGACAGAGTGGTAAGGGGGAAAGGGAAGCCTCACCCTCCGCCTTCTGTCTGATCCAGCACAGCTGCGTTTTCTTATTCTTGAGAACCGGACGAGTTTCCTGAGCCCCAGGTTGATATACTGTACCATCTTTGGTGCAGCTGTAATTTTAACAAGGGGAGCTGACTTGAACCTCTCTAATCCTTACTCCAGACACCTCAAACTCCTGAGACTGGTGTGTATGTGTGCATGTGTTTTTAAGGGTTTTTCAGCTGTGCTTCTGAGAAAGTGGCTCAGTCCAAAGTTTAAAAAAAGAAAAGGGAGCAAGGGGGGAGGGGTTCAGTGACACATCTGTCTGATTCTGACCACGAGGTATTTTTGTAGCCTTAACATTTACAACAGCAAAAATAACATTATTATTCCATGCTCACCTACTTATGTCTTTCAATTCCTGTTTCCTCTTTTGGGGTCGAATGATGGACACTATGTCCCTTCTCTGCTTTGAACCGTGGAAGAATTAATCCAGAATTAAAAGTATGAGAGGCGTGGGGGGAAAGGCTTGGAAATCAATTGCAAGTAGTCTCAGAATTGCACAACTGACTTAGGATGTTTTTTTTTTTCTCAAGACTTATATTTTGGGAGGGTGTCTTTTTATGAATGGGTATAGGCCTGACACACAAAATGCGTGGGATTGGTCTGAGGGCCTGGTCTGGGTCAACTATGACATCTGGCTCTTATGAATCTGGCATATTGTGACTCACAGATACACAAATAGTAATCTTTGATAGTGACCACTTGTGACTGCCGACAAATAATGTCAAATGCCAGAGAAACTGCCGTGGTGGCTTGGCTGAGCTTCTCAAGCTCCAGTTACCCCTGATGCTGCAACAGGGTCTGATGTCAGGGAAGAATCATCAAGGCTCTGAGCATTTTCAGTCCTCTAGGACCCCAAGTAGCCTGACCCAGAGCAATTTACAGTCCTGGCATTGTGAGCTCTTCTCTCTTGGAAAAGGTTATGTAGCTCTGATGACAGATGGTGTGGGTTTGAACCCCAGTTCAGTGATACACTCAACTGACAACGTGGTCAGTTATTTAACTCTCTGAGTCTCAGTTTCCTCATCTGTTAGGAAAATTGATGAAACTTAAAGTGATTAAAATAGCTGACATGTATTAAGATTTCCTGTGAGCCAGGCACTGTTCTAAGCAGGATTCCCAAAGTATTTCAGTTAAGATTTTAACAATCTGACATGGCTGGTACTTTTGTCAATGAGGAGACTAATGCACAGCTCTGCTGATAGTAAGCATTGGAGACAAAAGTTCCTGAGCCTTTTCTGAGACAATGGATCTGTAGTTCTTAACCGGGGCAATTTCATAGCCCAGGGGACATTTGGTATTGTCCAGAGATATTTTTGGTTCCCCTACTGTGAAAGGGAGGAGGGTGCTATTGGTATTTATCAGGCTATGGATAGCGATGCTCTTTAATACTCTAGAGTGTGCAAGACAGCTCCTGCAACCAAGAATCATCCACACCAAAATTTCAGTAGTGCTGAAGTCAATAAATGCCACCCCAGAGCTTGTGCTCTTTGCCACCACACTCACTCACTACCTAACACCTGCTTAGGAGGGTAGGATAAAGCACTGAACACAGTGACTCAATACATTCAGTCTGCCATCACTGCTGCTACTATTCCTATTTGTTTTTCTTCAATGTTTCTTCTGTTGCCAGTGATGTCTTGAAGATTACCTGGACCTTGTAATACACATTTCCTTTTGTCAGAAAGGTCTGGGAGGTATAGTAAGAAAAGGCAGATGTCTTCCACATTTTTCTTCCTAGTGCTTGCTGATGCTGTTTTCCCTCTGAATGACTCCTGTGCCCAGACCTCCATGAGGGCTTATGCCTGGCTTGTACCTGGGAGCTTTCTTGCAGGGATGGTTGTCTCCTGGGCTGCTCATGAAGATCACCCAGGTAGATTGGGCTTCATCGATGGTTGTGCCCACTATCAGTGACAAAGAACTAGCAGATTCTTCCAGGAATGGGTCATGTCAATTGTCAAGAAGTACAAGAAATCAGTTTCATGAATGAAACTTGGAAGAAGTTTATGTCATCCTGTAATGTGCATAGCCACTCTGGAATTCTGGAATATCTCCAAAATTCTCTTCTTCCCTAGAAGTTGGGTGGGGCAAGAGAAAGTAAGAGAAATGAAGACCCAAAAGATCAGCAAACACTAAAAACTAAAAAGTAGTTTTTGGGGAAGAGCATCTTGACTTTTCTCTGTACCTCCTCCAAGGACAGCAGTTCTAATCCCCAAGTGGATATTGTCACTTCTTGAAGCTACCCAGTTAGTTGTGTGTTGCTGAAGTTCTCATTGTTCAGGAGCCACCAGAGGCTCCTGAACAGGTTCCAGGTTCGTTGGGGAAAATCCATCATGTGGGAGGGTGGAAAACTGTACACAAAGAGACTTATGCAAGTAGGAAGTAACAATCACAATCATACAATTATTTAAAGTTACCATTGCTTGACATTGTTCTATCCACATAACATGGATTAATGATTTAGTTCTTATAATAACCAGACAAGAGAGATGCTATTTTAATTTTCATTTCAGATATGGGAAACCAAGGCACAGAGACACTAAACTTACCCCTAACTCCAAGATAGCAGGTGGCAGGGCTAGGAAATGAAACTCAGCGGTGCAACCAGAGGCCACACCGATGAGCTGCTACCTGGAAGGGATCACAAGGCGTTTAATCAAGGTGGGCAAAAGTTCCAAAGTTTAGAAAATCAGGATCAAAGGAGAACAGGAACAACTGAAACTTTAGCATACTTTAGCCATCTATATTCCTTGAGAGCTTCTTTTTAAAAATATTTTTCACTAAGCTCCAAAGCTGGTGAGTGGCGGCCTCCTGTGATCATGGATGAAGGGACTTTACAAGCATGTTGTTTCAGATGGGAGGAGAATCAACAAGATGCTGCTGTACTGTGTGGGATTTGAGGGATCAGGGTGATAGGGTTACAGAGAAGGTCTGAAGTGCTGATCAATACCTGAGAACTACCAGGGAGCCCTAGCTGGGTATTCACAAATACACATCTTCCCTGGACTACTCAACATGCATTTTCTAAGTGTCCACTGATACCTCCAGGAGACCAAGTTGGCACACATGACTACATGAAGGCCAAATGCAGCAGCTAAAGGAAGAACTTCATCACCACATATTCTTTCACTGCCAAGGTGGCCCTGTTTGGAAGGAGGTTTTCAAATAGAGAGTTGTTCTATAATTCTGTCCTAGGTTAGAACAGTTCAGCCTACATTGTTAAAATTTGAGGATTGTACGAGAAACTGTAGGGACTTGCTTCTTAGGGAAACTGTGAGCTCAATCAACATCCCTAATAATCCCTTATACTAAACAAGTGAAGTCCTGGAGATCTGGTCATCTCTGATTATCATTTATAATTGAATTTTGGTGCCTTATAGACTCTGATTAAGAGCCACTCAATCATTAGGTTGCATTGTCTGTCAGCTGGGAAGACTGGTGTTTGTCAGTGACCAACCTGCTACCCAGTGGACAGGAGAGATTGCTGAGGGGACTGTGTAAATGTATTGACATTATTAGATTTTAGGACTGCCATGATTATGCATGTATGTTAATACTTAAAATTCTTTTCCTCAAGTGTTGCAATGGATTTTGACTCCTTTCATCTTCTTGAAGCACATGTGCATTAGGCCACGTGCATTATGTCAAGTGGAAGACAAGAGTAAAGACTAGAATGTGAGTCTTTGCTCTGTTCAAGTACTAGGAAGACCTGCAGATTTGCTCCACCTCAAATGCTTTTCTGATCCCCTTTATATCAAAACTCTATGCATTACAAAATAAATATGAGGATTAATGTGACAATCTGTGTGGTTGTACTCACTGCCATGTTGGCCTGGCACCACCAACTCCAAGCCCTCTACCACTCACCCCCCATCCTGACCCCACCCCAGTCTATGTCACAGATGTTCTTTGGCTAAAACAACTGCTTTCCCAGTCCTTACCTTACTGAATGCCTGCACTATCTGCCATGGCTGCCTCTGGTCTCTTAATTTCCTGGGTCCTTGGCAAACATGATTGGCCATTCTTAGACTGATCATTCTTTTGTTCTGCCTGATGAGCACCATCAGTGTCCTCTCCTCTCATCTTCAGACTCTTCTACCTAGCTCCAGGGGACCAAGATGGCACACGTGGGTATATCAAGGCAACCCGTAGCTAAATACATACCTGGAATTCCCAGAATGATCCCACACTTAGTTTGTTTCAAACTTAAGCCATTATCTTTCCATCCCCCACTGGATCCTCTCTGTGAATTCTATATCCCAGGGAAGATGAGCACCATCTCTCTAGTGACCCCGTCAAATGCCTGGGGAATGAACTAAGACTGGAAACTGTATATTTAGTCTCTGCTGCCTTCCCACATCATTGTTTCATTCACATCTTTGTCTGTTTCACCCCTACATGGCTTCAATAGTGTCATTTGTTGGCCCTTTGACCTCTAGTCTATCTCCCTTTTGAAACTGTCCTCACCATGGTCAGTCTCATCTGGGCCACATGTAAGTTTTAGGTCAAACAACCTGTGCTTGATTCCCCAAAGTGTCACATTGTTTATATGCTACAGTATAGAATCCAAAGTAGTTATTTTGGATGTCTGTGTATCTGTGTGTTTGTGTGTGTGTGCACACACATGCTTCACCTCAATTCTACAGGATCTACGGTGTCAGTTTGCAAGTTTTTTAAAGCGTATTCTTTTGGGGGTGGGGAAGTGTACTCTACAGTAGAAATTGAGGAAATCAGACAGGCAGTTACATGGAAATTAAATTAAAATTAAATTACATTAAATTAAAATGTAAGCTTCTTTAAGACAGCTGCTCATGGTCCCTCGTTATGCCTCACAACACTCAGCAAAGTACCTTGTTTCATGTGATTGGGTTCAGACCCAGGAAAGGGGGAACTTGCATTAATCAAAAGCAGATGGGGGCAGTTGAGACTCTACAGGTTAAAATATGCCAGTCTTTGAGAAGAAAATGGAATGGATTTCAGAAACAAAATATTTGTGTGTGATGAGTTGGAGTTTGGGGGAGGTTTTTATATTTTGGCTTTTTTTTCAATGGAAAAAAGAAGCCCAAAAGAGCCAAGAAGACACTAATGGATGAAATGCTTTGCACATATGGGATGGAAAATTGTGCTCTGTTAAGTCAAAAAGCAGCTTCTGAAGACCGTAATGCGGCTGTAGCCTCACAGGTGCCTGACCCCCTGGCCCCGCTACATCACTGCTCCATGTGTTTGGCCCTGGTCCTCCCCTCCAGCCGGCCATGGGGGAAGATCATATTCAGTGAGGCAGAAACTTCTAGAACCGCTTGGAACTGCTGCTTGTGCCAAAGAAGATTCCCTCCTTCTCACCCTTTTATCCACACACAGGAGCATTAAAGAACTAAACAGCTCTCATCTCGACTTCCTCCCAACCTCACTCTTTTGGCTTAGCCTCTTTGGAGGAGCAGCTGTTTTTCAGCTGATGTTGAAGCTCACACACTCTAAGTGAAATTGCCCTATTTCTTCATAAAGAAAAGAACTCCTTTTCTCTGATTTGTTTTAATCTCTCAGAGATAGCGTTCCTACAATGCTGCCTCACTTTACAAGTTTTTAACTTTTCCAGAACCAATGGTTTATATACAGCAGTACAAATCCAGTATTTGTAAATTTGAATCAGAATTGAAATGCACCAAGAAAGGATCCTGTTTAAAGAAACTATGTGGGGAATCCTTTTATTTTTTATGTATTTTTTACTTTTTTCCCTGAAGCAAAGAATCCTTTGATAATTCAGATGATGGATTTTTCTCACTTTCTTTTTCCATAAGACCACTCCATTTTTATGAGCTTAGAAAATTTTGATTGATGTGCAATGGAATTTTTCAACAAGGTACACACACTTGTTCCCAGGACAGCAGTTATTCACAGACTGTGGGACCAACTCTGCATGGCTCTCCTTATTTCCCAGCTCGGCACTATCTAACAAAGGTATTAGAATTCATACATCCAAATGAATGTCATCACTTCTAAGTCATTATGTTGGCACAACCTGGAATATTCTAGCACTGTATTTTGAGTATGTTGATTTGAGTTCCAGTTAGTGAATGTCCCTAAAGAACATGCAGTGACAACATGCCAGTTCCAAGGGCAGTGGTGGTCCTGCATTGTTCTCAGAGTCTGGTCATCAGGAAAGTTCAGCATCCCCAGTCCCCTACTGGTCACCCTTAATTTCCTGATGGCACCCTGCTTCTCCCAGCCCCTTAGCTTCACCTTTCATCTTCTTTAGCAGTATCAGCAACAAAACTTAAACAATACCTATTATAAACCAGTTTTCACCACTTTGCATGCACCAGCTCATTTCTTCTCCACAATAATTCCATGCACTTGATTCGTGGTCTTTATCTCCATTTGTCAAAAGGAGGCTCAGGTACAGGGAGGCACAGGTCACAGAGAGGCAGACTGGAGTTTCAGAGTTTACCTACCACATTACATGGCCTAGCCTGGGAAAGGAGGCAGATTTGACTTCACATCTGACTATGTCTGCATCCTTCTTCATTATTTCCATACCAACAATCGGTCATGATTATTTTTCCTTCAGTAGATATGAAGTCTTTTGCTGAGTAGTTTTGCTCTTATTTTATCCATCTAGTATTCCTTACAATCCTTTTAATTATCCCCATTTGAAGTGAGGAAGTGAGGTTATATAACTCATACAAAGTTACGGAACTCTCTAATTGGTGGGGTGTGGGTTTACCCACAAACTTTCTTCACCATGGTATACATAATTAAGTGACACAGAAAGAAAGTATTGGGCCTCCCCTAGAGAAATTTCGGAAGAGTGGGGTGGACAGGTGGTTTTTGAGGCAGTATTAGAAATCACTGAAATTTTATCACACAAATCTGACTCTTCTTACTGAATCCACCGTTCCCCCTCCATTGTGCGTGGGTGTATTGTGTGCACATATACCCATGCACAATGCTGAGGGGAAAGAGTTGCTTCATAAATTAAGATTTGTCCATTATGAAATTCAATACTCTTATTGAAAGTCACAATCAGCTGGACAAAATTCCACCACCAAAAAACAGCCCCTTAGGACTCCTTCTTCCTTGAGAGAGTGCTTTGCTAACTTGATTGTCAGGAGGTCACTTCAATCCAGACTCCAAATTGCCCATTCTTAGGATCTTTCTTCCTTCCTTCCTTTCTTCCTCCCTTCCTCCCTTTCTTTCTTTCTTTCTTTCTTTCTTTCTTTCTTTCTTTCTTTCTCTCTCTCTCTCTCTCTCTCTTTCTTTCTTTCTTTCTTATTTATTTTTGCTATAGATTTGCTTGGGTTATTGTCTTCCTTAGAAACTTACCAAGGTTCTCATTCTTTTAAGAGTCCTTTCTAATTCCTCAGTTTCTCACTCATAATCTTTTAAAATTTGTTCCAAACTTAACTCCACTCTTGCACTATCTCCCTTCCCTGTCCCCATGCACCTGTTCTCCCCCAGGATGACAATCCACTTTGAACATGACAAGAATTTTCATTCTTCCCTTACTTTGTCCTGGCTCTTCCTTTGGCTTCTGTTTCCTCTAGGCATATTGAGCTCCTGTTCTTTTGACCAGGGCCTGGCTTTCATGTGCCCCTTCTGTGAGTCCCTCCCTGATGTTCCATCTCAGATATATTGCACCCAATAAGATATAGGAATAGCACTAGAGCAACACCTACATTTTACTTAGTGTGTTCCTGGGTCTGATTTACTCACCTTATGCCTTTCAATTCCTTCAGTCCTCTCAACAACCCAATCTTCATCTCATAGATAAAGAAGCTGAAACTTGCTCAAGATCATGCAAGTGATGAGTGGCTGAATCAAGAAGTAAGACTGAGTCTGTCTCATTCTCTTCTTGTTGACCCCAATATCAGGCATCATGAAGTCCAGGGAGGGCAGGGACTGTGATGTGGTGAGTCTTGAATAGATCCTTATACAAGGTACACCCATGCATGCTTATGACTGAAGTAAGATATGCCGATGCTTAAGACAAGTTGATTAAATAAAAGAAGGAAGGTTTCATGATGAGAAAGATCATTCCAGTGTCTGCTGCCCCAGTAGAGAAAAACCAGAGAGGAAAACATGTTCTCTATACTAATTTGTGCCTGACATTTACCTTAAATCAAAGAATGTTGATGGAAGGGATTATTATGACTCTTGGATTCTCAGTCAAAACATATCTAAGAGTTAGCCTTAGCTACCTGGGGCATCTGCATCTTTAATTTCAATGTTGACTTCACTCTCAAAGCCCTGTAGGACCTGAGTGTGTTGTCAATCTTTCCACATACACGCAGGCTCACCTTGGCATTTCCAGGGGGGCGGGTCACAGTCCAGCCTCTGATGATCACCAGAGAGCTTTCTTGAAAGGTTTAACCTGGGCTGCATTGCATAGGTGTGCATTGTATGGGGCTGAGGCAATGGTGGGAGAGGAGGAGAATTCATCAGGCTTCATCTCACTGCTTAGAAATAATCAAGCCAGAATATTAATTTTGTGGCAATCACTCCTCTCTTTCGTGTTTATGGAGAGAGAGAAACAGCTGGGGCGGTTGACATCTGAAACAGGAGCCGCTGATAGTTAGTTGCACAGCAGATGGGCTTGGGTTATGAATAAGCAGCAAATGTGAAAAAGAGAGTCACAGGGTTGAGCCAGGCTTGCTTCGTGCAAAACCAGTTAACCCTTGCTGCTTGCCACTGGTCCATGATTGGAATTGCTGGGCTGCAATTTTTAATGGTCTGAGACCTCGTATCCCTGGATATGACAATGAACAGAGCAAAACTGAACCAAAGAAATACACTAGCAGAGCCAATGTGTGTTTGATCAGTGTGAAATCAAAACAAAGCACAGACTGTGCTCTAAGTGAGTGGCAATGAAACTCTTCTGCCTGTATTTGTACTCTTAGCATGTGCTTAAATCAACACTTCAAAGGTAGGTCAGCATCATGAGGAATAGGGAATCCGTGTGATGGGGATTCTGATCATGATGGTGATTCAAGCGATGTCAGAAAGCTCCTATTTTCCACCAATACCTCCCTGAGTAATTTCTCACTAATGTCTGTAATTTTATATTTAGGAGAATTTTCCTTCATAACTGAATGAAGCTTATTAAAATGCAATGCCCTTGAGAAGGGTGACATGTTGAAGCATTAGTGTATCAGATTCTTTCCAAACTTCGTTTTTCCAAGCTCTCAGAAAGCAACTCCCTGTGGGGTTGGAGGAATGATGGAGCAGAGGTTAAACTAGAGAAGGGCTTTGAGCATAACAAAGGTCTTGAGCCTCTGGTTTTCCTGGATTGTGCTCTGCCCCTTCCTAACTTTATGACCTTGGGCCAAGTCTTGACTTTGGAGCATATAACTTGCTGTGCTAGGGATATCGCATATAAAAAATGCCACTGCAGTAACAGATACTATGAAGAGGTCATGGGAGGTTGTGTTGCTCAGACATAGCAGAGATTATGAAAGCACCTGGACAGGCTTGAATATACAAGCAGAAGGTAGCAGTGGTTTGATGATGATGGTTGGAGGGTTGGGAGGGAGAATAGAAGTTGTTCTTGCAATGGGAGGCAAAGAAGTTTCCAAAAACTACTTGTAATATTGAGAACAGGTTGGAGTCTCTGACTCAGGAAACTAAGATCTTTACCATAGGAAGCATAAAATGGCCAGACAGGAAGAGCCCCTCACTTGCAGTTATAGAGGGGATTCCTACCAGTATTACACAGGAGGTGACACTGAGTTTCCATTTTTGCTTAATATTGAGTGATATTATGACTTAATCCAAGGGGCAGAATTTAACTCTTTCTGTGGGCCAGTGCAGGCAGTGAAGACAAATCAAGGATCTCAGGAATAATCTGGAACTAATCTAGGAAGAGCTAGAGGGAAAATGGGAAAGAATGTCAATTGCCGGAGTCCCAAGCAGAATGGACAGATAGTGCTTCCAGATGGAACTAGGGGGAAACAAAACCTCATTAGTAATTCCTAATGAAGACAGAGCTGTTTGTGTGTTTTGGTACTGGGGATTGAACCTAAAAACATTTTACATACCCACATCCCTATTTATTTATTTATTTATTTATTTATTTATTTATTTAATTTTGAGATGCAATCTCACAAAGTTGCTTATAACCTTGCTAAGTTGCTAAGGCTGGTCTTGAATTTGCAATACTCCTGCCTCAGCCTTTTGAGTGTCTGGGATTTCAGGCATGCACCATCAATCTGGGCTTGAAGACGGGGCTTAAGATTAAATCTGAGCAACTTTAAACAGCAGGAACTATGAGAAAAAGTCTCACACCAAAGGAGGTTGTGGGGCAGATCTGCCTGTGTTAACACTGTATGTGTGGAGCAAACTCAGTAGAACTTGATAGAGGGCACGACACCAGGCCATTCCCAGTCCTGTGCATTTTCAACAGCTCCAATCTGAGGAAGAACAGTGAAATTGCAGCAGGACCACTGATAATGTATAGTGTATGTTAACTTGCATTAGCTTGTATATTAAAATAATATTCTCCTTCCATTTTCAATAAATCCTCCTTTGTTATCTTCATAAGGTCTCAAGTTCAGGAACACTTGCAAGGTGTTTCTACAGGCAGATATGTGACCTTGTGGGTGGGTTCAACCCTTATAACCAAGATATTGACGTCTAGAGTCATTGCTAGCCAGTAGTTCATGAAATAGAACATTGCTTAAGATGAGCTGGCTCCTGGGTTGAATCCATAAGACACAGCTTACAACTTGAAAACTCTGCTCTGAACGCTTCAGCTCTAAAGTTCTCATAATCTTTACCTTATAGTATCATTTAATGGTATTTTCCTTGTAACATCACTCATGCTGGCTCCTCACCTGGTGTGAGATATATGCACATGTGTACACACACATACATACGATCACTTAGATCTCTCAACTGCTCTGTAAATGACAATTAGTGTTCTTGGTTTGGGTTTTATTTCAGATATTGCTATGGCTTGAAACTTTGTCTCCTTTGAAATGCATGATGAAATTTGACAGTCATTGTAGTGTAGGGAGGTAGGGCCTTTAAGAGGTGGTTAGGTCATTTGTTAAGAGGAATTAGTACCTTTTTTGTGAGGGTAAGTTCTCCCTCTTACAAGATTGGATTAGTTATGTGGGAGACCAGACTTTTATAATGCACCTCATATTTAACTCTTACATATTCTTGCTTTTCCTTCTACTTTCTGCCATGGGTTGAAGTAGTATGAAGCCCATAACAGAAGCTGAGAAAATATGGAACTTTACAGCATCCGATCATGACCCGAAATAAACCTTTTTTCTTTATAGATCACTCAGTCTCAGGTATTTTGTACAGCAGTAAAAAGTGGAACTAAGACTGATATTTTTCCAACATCCAGAGTCAATGAAATCTCAGAGTTTACTATTGCTTTCTATACATTCCAAATATGGAGCTCTTTAATTTATTGTTTTTATTTCTCTGCTCCTTTCCTTAGGACTTTTCCTTATTTTTGTTATTTTTCTCATTAGAGCACACACTTTTCTGGTTCTTCTTCTACCTGCCAATCTTGGGCACCAACCTTTCCCTAAAAGTGCCATGATCAAGACTTAGAGTTAATCAATGAATGTGAATGCTTTCTTACCAGTTCTCGTAAAGCTCCAATCACCCAGTATCCTACCTCTCCTCTTTGGCTCTTCCAGTGTCACCTCTGCCACCTCTCCTCTGATAACTTCACAGCAGTCACATTCACCCTCATGGTGCTCATATGCTTGGGGTGCTGAAGTTGAGCTCTTTGGTAAAGTCTCTATCAGCCCAAGCTCAGTGTCCCTCGCAGGAATTAGAGTCTCCTTATCTTACTTTTGAATTTCACTAAGATAAAGGAGGACTAAAGTCAAACTTTTAGTTTCTCAAATTATTTAGAGTAGTTATCAAACCCCACTGCTAACACTGCCTTTTGATATTGGCTCAACACCCTGGGTGCTTGCCACACCCATGGACCCCATCAGGGGCCTTGAGACATGGTTATTACTTGTGCATGAATCAAAATGCACGATACTTTGTAATCTCACGAGCTTGTCTCACCTATGGGCCAGAGATGGGCCTCAGGACCCAATAGAGTCCTCTTGATTGTCAGCCAATGACTGGAAGAAAGTTCTGACTAACAGGACAGTCTATACTAGTCATCTATTGGGCACTCTAACTTAACCATCAAACTTTTTCTTGGGTAGCTTAAACCCATATACTAGTCCCTGGATTCAGAGATAGGGAGAAGACACAGCACCAAAATTGTAGAGCTCTAGAGCAGAGAAAACCCCAGGCCCTCATCTTGGGGTGTATTGGTGTATTAGTCAGTGTGTAAAGTTAGATTTTCATTGCTGTGACTAAAACATCTGATGAGAAAAACCTAGAGGAGGAAAAGTTCATTTTGGGTTTACAGTTTCAGAGGTCTCAGTCCATGGTTGGCCTGGAGGTGAGGCAGAACATCAGGATGGAAGGGTGTGGCAGAGGGGCAGAGGTAAGCTGCTCAGCTCTTGGCAACTGGGAAGGAGAAAGAGATAGAGAGGCAGGGGGAGAAGAGAGAAAAGAGAGTTAGGGACAAACTTGACCCAAAGGCAAGGCCCTAGTGATCTATTCTATCACATCCTACCTGCCTATAGTTACTACCCAGTACAATAGTCCTATCAAATTATTAACCCATCAAATGGATCAATCCACTGCTTAGGTTACAGCTCTCATGGTGCAATCACTTCACCTCTGAACATCTCTGCAATAACACCTGAGGTTTGGGGAGATATCTGGTATTCAAATGATAACTGTTAGCAAGGTCTGGGTTTTTCCATACAGTTCTGGTAAAGAATGATCCATTTATCATTTTATGAAGCAGCATACAAATAAGGTCACATAGTACATCCGTTCCTTATAATCTGAAAGATTCCAAGGACCTGACTCTGGTTCTGTTTTCAGTGGGGGAAAGTGCCCTCCCTATGCTCTCCTGTGTGAGTGACATAGTATTCATATGCTGCCAACTGGGCTTCTCCTGGAAAAGAAGGTTCCTTGTTTCCTTAATCCTTTTGACACCAGCAATTAGAGTTCATAGAGGAAAGTAACAGCTTGAAACATACCTAATGCAAAGCCAGTGCCAGCCAAGGTGCTGTCTCTGCCCTCTTCATGCAGGTAAAACCCTCACCAAGGCCAGAAACCAGGAACTTTGGGCTTAAGCACTGACTACAGATTTGGGTCCAAGCTGAGTCAGCTGCAGCCCCTGGCATATCCCCAAGTGAAAGGAACAACAGGTTGAGGGTTACTTAAGATATGAACTCTTTAAACAGTCTCTCTTTGGGAATGCTTTGACAAGCCAGCCAAAGTGCCTCCCTTCCCTTGCCCCTCCCCATCCCAGCGAATGACAAAGTGCAGGTTGTTGCCTGCAGGTGAGCACAGCTCTGGGGAAACAAGGAAAGCAAACAAATACTGCTATGTGTTTGAATGGTTCCCAGGCTCCATTTCAAAGGCAGTCCCTTATGGCTTTGTTTGCTCCTGTTTTTCCCAGCATAGGTGTTTGATATCACGCAGACCTATTCTGAGATTTCCAAGGAAAAGAGTATTTAGTTTACAGTGGGTAGCCCAGAATTTCCAAGTTAGAAAAAGGGAATAAGTTACCTGTCCACTGTGTATTTCTAAACGTTCCCAGTTGTGCTGGTATCAAGGTGATGATGGGACATGAGAAAGTTCAAACTGGGTATCTGAAAAGAGCACCTATAGCAATGAATTTTCTGAGACAACTCAGAGGCACTATTTGTCCTTGGTTCAAGAGCAGCTTTGTGGGCTAGGGTTGTGGCTCAGTGGAAAAGCACTTGCCTAGCATGTGTGAGGCACTGGGTTCGATCCTCAACACCACATATAAGTAAAATAAAAATCACCTGACAACTAAAAAAATAAAAAAGTAAATTAAAAAAGCAGCTTCTGCACTGGGATAACACTCCCCTTTCCCAACTTCCAGTGTAGCAGAAGGCCAGGACATCAGGTAATTGTTTATACAGGTAGATTTGGAAAAAACAAAATAAATTTTAGGGAAAATAGAAAGTGTGAGATTCCTATAATTTCCCTGTGCATCATCAGATGTCTTGGAAATCTCAAAACCCTTCCTCACTTTTCCTCTGACATTGATATGATGTCAGAAGAACTTGTATTCTGCTTCCATTTATGCTGGCCTAGGTGAATGCTAAAGTGAGCAAGTATCAACAGCCTTCATGAAGGAAATAAGAAAATCTGTCTTCAACCAGAGGAGGTTTGAACATAGACAAAAAGAGATTAAAGGGACAGAGCCCTCCATGAGGGAGTGCAGGGCGGAGGGGGTTCCTCTGTGTCCTGTGCCCTGACCAAGCAGCTGGGGTCAGCCATTGGTGACCAGGCATAGTTTTTGTTCCCCTATCTTGACCCCTCCTCCAATGGTGCTCATCATTGTGACCATCCCTTCACCCAGAGACCACTGTCTTTGCTGCCGCAACCCCAATCAAGCCTGCTCTCAGAAATCATCTTTGAGAAGGTGAAAACAAGAGACAGAGGACAGCATATCTTTCAACCAGTCCTTGGGTATTTGCATTTTAACAAAGGAAGTCATTTTCATCTCTAACTTACTGAAAATGGTACCTCAATTTGAGGTCTTAACAAGGAACTTGAAGGAAATGGCACACAGGCAATGGCACCTGCCGAAAGATTAGCTTAATATAGATGCTTTATCCATGGAATGTAGCTGACATTGTTAGCAAAACAAAAAAACAACAAAAAAAAAAACCTCTTTAAAAACATAGTCAATTTTTGCGAGGCTGAGGCAGAAGGATCACTTGAGCCCAAAAGTTTGAAACCAGCCTGGGAAAAATACTAAGATTCTATCTTTTTTTTTTTTTTTTTTAAATTCAAAACAATAAAAATCCTTTCCTATCTTCACCAGTACCTCTCATTCCCAAGCCCATGCCATGTGCAGGAAAAGGCCCAAGCAGTCGGGCAATGCACTGGCAGGCTAGATTGAGCAGCATGCTGGTAGTTTTATGTAGCACACCTAACGCTTAGACCATTTTGAGACCTGACTGGCAATGGCAAGCAGGACTGGCTGTCCTCACATGCACTGGTCTTCTGCTGGAGTGACAGACAATACCTGTGCATCCAGCCTGAGAGTTCCTTCTCTATTATTGCTATCAATAAATGATTCACACAGTCTACAAAGGAACAAGTTTCTAATCATGTGGTCAGCCATCAGAACAGCTTGGATGGGTGCCTCTGTTCTGGGCGTGTCCAAGTCATGCTCTTCTGAAGTGAAACACAGCCTGGGCAGAGGGAGGAGACCATCTGGGAAGTGGGCCCAGCCACCAAGTTGGCACCATGCTCCTCTCACATCTGTGGTCTGCAGTGTGGCTCTGCGGTGCCAGGGATGTGATGAAAGTCAACAGAGCACAGGTCTGGAGGGCTTACTATGTGCCAGGTGCTGTTCAGGGACTGCAAGTGGATGGTTTTTATAATCCCCATCTTACAGATGATCAAACCCAGGCTTGGAAAGTATCTTCTTGTCTTTTCATCTACACGTATTGACTGAATACCCAATATTTCTCATCATGTCAGGCAATGCTAGAGAATTAAAATGATGAGAATGGCACCTGATTTCAATGTCACTTATTTTTAAATATTTCCTCTAGATGTTTTCTAATAATGATTACCAAGAGACCCATGGAAGAAAAGTAGTTACCCTCCCCACTCCTCCACATCATTAACGTGGCAATAGTAATCTACATAACAATTCCTGCTTGACTAAACCTGGGAATCTTCTGTTAAAATATTTCTGAAAAATATTTTTCTTAAACTTAAGGGTTAATTTTAAATAAGACTTGTAAAGTTAAAACTCCAACTATATGTTTAGTAAATGCAATTAATACAAAGAAAAATGCATGTGATAAATATTAATATCTCCATGTATCCAATGTATAATTTGATTAAAGAAATGAAAAATCCTGGCAGCTTTCAGTTTGCATATTAATAGGAGAAAATTTAAAATGACTAGCCACAAATATGCCTTTCATTTTCTTTTAGTTCTTCCTTTAAAAGAAACAAAAAATGAACTTTCGTAAGTATAGAAATACCCTCGAATTCTATTACTTCATTTAATAAATGATATTCTTTATAATATTCTAAAATTTGTAATTTTCAAAATCTGTGAGGACAATATCTCCATAATTTTAAGTTTAAAATGGATGTATTGTAATTTACTTATTCATTTAGGTCAATTTTTGCTATTTTATATAAGGCTATTCTAAAAAATCTTGTCCTTGCTAGCTTTTTAAAAATTTCTGCTTATATCCTCAGGACACATCCTAGAGTAGTAGCACTGGATCAAAAAGTATGAGCTGTTTAAGGTTCTTGATGCTTATGACCTTATGCTTTCCAGAAGTTTTAAACAATTTTCTTTCACATTAGCAAATGACAAGAGCACCTATTTCCTGTGTTAACACTTCGAAATTTTTTCTTGATTCACAAATTATTAAAGCATGTCCTTTAGTTAGGATTCTATTATAAGTATTTTTCTTTTTGATTTAGGAAAAATATTTGCATATCAAAAAACTAATCTTCTGATTTTTTTTTTTTTTTTGGTAATTCTTTCCTCTATTTTTCCAGTTCATCTTTATGATTTCCTAAGACATGTGACTCCGGTAACATGCTACTGGTATCCTGTAAAATATCTCCCTCTACTTTCTCTTCTTTTTTCTATTGCTTTTAACTTTAGAAAGTTTATATCCATTCTAATATTAGTCAAATATCAGCTAAATAAAAATCACTTCATTTCCTCAAATCATTAATTCCATAAATTATATGTTCACTGAACAATTCCATTGATTCATAGGTCAATTTTTATGCCTATTATATAACATTTGTATTACCGTTGCATTAAAAAATATTTTTACATCTTTTAGAGAAAGTCTTAGCTATTCTATTCTCATATGTATTTTCTTCCAGGAACTTTAGAGTCATTTGCTCATGTTCGAATTACAAAAGAAAAAAAAAATAGTTGTGTCAAGACTTGTGCAAGTATCATATCTATACATTCTTGATCTATCTCCCAATCTATCTAGATTGGTGGCTACTTTTAATTAGAATGCTTTTAGCATTTTATCACGTTGTATGACCTGTAAAATAGATGCACCTGATGTGGTGAGTAAGCAGCCATCCATTTCTACTTACAGTTTTGGTTAAAAAATACCACATATAGTATTGGAGTCTGTCCAGTGCATTTTCAATGCATTTTCATTGAGATGATTATATGGTTTTCTCCTTACTCTTACATGGACTCAAATTAATCTGCTTGCTCATTTAAAAAAGTGTTATGCTTTTTTAAAAATCACTTTTTTTCTTGATACAATTCTGTATTAGCCAGAATTTCTAGGTTCAAGTGACAGAAAACCAAAGCACAATAAACTAAAACAGAAAAGGAAATAGAGCTGATTATTTGACTAAAAAATCTAGCAGCACAGTTGATCCGCGAACATGCAGAATGCCACCAGAACTCAGTTGTGCTTTCTTTGTTTTACTTACCAAACTTCACACTTTTATTCTCACAGACACAGGTCCACAGGAATAGAGTTAGGGTCTTTTTTTTGTTTGTTGCCAATATCTCTGTCATAGCCTATGCCATTCCCTCACTGACCCCAAATCAACCACATACTCACACCTATGCCAATTACCATGGCAGCGTTAGGCAAGGGCTTGACTGAGGCTTAGGACACTTGTCCACATGGAGTCTGAGAACAGGGTAGATTGAAGGTAAAGAAGGGTATTCCCACAGGAACAATCAAGGTGGTGTTACCAAAAGAACAAGGATGGATTCCAGGTGAAAGTACACATTTAGTGTCCACCTCACACCCTACTACTGTGAAACCTCCCAGGGTTGCAGAACTAAGTTGCTGGTTTTCATATATACAGGTTGTTTCTCCAGATTGCCCAACCTATTGAGCTTTCACCTTCTTTTACTATCACAGTAATTCTCCACCAGTTACACTATGAACAAGTGACTGCTCGGCCTGATTTTAGCCTGAGCTGCTTCTCTGTTCAGGGCTTGCTTAGCATTCCTCTGCCTGAAGGAATCCATAATGACTCCTTCTTTAAGTTCTGTTGCTCACCACACAAGCTGGGTGGTGGGAATGGTCTCTCCAGCTTCCCCACTTGGAGTTTATACTCACTTCCTCAACACAAGGATCCAATTGCTGATCCCAATACAGGGTCAAGGGCCATAAAATCAGAAGGAAGTTATACTGTTCCCACATTTTATGAAATCTTTTCCATCATGGTCTCCGATTATGGTTCTTTTTGTTGAGATAGCTGGTTACAGCTCTTTCTGAGCTAAGATCTTCCCAAAACCTCTTCCTTCTTCCCCCATTCCATCACCTCCATCAATCCCCATGAATGTCTCTTTTCTTTAGTGGGCTCTGAATGGGCTCTAGAACTAAATGAAGGGGCTCATGACTCAGAATGGTACTTTGCATTAGTTAAGAGCTTCTCTCTGGGGACCTTCTCTTCACAGTGCCCGTTATACTCAATCATCATTTTTAGGACATAACTGAGGATAATAAAGGAAACTTACCCAAAGCTGAAAGGAACCCCTTTCAGTCACCTGAAAGACATAAGCAATTAGAGTAAATATGTTGGATCTCCCTACCTCTCAGGAGTGTTGCAAAAATTCGAAATAAATTTTTTAAGCCAAATAGCATTTCTTGATAAATAAATAGATCAATCAGACAGACCTAAGAGTATACTAAAAGCTGAAACTGCCCTTTGAAAGAAAGAGGATTGTCATGGGCAGCTATATTGACTCAAGGGGGGTTGCCAGTGAAGTGCACTGGGGAGAAAGCTGCTTTGTGTGGCTTTGGGTAGGGTTGAAGGAGCTGCTAAGAAGCAGTTTAATGCCTTGAGGCTGTGGGTGAGGAAGGTGGAGGAGAGGGTTGGTGGAGTAATTCCTGCACGTTTGTCCAGGTTCCCAGCAGGGTTTGGCTGCTCAGGCTAAGACTGCCTCAGTCCGGTGCTTTTCAAATCAATGCTGAGAAGCACCATTCCTTCCTTGTTTGTCTTGCACTGAAACCAGGAGAGGATTTGGTGGCTCTCACCAGCTAGGAAACTGGTCAACATTCTTACTTACTTGGTTTCTCTTTTCTCTTTCATCTTTTGTTTCTGTTTTCCTTCTCCTGGAGGCTCATTATACCTCAAAAGCTCACCACACCCACCAGGATGAATTTAGGCTTGTGGGCAAAGCAAAGCTACCATATTGGACCCTGTAGAAGCTCACTACTGGGGCTTCCAACTGTGAAAAGACGCAGTGGAGAAAAATGAGCACTGCTTCTTACCAAGCTCAAACTGGAGAAAAGAAAAACAATTTGAGTTAATCTACACTGTTTTGAATCTGCCTGTTTTTCTCTCTTATATGGAAACACTGCAAACTCTCCTGTTAAGCGGGAAAATGAAATGCCATTCTTTTGTACAAGTCAAAAATCTCTGGTCATTTAGCTCGAATGCCAAGTACTTTAAAAGATAGTTATATAACATCTTATTATCCAGTTGCCTTGTTATTATTCATCTTTTTCTTCACAATCGAAGACCAACAGACATCATAAATGTTGTTGAAGTCCATTAGGTAAGAAATGCTAAGGGGATACATCCTAATGATAACAGTAGCCTGGTTTATCCTTTTTTTTTTTTTTTTTTTTTTTGTACCAGTGATTAAACCCAGGGGCACTTAACCACTGAGCCACATCCCCAACCCTTTTTGATATTTTTTAAATTTTGAGACAGGGTCTCATGAAGTTGCTTAGGATGGCTTTGAACTTGGCAACCTCCTGTCTCAGTCTCCAGAGGCGCTGGAATTACAGGAGTGCACCACCATGCCTGGCTAGTCCAATTCATCTTAACTTGGCACTACTGGACTTTTCTCCGTAGTGACACTACTGTTTATCCTGACTGAAAATTGAGAATTCAGTGTGCCTGCATCCTGACTCCCATCTGACATCTCACCTGCTACTCTTTCTCCTCTGACTTTCTATAATATTAAAATGTGAAGATAACAACCATGCCAAGGCTTCTCTAATACCTGAAATGTGCTTGTTATTAGATACCCTCAGATACTTTGAGGTGTTAGGTGCCATTGGCACAAGAAATTCAAACTGATATGGAAATGGGACATGGATTTCCTGTTCTTATGAAAACTCTTAAACACAGAAGTTATTATGCCACACAGAATATTAAAGGCATGTATTACCCTGAAAGACTGTGTTTGATTAAAACTACATAGAAATTAGTCATCTTGAATCAATAACATCTAAGGAAAATTAATATAAATAATGGGAAAGATCCGTATTACTATTTTCATTCAGACACCTACCTTTGCATTATTCCTAGCAATGGACAAAAGTATTTATAACCATAGGGTGTAGCCCCTAGGGAGACATAAAATAATCTAAAAGGAAGGTAGATAGAGTTTGGAAAAAATTGTATTCAATAATGCAATATCATTTTTTACTAAGAAAAAATGTCATTTTAGCAATACAAACTTAAAAAAGAATAAAGTAAAGTAAGTTGTTCAAAATTATCTGACCTAGTGGGTTCCAAAAAGTACAGGAATTCTCAGCCAGTGGTGTGGCAGAGTCCCCATAGTAGTAGTGTATACATGAGAGTGAAAGAGAGAGAGAGAAAGAGAGAGAAAGAAGTATCTGTATGGATTTTTAAACATGCTGAAATAAGTAGAAACTTCTAGTTCCTTCTTGGACTTGTTAAGTTTTCTAGGACTGAAATCAGAAAGACAATGTGTTGTGTTATGTCCCTGGGAAAGCACCTGCATTGCTTGCATGTGCATCCACATGTGACCCTAATAGTCATAAGTGGCTTATTTTGCCATGACATTGTTGCAGATTAAATTACTGCTCCAGTGTAATTTATAGACAGTGGTTGAACCTAAGGATTTCTTTTCCTTGTTTGGGTGATGGGTCCTAGGATATCAAATTTCCTTCATCTTTATTTTGTCCCATGAAACTACTTGATTCTAGAGAACGCAGAGCTTGGCAGTCCTTGATGAAGCATATTTATGAATTCAAGTCCAAATGAATCCAAAACATATGGATTAAATTTCCCTTAAAATATCTAAATTAGAGGTGGGAAGTACTTCGGAGAATGCACTGGGGTCCTGCTGCTCCTCAGGTCAATGTTAAAGTTTGAGCTATTTTCTTCCCAACAGTAGAGCTCCAAGCTTGCCCATGCTGCCCAGTACTTGAAGACCTCCATCTTGGCTGACTCACGGTTGCTGCTTCCCTGGGACATACAGCCCTTAATACCCCAGAAATGGCCCACCAAGATCCACAAGGCCATGCATCCCGCAGAAGAGGAATGCTTTATTGAGTGATACAGCTTAATGTCTCTTCTGGGTTCCTGCCTCATCCAAACCCTAAATACAGTTAATGTCAAATGTATAGGACTAAAAAGAGAGCCAGGAAGTCATCCAAAAAAATATTTCAAGACAGAATTAAAGATGACTTTGACTTTCCCTCCCACAAGTCAGAAACATAGTGAATAGCTCATAATGTTTTAAAAGGAAAAACAAAACAAAAGCTATTCTGTCATTATAGCTTGCTTTATTTTTCAGATAAACCAGAATCTCTTAACTTCTGGAACAACTATATAAGAGCTGAACTTTACCTCATCTTGAATGATAATGGTAAGAACTTCAAATAAAGGTGGTTTGAATATCTAATGATGTTTTATATTCTCTCTCTCCTTTGTACAAGGTTATTTCATTCAAGGATTCCAAATCGTTATGAACATGAATAAGATTACTTTTTAAAAATCATTATGCCTTTTCTACATATCCGACTGCCTAGGTTTGAGAGAAAATGATTCTTGTATATTTTCTTATAATGACAATAATTGTATTTGTCTTTTCTCCCCACGAGATCACATTAATTTTCCTTCTGGTCTTTGGCCTCAACCAGAATATTTCAATGAAGTTCCAGTCTCTCTACCAATAGTTGAAATTTGAAAATTTGTATCTAGAAATTTGCTCTGTACATGACCAAAGAGATTGTGTTTTCACTGGATAAAGTTTGGTTTTTCTCAGACTAATGACTCCTTCTTTGAGGCCAGTGGGTCACCACAATTCAATGTTGTCAAAATCTGACCATGTGCATTCATCAGAATTCAAAATTGCAATGTCTTTAGAACCAGGCACACTAAAAACTTTTCTTGGACATTGAACAGGCTCTTCCTTATTAGTGTTGTGGCCATTAGATTGCAGCTGATCCAAGGCAAGTCACTGTAATTTTAACACATCTGAAGCAAACTAGTTCTTTCCCTCTCATCTAAGGGAAATGAGAAGAAAAGGCCTGCACTTGGTGTCATTTTAAAATCCATAATGAAAGAGATTAAATTTTATTTCTTCATAATTAGTACTTATCACAATTAAATATCCTCATCAAAATAAACCTGGGCTAAATAGGTTCTGGTTGTCAGGGATTAAAAGTTGTCATCGTTTGACTTTTTTGACAAAATTTTAGCTCTAATCTTGACACTCAAAGTCTTTGTAGAGCTACAAACATGAATTTGGAGAAGTGGCTTTTTAATAAACTAACACTGTAGGGAAAATAAATTTTAAAGATTTGTATCAAACCTTGTATCTTGTGGCCAGAACCATCTGATATTTTTGGTATTCAATTGATGGTTCACTATTTCCTTCTCATGTAGTTACTACCTTTCTGTCTAGATTTTATCTTGGCCAACTTTGCACAGGGGAGAAAATTATGAAAACATTGGAACAGATGATGACTTTGTGATATATTCTCCATGACCCTCAAGTAACAGTTCAGACCTCCATCTAGAATAAAGCCATACCTCTCCCGAGTCTCTGAGCTTCCCCAGAAAGACCAAGTGTTCTAATTCAAGGTTGTCTTAAACAGAGATGCTAAGTGGATGATGACTGTTTCAGGGTGTGTCTGTTCTGTGCAGACGTTGCCTCCATCCTGTCATCATCCTCCAGGCTCTCTGAGCCAGACCTCCTTGTGCCTTGACCTCTCATAGGCTTGAAATCTGGCTAGATCTTGCTCTCTGACTGGAGGCAGCAGTGGGAATCTCCATTAGGTCTTAAAGACTCAACATCTGGCTTTTCTTCCTTGCTTCACTAGTAGTTTTTGAAAGTCAACTATTAGTGGCAACCCATTCTCAAGGAGAGTACTCACGTATCTCACTGTATCTCTGTGTCACACACTGAACATTATCCTTTTGGAGGGAGAAAGCAAATAAAGTAAATTCTCTTTAAAAAGGACTACTTCCTGTTTCATTTTTATATGAAGGTAATCCTTTACACCCAAGTAAAACCTCCATTTATACGTCCTGCTTGCTTCAAGTTCGTGGTATGCGTGCATGTGTTTGCTACTTACTTTTTTTTTTTCATTAATAGTCCAAAGTTACCTTAATTTGGTCAAAATGCAAATGATGCATTTTTTTAAAGCAGTAAATTTCATGAACAAAATTAAATGCACTCTATTAACCACCCTAACTGTAATAAATCTTAATATTTGGTAGAGCAAAAAAATAAAAAATAAAAATCAAGTGCAGGGGAGTAGCGTACAGATGAAACAAGAGAATAAAAGGTGGGTTTTATTTTTAAAAATTGTTGTACCTACTTCTATGACCTAATAATCATATGTGATTCATATTTGGAGTCTCAAGATGTTAAATTCATAGCAGAGCATATGTGTGCCTCACACATGAACAAAAATACAAAGTTTTTTTCTTGGTCAATTTGGTTTTGTAAAAACATAAGAGTTTGTGAAAACAGGAAGATAAAGTCAGTTACTTTGTCCCTTGTCATTAAAACTATCTACCACTGACCTATTTTCAGCCCCCACATTGCTTCCTGACAGCATTTAATGAACAAGTCCAATAAACTACAGTGGCCTTAATTCCCACTTGCTCTGCCCACATAGGTAGGTATTAAATAATTCATTCTGGAAAATAATTGCATTTCCTAAACACAAAGGTTTTTGACTCTTCTGGAAAGTATTACAGATTAGTAATCTGTAGAGAGATATGGATGAAAAGTCTACTGTGCCCCTGATTAGGCCTGTGATCTTCACTGAGTTCAGCAACTTCTCTGAGCTTCCACACATGTCAAATGGAGATCATAATACTTGCATCTCAAAGATGGCATGGTGACTAAGTGAGACAGGATGTGCAAAAAGTGGGCCCCAATGCAAGTTGATCCAACTTAAGTCATTAGAATAATTTCAAATCCCTCTGCCAACATGAGGTAGAGAGCTCAGGTAAATGTACAAAATAGATGTTGCTACAGAATTTGTTTGATTTTCCCAATTTTACCAGGCACAAATATTATTCAGATAAATGTCTACAGATCTTACCTGCCTTAATAAAGACAGAAACTGACAGTTTTAAGTTTTCAGTTCCTCACAGAACATGAACACTTGCTAAAGAGAATTCAAATGGATGGAATTGTTCCAAATGTTGGGATATAGCTTATAAATACAAATGTGTAATCTTCACAGATGAAAACCGTTTGACCTATATATGTGCACTTCAGTATAGGGTTGTATACATGATAATGGTATCTTTTTATATTGTGTAAGATAATAAACGATTCCTAAAGATCATTTAGATCATGATTCCTAAGATCATTTACAGTCAGTGGACCATTATTTTCCTCATAGAAAAATTTCAATCCAAATTGAGTTTTATAGTCCCTTGAAAGATTTTAGTGGACTCTCAGAAGGCCAAGATGCTTCCTCTACTTAAAACAGTCCTATTTGTATAAATAGAGAACGATTAAAAAACAAAAACAACAACAAGAAAACTACTCACTGAATTCTATATCCCATGACCCACATGTTGTATAAATTTTTTACTACTATCATCAAAAAATGGGTTCGAAAAAAGATTCAGAATATATGATGGAAAGATAAAGGATCACATTAGTATATCCATTTTCTAATCTCTAACAAAATGAACTTGAAGCAAATACATATCATCAAAGACAAACACATAGTCCTGTGGAAAAAAGGTACAACTTAACATCATGAATTTGAAAAGGAACAAATGAGGGAAGAGCAAGAAAGATGAATTACTTTAATTCATGTAACTCTGAACCATGACCCTCAGATTCAGTCTGGGGAAAAGAAGTGGAAAACTCCAAAATACGATGTCATCAATACCCCTACTAGGGGGAATCGTAGAAAAAATGAGGTGCGTAGGTTTTGGAGCATGGGATGGGGAGGAGAAAGGGAAACTCTGGAAATAATAAGTCCCTCTTAGATGCCTTGAAGTCTCACCTGAGGTCAAAAGGAAATAAAAATGGGCAAAACTCCCAAACAGAGAATTAAGAGTCACTTTGAGTAGTAATCTCCAGAAATAAGCAGGCACTTAATAAATGGAAGACAGGAGAAAATAAACAAGAACTCAGGGAGGAAGAAAATTCTGAGGGAAGGAGATCCCTTGGTAGAAAAGGTAAAGAGTCATTACTTAAATCCCAGGGAGTGATATTGGCCAGATTCTATTGTTATATTGTGTGCATGTATGACTACTTAACAACAAATCCCATCAATATGTACACTATAATGCACCAATAAAAAATGTGAAAATAAAGAACTACTGCTTCTACTTCTGAATCAGAAATGTGGCCACAGTCTTGCATGTATTTATCTTTGCCTCACTTGCCAGAAGGGGATGCGGACAGATGTTTGATAGCTGTGGGTGAAGCAGGAGAAGGGAACATTAGCAGATACTTCCATGGTTTTCTGAAGTAGGTAGGGGAAGGAGTGTTTATCCTTCAATGTGACCCACACAAGATGAAGAGGTAACCGGTAAAAGGGAAGTGAACTCCAGTTCATGCTCCTGAATCAGATCATTGAGGGTAGAGCAAAAGTCTGGCCTTCCAAACACAACTGTTTATTGAGGTAGAAAAGTGTTGCCTGGTCTTACCCTCCTGGCAAGCTCTTGAGAAAAAGATGAAAAGTTCAAGAAAAGATACATCATCCTGACTGCACACTGAAACTCTAAGGATTAAGGCAAGTAAAAGTGACAAGAATGTCCAGGAGAATTTTTTAGATTGGCGATCTTTTAGATCTCCAATCCACTATTTAGCTAGTGAGGGGGGATCCGTACCTATATTATGATAACTCATAATGAACTGGAAAAGTTTGGCAGCAAACTCTCTGGGAAAATTAAAGCAATGTGCAGCATCTGTTAATTTCCATGGTGTAAATACTTCTGCCCTAATGAATTTGAACCTATCAAAGTGACATCCCTGAATGCAATGTTGGGAAGAAATACAAACATTTGATCCTCTTGAATCAGCTCTAGGACACAACTGATGGAAACGATGCAAAAAACAAAACAAAACAAAACAAAAAAACATCCATGGCAGTAAGCATGAAAGAGCACGCCTTAGAGAGATCATGCTTTCTATGAGACAACATGAGCCAGGAAATAGAGAGAATTTCCTGCAATGAGTGTTTTAATTTCTGTGACTTAAACAGAACAAAAATTTTAGAATAGAAGCAAAGCAAGAACAAAATATTAAAATGATGGGGTGTAATGTCAAGATTAAGGAAACAAACTCAGGATGAAAGTTTTAAAAATATAGAATACTAAACAGACAAGAAATACTAAGAACAAAATTGATCTCATTAAAATAAATACAAAAAAGCTTTACTTCAGTGAAAGAATACAGGAAAAATTCGATTAAAATTATTTTGGAAAGCAATGCTTAACAATAGAAGTGAATCAGGAGGCATCACATATCTGATCTGAAATTTACTATGGAGTTGTAGTAACAAAAAACAGTATGATATTGGCATCACAATAGACATGAAGACCAACAGCATAGAACAGAAGAACAGAGACAAATCTACATACCTACAGCCAACTGATATTTGACAAAGGCACCAAGAATATATTTTGGAGAAAATATTTAACAAATGGTGCTGGGAAAACTGGTTAGCTACTTGAAGAAAAATAAAACTAGCCCCCTACCCCTCACCCTGAATAAAACTCAAATAAAAATGGATCAAAGACTTAGAAATTAGACCATTAACCTTACAAATGCTAGAAGAAAACATGCACTCAACTCCCCATCATACAGGTGCTGACACCAACTTCCTTAACAAGACCCCCCAAATGCAAGAAATAAAACCAAGAATCAATAAGTGGGATGGCATTAAACTAAAAAGCTCCTGCACAGCAAAGGAAATGATCAAGAGAAAGCATACAGAATAGGAGAAAATCTAGGCCAGCTACTCCTCCAATAAGAGATTAATATTCAGAACATACAAAGAACTCAAAAAACTTAACACCAAAACACCAAATAACACCACCAATAAATGGACAAAAAGAACTAAATAGACATTTCTCAAAGAAAGAATCACAAATCGCAACAAATAAATGAAAAAAAAAAGTTCAACATTGCTAGCAATCAGGGAAATACAAATTAAAACTGCAGTAAGATTTCAACTTACGAGGGTCAGAATGGCAATGATCAAGAATACAAACAATAAGTGCTGACACGTTTGTTGGGAAAAAGGTACATTTGTATCTTGTTGGTGGGACTTCGGATTAGTACAACCATGCTGAAAAGCAGTATGAAAATTCTTCAAAAAACCGGGAATGGAATCACCATATTACCCAGCTATCCCTTTCCTTGATATTTTCTCAAAAGATCTGAAATCATCAGTCCTGGGTCTGTAACCCCCAACTCAGGTAGCAGTAAGCAGGGAAAGGAACTATAAAAAAATTAAGGAAGGAGATAAATTAAAAGCTCATAACAATCAGTATAGTCACTGCAATAAGTCCATAAATATTTTTGACCTTTCACTGCTCTTGAGAAAAACAGATAAAAACATTAAATGTGTATCTCCAATGTAGGCATGTTAAAAAAAAGTTCTGAAATCATCATACTCCAGCAATACAGCCAATTCAATTCTTAGCAGCACAATTCACAGTAGCTCAATTATGAAATCAACCCAGCTGCCCATCTATAGATGAATGTTTTATCTCTCTATTTATCTATCCACACATATACATGCATTTATATGTGTATATGTATACATATATATGTGTATATATATGTATATATATTTATATGGAGAAAGAGAGAGAGAGAGAAATACACAATGGGGTTTTACTCAGCCATAAAAAAGAATGGAATTATGGCATTTGCTGGTAAATGGATGGAAATGGAGAATATCAAATACCATAAATGAAATAAGCCAAACTCAGACACTCAAAGGTCAATTTTTTTTTCATATGCAGAAGCTAGAGTTAAATAAAGGAAAGGGGAGAGAAGGATAAGATAACAAAGATAAAGGGAAGATCAGTAATCTTGAAGGAGATCAAGAGGCAGAGTGGAGGGATGGATAAGTGGAGGCAATGCAGAATGAATTCTGAAAAATTCATGCTATGTGCATATACAAATATACCACAGGGAACTTCGCTTTTATGCATAGGTAGAAAGAAACAACCAAATAAAAATTAATATATGAGTAAAAGGAAGTTTAGTAGAGATACGAGATTGGATGAGAGGAGAGAGGAAGATGGGAAAAAACAGTAGGATCATGAACTGAAATTGGATTCCATGCATATGTGAGTTTGTCAGGATGAACTCAATGATTGCATATAACTATAAAGCCCTAATAAAATAAATAAATAAATGCTTAATGGAAAGATAATTGATACAGAATACAACAAATGGTAAAACAATGAATGGGGTGGATAAATCTCATTTATATTATGAAGTCCAAGATTTTAAAAAAACAGCAACTTAAATTCAATGGCACTTTGAAATACAACATAGGATTTTTTTCAGGAATGCAAAAATGATCCCTTATTAGAAAATCAAATAATTCATCATTTAAGTAGATTAAAAAGAAAAAACATGTTTATTTCAAGTAGATCAAAGCATAATTTATATAATTTAGCAACTACTAATTTTTAAAAATAAGCCCTGACATAGAATTCAATACATTTCTGTGACATGTTGTATGTGTGTGTGTGTTATGTGGATAGTTGTGTGTGTGTATAAACACATGCAGTGAAAACCTACTACCATCTTAATGGTAAAATACTAGAATAGTTCTTATTAAAGATTAAGAGGGATGCCCTCTATAACTATTTAAAATTCATCTGCAAAAACTAGAAAATGCAATTAAGGAACACATAAAGATAATAATGTAATAAATAATTGAAATGCAGATATAAATATTATCATTATTTGCAAAATATAGTCTTGAATACCAAAACTTCCCAAAAGAAAGAACCAAAAATTATTAGAAAGAATAAAATCATATAATCAAGAGATAGTTACAAAATAAAAATAAAAATCAATAGTCTCCCTATTTGTATACAATATCCAATTAAAAAATAGATCAGAAGAGCATTTTTCCTTAACAGAAAAATAGAGAATATATATATTTTAATGTAAATTACCTAAAGGACTTGAAGAAAACTCAAGTATTAAACCATATCACATCTTGGATAGAAACAATTTCAAAAATATTTTTTTGTTTATTCATTCACTTACTCATAATATATTTGAGGGCCTACAGCATTGTTCTAGGTTCTAGGAAAACAGCAGCAAACAAAATAGACAAAAGTCCCTAACATTAGAGAGGGGGACCAATGAGTAGAATCACAATAAAAAATATATTGTATGTGATGGTTTTCAATCCTATGAAGAAATGTAAGCCAGGTTGGGGTGGTGCATGCCTGGAATGTCAGCAGCTCAGGAGGCTGAGGTAGGAGGTTTGCAAGTTCAAAACCAGGCTCAGCAATTTAGTAAGATCCTAAGCAACTTAGCAAGAGCCTATTACTAAAGAAAGAATAAAAAAGAGCTGGGGTTGGCTCAGTGGTTGACTGCTTTTGGGTTACTAAAACAATAAATGAAGCGGGAAGGAGTGATGAAGAGTGCTGAATAGTTGAAGTTGAAGTTGAAGTGCTGAAGTTGGCCATGCTTTTAAACAGCATGGCCCGAGGGCTGGTCAGGGAATATCTCACTGACAGGTAACACTTTAAGCTGTGACCAAAGAAAGTAAGGATGCCAGCCTCACTCGGAGAGGGTAAAGCATTCTAGGCAGAGGAAGTACCTTGTGCAAGGTTCTTTAAGTGAGAGAGGATGCTGGTATTTAGAAATATCAGACAGTGTTGCCTAGTGGGAGGATTTTTGGTCACTGGGGGTGTGATTTTGAAAGGAATGAAGGGGCCTCTTTCTCTGTCTCTTACTGGCCATGAAGTGAACAGTTTTACTCTGCCACACACTAGCACCAGAATGCACTGTTTCAGGCCTGAAGCAGGGAAGCCAACTGATCATGGACTGAAACCTTTGAAACTGTGAGGCAAAATAAAACTTTTCTCTATATAAGTTCATTTTCTCATGTGCTTGTTATAGTAATGGAAAGCTAACTGTATTAAATTGCAAAAAACATCATTATAAGCATATACCCAAATCATGACCCTATCAAGGAAAACATTAAACCATAAAATTAGAAATAATATGTAATACAAATAAAAACTGAAATTAAAAGACAAAAATTCTATTGTATTTCATCTTCTGTGAAATGTCTGCTCAGTTCCTTATCCCATTTATTGATTGGGTTATTTGCTTTTTTTGGAGTTAAGGTTTTTGAGTTCTTTATATATCCTAGAGATAATGCTTTATCTGAGGTGCATGTGGGAAAGATTTTCTCCCAATCATTAGGCTCTCTCTTCAGATAATTGATTATTTCTTTTGCTGAGAAGAAGCGTTTTCGTTTGAATCCATCCCGTTTATTGGTTCTTGATTTAACTTCTTGTGCTTATTTACTTGAAATAGAACATTTTTAAAAGTATGAAAAATCTAACATTCTGTTAGAAAACAACATATAAAAGGGCAAATAAATATGCCAAAACTTGTTCAAATCTACTTTTGAGTTAAATATTCAAAAGCAAAATGACACTATTTTCCAACTAGTCATTGAGATACATTATCAAAAATTTTCCAAACCTTCTTCATAACATGAAAAAATTTGTAACATCCAAATACCTATCGTAGGAGTCTAGTTGGTTTTTTGTAAATGTGTATGCATACAATAAGATGTAATGTGGCTATTAAAAAAGAATGAGATGACTTTCCTATGTACATATATGAATATACCACAGTGTTCACCATCATCATGTACATCCACAAGAAATTAATTTAAAAAAATAACTATGGGTAAATGTTAGAAAGATCAGTAGAATAGAGGGAAGGGAGCAGGGATGGGGAGAAGGGGAAGAAGAGGGGCTGGGGACTGAATTAGAACAAGATATTCCATACTTTTATAATTCTGTCCAAATGATTCTATTCTCATATATAACTAAAAAGAACCAATAAATAAAATAAGTTTCTTATCAGCTCATTAAAAAAAAGAATGGGATAGATCTGTATTACATGGAAAGACCTTGTAACTAAACATAATGTTTAGAATGTTTCTGTTTGTAAAAGTTTTTAAAGGATTTATGTATAAGTAATAATTACATTAATTATAGTGATAAACAATAATAATAATAATAACACCCAGCACTTTTTTGGTACCATGTGCCAAGTACTATTTTAAACAGGCACCTTACTTCTCAACAACTCTAGCAGATAGGCATATCATTAGGCCCTGTGTCTTAGACAGTCCCTGTGAGTTGCCTGTAGTCTAGTCCTAGTTAACCTTTACTACACTGACTATTTTCTGGAAAAAAAAAATTAGTTGTAGTCACCTGGGATAAAAGAATTTAAAGTTGGGTCTTAGAATCTACTATACTTCACCATTATTTTATAGCTCACTTTTGGTAAGTGTGGGATTTAAAGAAAAATGAAGAGTTTTTTTTTGTTTTTTTTTTTACTATTTTCTCAATAAAACAAATAAGAAAATGAAGAGAGAGAGAGAGAGAGAGAGAGAGAGAGAGAGCAAGGAAGGAAGAAGAAAGAGAAGAGAGAGGGAAGGAAGAAATTTCAAGCATCCTCACGAACTCTAGGGAAAACTGACCCCAGCTGGCAGAAGCATCTCTCCTTGGCATACAGCAATGAAACCTGAAGTTGCTTAACCTGAGAGCACCAGGCCTTTGCCTCTGAGCTCCCTTTCCTGAGATGGTGTATGGGACTGACTTGCTGGGGCAGAACCTGGGCGCCACTGGGTTGCATTTCCTATCAGCAAAGAGATCAGAGAAGGATGCTGCCCTCTTTATCATGTCCTATCTATTGATCAAATTCTCTCCTTTTCTGTGTGCCTGACACCATGATACCTAGGAGCTCAGAGGGCTGCTGGACTCAGAACAAACAACACTGCCCCGGGGGATACTCACTTTCAATCCCTTGGGAAGGGAGGCCTGAGAGCCAGCACTGGATGGCTAAGTCCTTGGCAGAGGGGCTTGGTTTCTTTGGCAGGAAAGAAGTCACCACATGCCTCCACACACTAGTTAGATCACCACTTCCAAAGGGGAGTTAACTGTGTCCTTCACTAGTGGACTCCAGTGTCAAGCATGCTGGCAAGCTCCTGGTTGCCACCTGAAACCTCTAGAATGCTGCATTGTTCTTTTCCAGGTCCTGAGGGTAAGAGAGAAACCTGGCCATTATTGTGGAGACACAGAGAAATAAAATCAGTCCCTCTGCAAGTCCACAATCATGTGAACTGAAAAAGTACCTGGTGCAAGAGTTAAAAACGTAAGAATGGTGGAGGGGGAGCTCCAGAGTAGTTTCCCAGAATCTTACCTTAATTTCTTCAGGTGATATAAGGAATAGGTTAAAAAAATCCATCTGACCATAAAACTCCTGACTCAGAGAGCTGAGTGGTCAGAAAATTTGTCAGTGGAAAATATGTTGTTTGTAGTGTATGTGTGTGTGTGTGTGTGTGTGTGTGTAAAAAAGTACCATATTCTCTTCCAATGGTGAAGTATTAGAGAATGCAGGTGTATATTTACAAATTTGGAGTATGGGAAGAAAGTACAGAGGCAGATTGCATGGACTCAACAAGAAATGTTTGGGAAAAAAACAGGAACACTGTTTCCATATATCATTACTCTGGCGGTTTCATGAACTAGATTTCTTTTCAAAACTAAAGTTATTCAGTCTCAAATCAAATTTGGGGTTGCTTCTTTTATAAGAAATTATTGATATGGGTGTAGTTCACTGGTTCTCAGTCCATTTGGTCCCAGGACTACTTTGTACCCTTGAAAATTATTGAAGACCCCAAAGAGTCTTTGTTTATATGAATTATAACTGCCTATTTTTACAGTCTTTTAAATTACAACTTAAAGTGTTCTTAAAATTAAGTAGTTTACTAATATAACTATAGCAGTCTCTGGGAAACTCCACTGTTCAATCTTAGAAGACTGAGGGTAAAGAAAGACCATGTCTTATCATTATTATTCTGACAATAGTTTTGATGGCAGAGATCTTCTGAAAGAGTTGCAGGACACATAGGGATTTCCCGGCCACGTTTTGAGAAGTACCAGTCTGATTAATAAGCAAATAGTGAAGCACTTGAGGAAGGTATCCGGCAACCACTGGGGGTCCTGGTTGGAATAAAATACTACTCATGTTGCTATTTCCAATATTAAAAAGTTACTCACTGGAAGATGAGCTCTCTGGGTTGGAAGGAGGCAAGTTAGGATTCTGAAAATCAAGACACGTGACATTGTGCTTTGGGAAAATCATGTAGAAGAAAAGAACGTGTTCATGGTCGGTTCAACAACAACCTCAACCACCTGGGACCCCACGATGTCCAAGCCCACAGTTAATGTCTGGGCAATTTAAAGACTTCTGATGAAATCGCTAATTAAGAGTTTGCAAGCTTCCAGAAATTAGAAATCTAATGACTTTTTCTTTTCTTAAAATAAGTGTTGTGTTTGGAGCACTGTGCCAAGGTCACTTTGCAAAAATAGTGCTCCAATTGTAATTTAGCCACAGGTTAAATTGGACCAGACAGATCTTTTGATTGGAAGTTTATTTTTATCTCTCAAGGATTTGTACAAAAATGATGAGAAAAGAGGAGGAAAATACTATTAAGAAGCTAGTACAATAAAATATAAGATTTATTTGTTTATTTCTGTGTTTGGTTGACTTTTGGAAAGGTCTATGTGGGATAGCTGCCATGTTAAAGTCCAAAATGTGACCTTCAGGGAATATATGGACCACACAGGAATCTGATCTTCTGGGACTATATGTACCACACAGAGAGTTGGAAATGGGAATAAGCAGTAAGAAATTTAATACATTAAAATTCAAAAATAATTTCTCCCAAGGTCATGAATCTGAAAAACACAAATTGGCTTATGGCAAATGGACCCAAATAAACTATGAAATATTGGACTATTTGTGATCACGATTTCTTCCCGTTTTAGAGAGTCTAGTGTACATGAAGATTAAAGGAGGTTTGCTGCACAATATTCCCAAATAACAAGATCACACATACACATGTACATATACACATACACACAAAAACATCCTGGGAGTAGGACTCCCTGTTTTGTGGGTTTGTCCAACTCCAGGCTTGCTACAGCTTCTAGATTGGAAATACTGAGAGACAATACCAAAACAATTTCTGCTCTCTACTAATAAGCATAGCCTCAATAGCTGTAAAACCTTTGGCAAGCTAATTAACCTATAAAGATTCATTATATCAAACAATAGTTATAATAACGTATTCTTTGCAGAGTGGTGAGGATTCATTGAAATCTTATGGGCAAAGATCCTAGTTGTTCCCTGATACTTAGAAAACACTGAGGAATTTACTCCATTCCCACTTACTCCATTTGATTCCAAAGATCAGAGCAATTCTAAAGGCCTCTGAACTTTGCATTTTGACAGGAAGATTCTGAATCTGTAGGAGATGCTTAAACAGAAAGGTGGCATTGATTAATTTCTTGATATTTGGGAATTTGGTTCACAAATTAGAGAAGAGGTGTTAGTAGACAACATTGCTAGAAAAATAACTTGTTAGGAGAAAAATGAAAGCCTGTCATGTAGTTGAGGGGGTGAGAAGGATGCTGCAATTGTGAATAACTGCATTATTTACATTTGTAATTGGTGTGAAATGTAAGGTTAATTGTGTGCAAGCAAACCAGACTAGATTTGCTATTTTTTCAGTTTTATTCCAAGTGTAGACTTCAAGATAATTACTTAAAACATTTGTGCCAAGCAATGCTAAAAAAGAAATACACACAGAGATATTTAGTGTCAGTGCAGGAAGGACTTTGGAGATGATCAACACTGTTTTTCAGTCAAAGGAGTCCTGCCTCCAGGCAATATGAATTTATGTGGGAACTTTTTGTTGTTGTAATAACCAGTGGGTAGGGTTGCTGATCTGGCACTAACTTAGCACTTCAGGGGACCAGGGATGCAAATTATATTGTGATCTTCATTAAGTGGGCAAGCAAGGAGGCTCCTCTGACTTCAAGTGCAAAGAGCATCCTTTCCAGAAACCAGAAATATGGGCATTGCAGAGGATTAGGGCACTTATCTGATTTCTCAGTGACCAAAGAACTAGTTGACTGAATTAGGATTAGTATCTTGGCTCTGTGCCTCAGTGCTTATGCCAATAAATCTCAATAATTATGATAAAGATGCAATCGGAATTAAGTGAATGAGAATAAATTCTGGCAATGATAAAATATTTTATCATTTTTTAACTATAGTAGACTAACATTCTTGAAGAAAATAAACAGTTTCTAACTTAAATTATTTGCTATACAGTTATCTGCATATTTCAGCACAAAGTTTGCTTCAGTTCTCCAGATTGTACAACAGAGACCTGTTAGCTTACAACCATAACAAAAAAAGATAAGAGCCAAAAAAAAAAAAATTGCCACACATAAGCACTATCTTCTTTTATGCATTACATAGGCAAAAATAAATATTATGTATCATTTTACTGAATCTGTGACATACGAAGAGTTTGCAGTATTTTGTGCATATCAACATTTCTTTAGTTGAAATAGGTGTTGAAATAATTTAGTGCACTCAATTCAGCAAAAGTCTGCTTTTGGGGGTCTTAACCTGCAAGAGAGTAAGCGTGGGAAACACCAGAGCACAAATGATTCAAGTGAATAAAGTTTTTGGATTAAATGAGTTCACAGATGAAAACCATGGCCCCAGTTACTCAAAGTCCAGTAGGACGGAATTATGTACCTCAAGAAGCAGGCCGGCCTTCTCCATGGTCAGTTGGCAAACTTTTTCCCATGACTCCACAATGTGCAAACAGATGGCAATTTACAATTTCCAGCTACTTAACTAAAAAGTCAGAAATAGAGACTCCACTGGTCACAAAGGAAGAATAAGCATACATGTGTATTATCTGTTGGTGGAATTATTTTTTCTTTCTGTGCCATACATTAATTTACACCACAGGCAATGATTCTCCTTGACTAGCTAGAATAGGGATGAGTATTTTTATTATTTCTGTTTGTTTCCCTTTGGAGTGTTTGACTGAGATTCTCTCCTAGAAGGGAAAGACAGGCTCCATGTAAGTCATACTGATAACTTTTGAATCTGTTCAATACTGGATGAGGCACCTGGATGAGGAGTAGTCATAGCTTTTTCTGACATGTTCACCTCTGTTCAGTGAAGATAAGAAGGATTCTCCTGGGAGTTCCTGTGTTTATATCAGTCAGGGTAGAGCCATGAGTAAAGGAATAGAGCCATCTAACAGCAACTCATTAGTAGACACTATAGATGGTCATGGACATTGGGCACTAATCCAGTTCCATCCATGTCCAGAAGAGCAGCAGGGCAGGAACTCTGATGCTCATCCACAAAGACTGGAGCAACTTCTCTTTTTCAGCTTTGTTTCTCTCATTGTCTAGTTTTCTCTTTTCCTCTAGTGTCTGTCTTTTCCTACTGCTATCCAGCTCTTTTATTTTTATTTTATTATTATCCTTCAGGGTTTTTCCTCTGTTCTCCTTTCTCTTAGTTTCTATATTAACCAATCATGACATGAGATAAATACTTAATATGATTATGTATCTCAGTATGGTATTCTTCCCTCAATCTGCCTTAACATGGCAGTATGTTTGAATGCAACTGCATATTGCTTATGTTCTTCCCAGACAGCAATTCCTATTCCTTGAGCACTCTCTACGTATTCACACATCTGAATATTTTGCCAGAGTTGTCCTTTCTGACACCTCTGCTTACTGATAAACTGCCAATATTTCAAGTCTCTGTTCAGATGCTACCTCCTACATAAAACTTTTTGGCATCTTCTTAAGGGGCTTTCTTTAGGTGATCTCTGTATTTTCTCATTTGGTCAACTAATCGAATCCTAAAACTTTATTTACTACTTCAATGTGACTAGTGTTCAGTCTATAATTCTAGATGTAACTTTGATTCTGAACTTATTGAATATCTCTTTGTGAATCGCCAGCTTATTCTGGAGGACAACAAACTCCCAGTAAAATACCAGCAACTCCTAAACTTGCAAATATACACAAACATGCTTACATACATACCAGGATGTTAATGGACACATTTTTCTGTCCCATCCTGAAGAGCAGTTTGGATAAGCTGATGCATGAATTATTTTTAAAAATCTGTAAAGAAAAATTGCAATTTTCTGAGCTGGTTTGTCATTCACTGCTCTGTTTGCCCTCTTACCAAGGCACACTTGATTCATGATGGCATATTGCACCAGATCCCTGCAGTCCCTGCCCTCTTCAGGCTCTGAGGAACCTCTAGCCATTCACAGAATTCCGAAGTCCTATACCTGTTAAAGGAAGTCACTCTTAGTAAGGCACAAGAGGGAAGTGTGTGGTGCTCTGAGATTCTTCCGACACTCTAATATTCTGTCTGGAAAGAGGCCTGCAACTCACTTAAAAACTGCTCCTTATGAGCCAGACTATCAGAAACACAACAGCCACAACACAGATGGGAGTTTATTCTAAACCAGACTATGCAGGGGACTAGACAAAGAGGTCAGACTGACACATATCCCTAGTGCCTTCTGGATTCAATAAAGAAAATGGGTGTCTGTTTATTGGAAATTGCTATGGTGGTTTCCATAAATAGTGGTTTGTGTATCCATATGTTTATATGTCTGTCTGTGTGGCTACTTATATTTTAAGAGGACTTGCAAGCCAGAGGGAAACTAAGGCACTCCATTATGTCCTTCTTCTTTGCCAAGTGTACTGCAAATTCACTACTTATTGATCATTTTTTAAAAGCTTTAAATTAAATGTTTAAACCTGAAGAACAAAAAGAAGATTTAAACTTTCTATCTTTTGTCCACGCTCTGTGAATTTAAAGCTAACTATGGGCAGATCTGCTTATTTCATCTTTTAATATAATTGTTATATCTTTTCAATTATATTAAAACTAAAAATACATCATATATGCATAGATAATTAAAACAGCAATTTTATGTACAGATCCACTAAATCCGATTTGATCAGTAGGTTTCAAACTTTTAGAACAATTTATTCAGAAGGGAGAAATTGAAAAATATAAAAACTATCCTTGACAAATTCATGTCATGTAAATATGGGGGAAACCACTTCAGGGATTTCAAGGTGAGAAGTTTGTTTCATCAACTCATGTCAAGGTTACTCACCACCACCTTCAATCTACATTCTAGATTTCTGAAAAACTCACTTCTTTCTTTCATGAACTCCCTACATGAACTGAATCCTAAGACATAGGATATATAATGGACCAGTTATCCCATTCAATGACAATGTTAAAATCAGTCAGTTTATATAAAAGGTATAGCTGCACAAAAATATAATAGTTTTATTCTCAGATTTTTTTTTCCTCCACGCAGTAGAGAAACCAATTTTATGAATAATTCCCAGCAATGCCCAAGTTAAAATCTTCTGGTGTGTTGGAAGCTAAAACCACTGATGAATCATCATATTGATGAATGGCCACACAAATTCAGACCACACAAGACTTCAAACCGGGCCTAGAGTAGGTCAAAGAATTATGAAGCATTTCAACTTCTCTGTGAAAAAAATTGTTACTGAGGACTGAAGTAGAGCAAATTGTATTCCATGCCTGCATGAGTATGTCACAATGAACCCCAATATTATTTTTTAACTATAATGCAGTAACAAAACCATAAAAAGGAGCATTAAAATTGATTGTTTAATTAATATTTTAAATTTTATAATCTGCAAGAACTGATTCAATTTAATGTCTCTTCATGGATGTTTTCAATTCTTTGACTAAGTGGTTAGACGCTGTTAAATGACTGATAATAGTTACTACAAAGTTTTTTTAAAAGTACATCGTGTTTAAATGAATTAAACTTCTTCCTTTTCTCAAAAAATTTGTTTAATAATGCAGTTTAACTTTTGTATTTGTTATATTTCATTTTTTTTCATTAAAATTATTTAAAGACTCAAAATTCCCAAAGAAAATTGCACCCTAAAAATATACAGTGTTGTAACCTAGCAGTCATCTTTTTAAAATGAAAGACTAAGCTATCAAGAAAATTTAATAATTTATGGAGAGATGTCTTGGTTATTATTATTACTGTTACTAACTACAATTTGAATCATACTACTTCCAAATTGGAAAACACTAATAATAAACTGTATTCTAAAATGATTGACTATAACTCTTATTTTAATAAATGGTTCATGAATAAAATTATTGATTCCAATGAACCATATAGTTTTGTTCTGTTTGTCATCCATCAATGTAGTCCACCTAATTGCAACTTGTTAACTGTGGTTAGTCATTGCTTTTCCATGCTACCTTCTCCAGTGAGCTGCATTACAAACTTCACAACAAGGCAAGCAAGCACTTCCTAGACTTCAATGGGCAGGGAGGCCCATTTCTCCTGACAATACTAATCACACCAGTTTTCAAAAATAAACTTTATTTCTTAGAGAAGTTTTAGGGTCACAGAAAAATCAAGCAAAAGGTACAGAGTCCCCACATATTTCCTGCCCCTACATACACATAAACTCTGCCATTTCTGCAAGTAGTGAACCTACAGAAACATATTATTAGCCAGAATCCATATTTTATATTAGGATTTATTTATTTATTCATTCTATGGGTTTTTAACAAATGTACAATGACATTAATCCTATAGTAGAGTTCCGTCACATTAAATGTCCTCTGCTCTATGGATTTATTCCATCCCCTTCTAATCTTAGAAACTATGGATTTTTTTTCTGTTTCCATAGTTTGCCTTTTCCAGAATATCATAGGATTGGGATCACAACGTTTATCACCTTTTCAGATTGGTTTCTTTCACTTAGCAATATGCACTTAAGGTTCCTCTACATCTTTTCATATCTTAAAAGTTCATTTATTTTAATATTCCATTGTCTGGATATAACATAGTAGATTTATTTATTCATCTAAAAAGGACATCTTTGTTGATTCCAAGTTTAGGCAATTATGAATAAAACTGCTATACACATTTGTGTGCAGGTTTGGGGTGAACATAACTCCTTTGTGTAAAAACCAGGGAGAGTGATTGCTAAATCTTAGAGCAAGAGTATGTTTAGTTTTGTAAGAAGCTGCCTGTCTTCCAAAGTGGCTATATCACTGCATTCTCACCAGAGTGAATGAAATTCCTGTAGTTCCACACCCTCACCAGCATTTAGTGTTGTTACTATTTCAGATTTTGGTCTTCTACTATGGTCTATTATAGTGGTGTTTCAATTTTCAATTCCCTAATTACATATAATGTTGAGCACTTTTGTATAGGTTCATTTCCATTCATATATCTTCTTTATTGAGGTGTTTATTAAGTTCCTTTGCACATTTTAATCAAAGTATTCATTTTCTCATTATTGCTTTTAAGGCCTCCTTGTATATTTTGCATGACACTCATTAATCATATATAGCTTTTGCAAATATGTTCTTCTAGTGCATGGCTTGTCTTCTTATTCTTTTCACACTATATTTCAGAGTATGTTTTAAATTTTTATGAAATATAGTGTGAATTTTTTCTCATGGATCATGCCTTGATTATATATCTAAAATGTCATTACCTTACCCAAGTTCATCCCAATTTTCTTCTATATTATCTTCTAGGTGTCTTATGGTTTAGAATTTTACGTTTAGGTATTTTAGTTCATTTTTGCAAAGGGTTTGATGTCTGCGTCTAGATTCTTTTCTTTTTGCTTATGGATATTCAGTTGTTTAGCACAATTTGCTGAAAATATTTACTGTTTCTCCATTGTATTACCTTTGCCCCTTGGACAAAGATTAGTTGATTATATTTACATTGATCTATTTCTCAACTTTCTATTCTGTCACATTTATCTGTTTGTCTTTTCTTTTGTCCCTACCACACTGCCTTGATAATCATAGTTTTGTTTGTTTTTTTTTGTTTGTTTGTTTGTTATTTAGAGACAGGGTCTCACTAAGTTTCTCAGGGCCTCACTAAGTTGTTGAGATTGCTTTGGCCTCAGCCTCCCAAGATGCTGGGATTAGAAGCAGGTGACACCACGCCCGCTGACCATAGTTTTATGGTAAGACCAGAAGTCAGGTAATGTTAGTCCTCCAACTTCATTATTCTCATTCCATGTGTTTCAGCAATACTAAGGTCATTGCCTTTACAGATAAACTTTAAGATCAGTTTGTTATACACAAAATAACTTGTAAGGATTTAGATTGAATTTAGATTAAACAAGATGATAAGAACTGATATCTTGATAGTATAGAAATTTCATACCAAGGGACATGGATAATCTCTCCTTTTATTTAGTTCTGTGATTTCTTTCATCAGAGTTTTAGAGTTTTATTCATGTAGTTCATGTATATATTTGGTTATTTGGTTAACTTTATAACTAAGCCCTTTATGTTGAGGACTACCAATGTAAATGGTATTGTTTTTAATTTCAAATTCCATTTGTTCATTGCTGATGTTTGAGAGAACGATTGACTTTTATATATTAACCATATATATTGAAGCTTTGCTATAATTGCTTATTAGAAGTTTTTTTGACATTCTTTTAGATTTTCACACAGACAAACATGTCATCTGTGGACAGTTTTACTTCTTCTATTCCAAACTGTATACCTTTTCTCTTTATTGTTGTAATGCTTGATTAAGTTGGAACTCCTTATGCAATATTGAGAATGCTTGATGACAGAACATGCTTGCTTTGTTTCTGATCTTTGTGGAAAATCTTCTAATTTCTTACTATTAAGCATGATGTCAACCATAAGCTTTTTGTGGGTGTTCTTTATGAAGTTGAGGACATTTCTGTCTATTCCTAGTTTTCCAAGAAAGTTTTTAAAGAATGGACATTAGATATTTTCAGATGCTTTCCTGCATCTATTGATGTGATCATGTTATTTTTCTTTAGACTATCAGTGGGTTATATTAATTGATTTTCTAATAGTCGATTGGCTTGCATGCACAGGATAAATCCCACTTGGTTATGTGGTCTAATTATTTTTATGTCATTACATTTGATCTTTAAATATTTTGTTGAGGCATTTTGCTTTTATTTTAAAGAGAGATATCAGTCTGCATGTTTTTTACTTACAACATATTTGTCTGGTTTTGGTGTTATTTCAATCCTGGCCTCATATGAAAAAATATTCCCTCTGTTACTACATTCTGGAAGAAGTTGTAGAGAGTTGGTCTAATTTTTTCATTAAATCTGCAGTAGAATTCATGAGTGAACCCATCATGGCCTTGCATATTCTGTTTTAGAAAATAATTATTGATTCAAATTCTTTATCAGAACTTTGCCTATTCACATTATTATACCTCTTAGGATTGGCAGATTGTTCTTTTCAGAAACTGGCACATTTCATCTAGGTTGTCAAATTGTAGTTGAATAGTTGTTCTTGATAGTCTTTCATTATCTTCTTTAATGTCCATGGAATCCAATTCCGATATTAGTAATTTCGTCTTCTCTTTGTCTTAGTCATCTTGGTTAGGGGGCTCTCAATTATTGGTATTTTTCAAACAACCAGCTTTTAGTTTTGTTGATTTTCTCTGTTGATTTTCTATTTTTAGTTTCATTGACTTATACTATAATTTTTATTATTTCTTCTCTTCTGCTTACTTTATATTTGCTTTGCTCTTCTTTTCCTCAGTGCCCTTACTTGGAAGCTTAGATGATTGATTTTAGACATTCCTTCTTTTATAATATTTTCATTTAATGATATAAATTTCACTTTACTGTTTTTGCCACATTACCTAATATTTGATAAATAGTACTTTAGTTTTCATTTAATTCAAAATGTTTTAAAATTTCTCTTGTGATTTCTTCTTTGATACATTTATTATTTGGAAATGTGTTGTTTCACCTATAAGTATCTTGGAATTTTCCAACGATTTTTTGTTATATATTTCTCATTTAATTCTACTTGTGCTGTGAATGGAGACATTGTATGATTTATATTTTCTTAAACTTGCCATGGTGTGTTTTATGGCCACAATATAGTCTGTGTTGGTGTATATTTCATGTAAGATTGAGAAGAATATGTATTTTGCTATTATTGAATGAAGTACTCAAGAGATATCAATTATATTCAACTCATGGATAGTGTGCTGAGTTCAATCATGTTCTTAGAGTTGCCTGTTGGATCTTTCCATGTCCTTACTGATTTTCTGACTCCTAGATTTCTGACAAAGAAGTGTTGAGGCCTCCAATCATAATGGTAGATCCATTTATTTCTTCTTGCATTTCTATCAATCCTTGCCAAGTATATATTGAAGCTCTGTTGTTAGGCACATACATGTTAAGGATTTTTAGGTCTTCTTAGAGAACCATTTAATCATTACATAATGCTACCCCTTATCTTTGATAAATTTCATTGTTCTGAAGTTTGCTCTGGGTAAAATTTATTTAATTACTTCTATTTTTTTATTACTGTAAGATGATATATATATTTCTCCATTCCTTTGATCTATATGTGTTTTTATATTTAAAATAGTTTTCTTATAAATAACCTATAGTTGGGTCTTATTGTTTTATCTCCTCTGAAAAACTCTGTGCTTTAATTGTCATATTTAGGTCAATGATTTTAAACAGATTATTGATATGGTTGGATTAATATATTCCTGCTTAATATTTTTATTCAAATTTGTGTTACTATGTTTGTCTATGACTCTTTTTTCAACTTTGTTGTTCTTTTTGCTGGGCTAGGGATCAAACCCAGGGCCTTGCACATGCTGGGCAAATGTTTTACCACTAAGCTATCACTCCACACTTTTTGTTCTTTTAATTAATCATTTGATATAATTAAATTTTTTCACCTTTCTTTTTTTCTTTCTTTATTTATTGCAATATAATTTCTCATTTTTCTGAATGCACATGTTGTAGGATCACATCGGTCATGCAGTCATATATGTACTTGAGATAATAATGTATGTTTCACTCTACTATCCTTCCTACCCCTTCACTCCTTCCCCTCCCTTCACTCACCTCTACCTAATCTAAAGTAACTCTATTTTTCCTTAGTGTCACCCCAACTTTATTGTGAATTAGCTTCTGCATATCTGGGGAAATAATTGGCCTTTGGTTCTTTTGGGATTCACTCATGTTGCTTACTTAGCATGATATTCTCCAACTCCATCTATTTACCAGCAAATGTCATAATTTCATTCTTCTTTAAAGCTAAATAATAGTCCAAAAAGTACACACACACACACACACACACACACACAAACACACTCCATTTTCTTTATCCATTCATCTGTTGAAGGATACCCAGGTTGTTTCCATAGTTTAGCTATTGTGAATTGTGATGTTATAAACATTGATGTGGCTGTGTCATTGTAGTATGTTGATTTTAAGTCCTTTGGATATAAACCAAGGAGTGGGATAGCTGGGTCAAATGGTGATTCCATTCCAATTTTTCTGAGGAATCTCCATACTGCTTCCCATAATGGTTGCACCAGTTTGCATTCCCACCACCAATGTATGAGTGTACCTTTTTCCCCACATCCTTGCCAACATTTTCTCTTGCTTGTAGTCTTGATAATTGCCATTCTGACATTCTGAGTATGATGAAATCTTAGAGTAGTTTTGATTTGCATTTCTCTAATTACCAGAGATGTTGAACATTTTCCATGTATTTGTTGATCAATTGTATTTCTTCTTCTATGAAGTGTCTTTTCAGTTCCTTATCCCACTAATTGACTGGGTTGTTTTTTGCTTTTTTTTTTTTTTGGTGTTAAGATTTTTGAGTTCTTTATATATATTGAGTTCTTTGTACTTATATATTTTTGAATACTTTATATATTAGTGCTCTATTTGAGGTTCATATTGTAAAGATTTCCTCCCATTCTGTAGGCTCTCTTTCACATTATTGATTGTTTCTTTTGCTGAGAAGTTTTTTAGTTTGAATCCATCCCATGCATTGATTCTTGATTTTTCTTCTTGAACTTTAGGAGTCTTGATAAGGAAGTCAGGTCCTAAGTTGAGCTGGTAGAGATTTGGTCCTACTTTTTCCTCTATTAGGCACAGGGTTTCTGTTCTAGTGACTGAGTCTATGATCCACTTTGAACTGAGTTTTGTGAAGGGTGAGAGACGGGGGTTTAATGCATTAACAACTTACTGATAACTAAGTCCCTCAATTTTCATTTGTAAAAGTCTTTATTTCTTCTTCACTGTTGAAAGACAATGTCGTAGAGCACAGCTTGTCTTTTACTCTCAGCATTTAAAAACTTTTTTCCACTCTCTTCTTGCATGATTTATGAGGTGAAGTAAGATAAAATGCTTATCTTTGTTCATAGATAAGGTATTTTTTACCCTGGCTTCTTTCAAGATGTTTTACCTTTGATTTTTCATAGTTTGAAAATGGTATGTGTAGATATGGTTTTCAGGCATTTATACTTCTTGGGGTTCTCTATTTCTTGGGTATGTGATATGGTATCTGATATTAATTTGGAGACACTATTTAGTCTTTATTGCTTCTTGTATTCTTTCTTCTTCTTTCTCATTTTCTTATCCTTCTGGTGCTCCTATTACTTATATGTTACATCTTCTGTTCCATAGTCGTAGTTGCCTTATAGTTTTGGATATTGTGTTCCATTTGCTGATAGGGATTTTTTCTGTTTACTTTTCCATTTGGAATTTCTACTGACATGTCCTCATACTCAAAGATTCTTTATTTAGCTATTTGTAGCCTACTAATGAGTTCAATAGAGGTATTTTTTTCATTTCTGTTAGAGTGTTTTTGATCTCCAGTATTTATTTGATATTTTTAAAGAAGTTCTATGTCTCTTCTTAAATTTTCCCTTTGTTCTTACATGTTGTCTTTTGTTCCTATAGGAATTTTCCCTTTGTTCTTACATGTTGTCTTTTGTTCCTAAAGGCCTTAGTCTAATGATTTTAACATTCTTGCCATATTTCAACCTGGTTCTGATGTTTTTTTCAAGCTTCTTTTAACTGTTTCTTTTTTTTAAAGTAGGCTTTGTATTTTTTTCTTGATAGCCAAACATCATATACTAGGTAAAGAGAGAAGTTTAGCAATTAGGTCTTTTGTACTATGATGATAAGATGTGGGAGGAGAGGAAGTGTTCTACAGTTTTATAATTAGTATTAGTTTTTAGTCTTTTAGGAGCCTGTGCCTTTGACTGTGTGCTTCAGAAGTAATTCTGAGATTCTATTCCCTACCCTCCTGGTAGAATAGATAGGGTAGAGTGAGCTGGTATTGTTTCCCTTTCCCCATATCAACTGAGCTCTGATATGTAAGATTTATCTCCAATGAGTAAGACTCTGGTAAAACAGTTTCACTTGGAACTAGGCCTTAGTAAGATGAACAAAATGTTCTGGGGTATTTCTACTCCTCTCTCTGTAGGATGACCAAGGTGATTTTTCTCTGATCTTCACTCTACACACCTGACAAAATTTATGGAGGTAAACTTCCAAAAGTGTAAGGGTTTCCTGTGACTGTCCCACCTAGAGTTTTCATTTTTCAGCTTTATCCACTCTGAGCTTCAGCTTTTCATCAATTATAACTTAGATGTGTGTCCTCTGACACTGGTTCTTGTGGGGACTTCTGCTTCTGTGTTTCTTTTCTGATAAGTTGTGATTCTCAGTACCTTCCTACATATCTCTCCAATTTTAAGGGCAACAGTTTTCCCTATAACCTCACTTTGTGGATAGATCTAACAATTGTTGATTTTTCAGCTTGTTCAGATTTTCACTTGTTCTTAGGATGGAGTGATGGCTTTCATGTTCCTTTCACACCAGACCAGAAACCAGAAGTCTCATGCATAACTTTAGAAATTAAATCTGGCAATGGCAGACATTGGTTTTAAGCTGCAAAGCAAAACTGATTTAAGTTTATTTGAAATGATTAGAAGGTCGAGAGATCAGACTTGTTTGTCATTCAGGAGGTCATACTAGTAAAGCTTATTATTCTCCATTTGTTCCCTTCACCCCTTGGAGTTTCATTCTCCATCCTTCCTCATTGCAGAGACTCTTGTTTTGGACTACATCACTTCTCTGGCCTCTTGTTAAGTTTGCCAACAGAAGATTGCAGCTGGGCATCAGAACATTAAAGGAAAATTGGAATAGGATAGCTCTGTGCAACTTTCTATCTGCTTTAAGGCTTCAATTCTATAGGGAGGTACAGCTCCTGTTGGTTGGCCCCAAGTATATAGTTCCAACTGTGACTGAAACACCAGTATTTCTTTTGTTTGCCCCTTTGGTTTAGAAGTGTTAGTGACTCCCTTTGATGGTTTTCCATGGTTTCCTCAAAATCTCTTGTTTTCCTTACCCTACTGATATTTCAAAGAGTCTGCCTATTATATTTTATTTAGTTAACACTTTTTTCCTACCAGGAACCTGATTAATATACTATAATTCTATAAAATCAGGAAAAGTGTCCATTAATTTGCATATAAAACCAAGCATTTTAATTTGTTAAACAAGTAACTTCTAATTAGTGAAGAAAAACATTAAAAAAGTTGACAGAAAAGTATAACATGATTGGGAGCAAATAAGACTCCTATATTCTTTAGGACCTTAAACATGCTAAGTAATATGCTTTTCCATGACTTTACCTATAAACTTTAGATATGTGCATTGATTTAAGCATCATCATTTTATATGATCAGAATATTTCATATTTATTTTTTACATTACAGATGTAACATTTTATCAAATTACTTCTAAATCAAATTAACAATCTGTTTCTGGTATACCTGATCTCTAGATCTTAAACTTGTATTAAATAGCTCTGCTTTGGTTTTCCTAAGTACCCTATACCCACCATGCTGTATGCTGAGTTTGCTCTTTCTCTTCCAAATCTTCCTCATTTGTGTTCTATTTGTTTAGTTTTAATATTTGTTGTCTAATTTTGGATAATGGGTGTTGTCTTTCTCTTCTCCAGGCCCATAATATTCTACATATAATTGTCATCCACTTCTTTCTGTAAATTATGCACCATTAATTGAATCTCTCCATATTGCCCCCATAGCCTTAATTGAAGCTCTCAACATCATTTTCTTTGACTATTCCAACAATTATTTTTAGAGCTCCCCTCTCTATTTCACCTCAAGATGATGTGTTTAAACACTTAATAGTCTCCATATACTATAACACTTTTTTTCAAATTGCAGGTCATGATACATTAGTGGATATTAAAATCTATTTAATGGAGGCATGCATAAACATACATGCCAATATTACTGAAAAGAAATGTCATGAAATAATGCTAAACCTTACCACTTAAATGTAGGATATGGATATAATATAATACCATAGGCACTGCACCAACATGTTTAACATTTTGTCTTCCACCCATATGCCAAGGTCCAGTTTAATTGCATTCCTGATTTTTTGTTGCATTTCATTTTTCTGTAATGATTTTACTTAGTGTTATTCTATCGTAGTGTATTTTCTCTCTGAATATTGCCAAATTCATTTTCCTAGATCCAGTTTCAATGTTTCTTTTTCTGGAGATTCTTGAAATAAAATTAATCACTCCTTTTTCTGTGTGCATTTCACATTTCCTATTATGAGTTAAATTTTCTATATTATTTACATATGTGTATACCTGCCTTCAACACTGAACTTCATGAGATCAATACTTTTTAAAATTTTTATATCCTTAGACAACTAGTAAGGGCCAATTAAGTTATTGTTAATGGTTTAATGGTTGAATAATTGAAGCAGTATGCAATTATCCACAGCAGCAACGATTTTGAAGGAATGTGCTATGGTCTGGATGTGAGGTGTCCCCCAAAAGCTCACATGTGAGACAATACAAGAAGGTTTGGAGGAGAAATTATTGGGTTACAGAGTTAATATAATCAGTGAATTAATCCCTAATGGGATTAACTGAGTGGTAATTGGAGGCAGGTGGGGTATGGCTGGAGGAAGTGGTTCACTGGGGACATTGCTATGGGGTATACATTTTGTATTTGGAGAGTGGAGGCTCTCTCTGCTTCCTGATCATCATGTAAGCTGCTTCCCTCTGCCACACTCTCCTGCGTGATGTTCTGCTTCACCTGGAAACCCAAGGAATGGATCTGGCCTTCTGTGGACTAAGACCTCTGAAACCTTGAGTCCTGAAACTTTTCCTCCTCTATAATTGTTTTGGTGGGTCTTTAAGTCACAGCAGTGACAAATCTTACTCAAACAGAATGGTTGCAGCTAAAGTGACTGTCTTCTAGCTGGTGAAAATTGCTTCAAGGAAATGAGTTTCCAAGACCTACTCCTTTCACACTTATTATTAATGGAAGGTAGATGTGTGTTTAACATTTTAAGAAACTACAAAAAGGTTGTACTGTTTTATACTCCCACTAGCAATGTATGTATGACTGATGATGTTGGGCATCTTTTCATGTGCTTATTTGCCACCCATATATGTTATTTAGTGAAGTTTCTGTTAAAAATTTTTGCCTATATTTTGTTGGGTTATTCATCTTATTACTATTGAGTTATATGCTCTAGGCATAAGTTCTCCGGTGGATACAGATTTTAAAAGCATTTCCTCTTAGTCTGTGGTTTGTCTTTTTATTTTCTTAAGTGTCTTTTAAAGAGTAAAGAATTTTAATTTTGAAGGAATCCCATTTATTAATTTTGAAATAATTTGTACTTGTGTTGTATTTAACAAATCTTTGACAAACCTAAGGGTGTTTGGATGTTCTATCCTTCTTTGAGAAGTGTTATAGGTTTAGATCTCATATTCAAGTACATGATCTACTTTGAATTGACTTGTACATGGTAAAGCATGGATATAAGTCTTTTTAAAAAAATTTCAAATGTCAATCTAATTGTTCTATCATTATTTCTTCATGGCACTTATCAAATTGCATGACACTTTCATTTTTGAAAATTAAAATATATGTGTGCCCTGCTAGGTGTGGTAATACACACCTGTAATCCCAGGTACCTGGTAGGCTGAGGTAAGAGAATTGCAAGTTTGAGGCCAGCCTGGGCAACAGAGAGAGACACTGTCTCAAAACACACACACACACACACACACATATTCACATACTTCTGAATTCCATTTTATTTTATTAATCTTCTGGTCTATCTTTATGCCTCTGCCACACTGCCTTAATTAATGCCTTAATTAATACTTACAATAAAGTAAGACCTGAAGCCAGGTATAGTGGTGCATGCCTGTAGTCCCAGGGGCTCAGGAGGCTGAGATGGGAGGATCATAAGTTCAAGACCAGCCTCAGCAATTTAGTGAGGCTCTAACCAACTTAGTGAGACCTTTCTCAAAATGAAAAATAAAAAGAACTGGGAATGGGGCTCAGTGTTTAAGCACTTCTGGGCTCAACCTTGGTACAAAAAAACACAACAGACTTGAAATCAGGTAGTATAAATCCTCTAAGTTTGTTCTTTTTTTTTTTTTGGAAAGATAGCTAGCATAGAGGGGAGGGGGGGGTGGGGGGGGGGGGGGGGTAAAATTAATAACAGAATGTGTGACAGATACCATTGCCCTGTGTACATGCATGAATGCACAGATGGTGTGACTCTACCTTGTGTACAAACAGTGAAACAATAGCTGTACTCCATTTGTGTTCAATGAATCAATAAGTAAATAAAAGAATAAAAAATAAAAAATAAAAAAAAAAAATTCTAAGTTTGTTCTTTTCCAAAGTTGTTTTGACTCTGTCAGGTCCTTTGCATTTCCATATGAATTTAAAAATTGTGAACTTGTATAAAAATTTCTACTGGAATTTCGATTGGTTATTAATAGATCAATTGGGTAGAAATTGACATCCTCATGATTTTTTGTTCTCTGATCCATCAACATGGTATAGCTCTCGGTTTACTGAGGTTATTTTAATTTCTCTCATCAATTTTTTATATTTAATTTGAGTTTTTGCCAGCAGAAAGTAATTAGGTCTTTTTTTGGTACATTTTGATAACATATGCCTTTTATTGGTATGTTTGTACTAATTATATTCCATGTGATTAATTATGTGATCCGGTATAAATCTACACTCTTACTATTGCTTTTGATTTCTCCCATTTTCATTGTTATGCCTTCTTTAAATGTATTAAGGACTTTTTCTGAAACCATTTTATCTTCACTGTTGGTTTGTTAACAATAACTTCATTATTAGTGGTTGCTTTAGTGGTTATAGTATAAATATTAATTCATTACAGTAATCAAATAATATTATGGCACTTTACAAACAGTATAAGAAACTTACTGAACAATGTACTTCAATTACCTGTGTTCCTGGCTTTTGTGTTGTTATTGTTACATATCTTACTTCTACATATGCTCTAAATATCACAATTCATTATTATTTTTGCTTTAAACAGCTAATTGCATTTTAAATAGAATTTTATATTAAGCCAAAAGGGGCATTTATATTTACTGACAAATTATTTTCTTCCAATGTTTTCCATTTCTTTGTGTATGTCCACACTTCTGATTGGTATTGTTTTCCTTCTACCTTGTATTAGTCAAAGTTTTTCTAGAGAAACTGAATCAGTATCATATATATATATATATTTATATATAAAATATATAAAATATATATGTGTGTGTATATATATGTGTATATATGTACATTTATTAGAATATAATATACAAAGTATATTATATTATATATAATATGTATTATATATACTATATATAAATATAGTATAGTTGTAATGACTTTTAATGTCTTTGCCTACTAAAATTCCAAGACTTTTTTCTTTATTGATTTTGTTTTTTCTCATTATGGGTCATATTTCCCTATGCTAATATTTCTATTAACACTTGCTAATTTTTGGTTTTTGCTAGACACTGTGATTTTCTCTTCTTAGTTGCTATATACTTTTGATATCTCTAAATAAGTGTAACCTGTATTTTTGGGATATAGGTAAGTTACTTAGAAATGATTTGATTATTTTTTAAGATTTAGAGTGTAGACTTTTGTATAGTGCTATTTCTTTTCCTACTATTGAAGCTGTACTTATCTAAGTATCCAATGCCTTGTGGATTATGAAGTTTCACCCTTCATATGGGCTCTCCAGAGAGTATTCTTTCTGTCTCTTTTCATATGCTTCTTTCCATGGCCTTGGGAAATTTTTTGACATGTATATAAGCAGTGCTCACCTGAAGTGTTTTTTAAATTTTATTTTATTAATTTTTACAGACTTCATTTTGATTCATTGTACACAAATGGGGGACAACTTTTCATTTCTATGGTTGTGAATTATGTACAATTTCAAGTCTTGAGAGTGGAACATTTTACCTTTCAGGAGCTCTTTTTCAGTGCAGCTCTCTCCTCTCTAGTATGTTTTCTATAAATTATAGCTGCCTTGGTCTCTCTTGACTCAAGTTAAGGGATATGGCAAAGGTCTTCCTTCTTGAGCTGAGACCTGGAAAGTCTCTTCAGGTCCCAAGCTGTGGCATACAGACACCTTGTTTGTACACACTTTTCTCAGGGACCACTTTCCTGTGGTGTTAGTTATCTAATATGTAAAAATTATTGTATGTATAGCTTGTTCAGTTTTACATTGTTTTAGGTAGGAATAACACTGATATTGTGTCTTGGAAAAATGTAAACTCCCTTTACTTTTAAAGAGAATTATTTTTATAGCCTGAAAGAAGAGATTAAGAGATTATGTAAAATGATTTAATCATGATTTTAAATGTTATCTGTTTAAAATTTGTCGAACTACTACTTAATTCTTCTAATAAAAGATATGTAATCTAATATATTTCAAGATTAAGAAATAAACTAGATAGAGTTGCATTAATTTATATATTCTTTTAACAAATCTTTAGCTTTAACCTGTCTATAAGACAGGCAGAGTATCAGGCACTGGGGAATACAAGGATAAACTAGACAGATGGGATGTTTAGATTCTAGATGGGGAGAAAGGCACTAAAATAAAGAAAGAAATTAAAGATTATAATCCAGTCAAGAGGACAACATAGAAAATTCTTAGATAAGGTAATATTTGAATTAATACTTGAAATATGAAAATAACCCATTTATAGGAAGAACAATGGGAAAACATTCTCCTGGAAGAGGAATTACAGGTCAAAAGACAATGAGGTATTAGGAATTTGTTGTGTTTTAGAAATGGAAAAAAGACCAGTAGCTTGAAGTTAATGTGGGGAACAGTGGTAGAAAATGAGACTAGAAAGTCCTGACCTTATGGGCCAGGATAACAAATTTGGATTTAATTCTGAACATAATGAAAATCTAAGGAAGCATCATAATTGGCGTGAGAAGTTCCACATAATCTCATTTATATATAAAAAGAAGATAAAAGAGGGAGGACACTAAGTTACCATGTGGAGAATAGATGTTGGTAATTAAGAATAGAAGTAGAGTGCAAATTAAGGTATACTTTAGTAATCCAGGTGAGAAATCATAGGGATTTGATTTGATAATCAATGGAATTAGAGAAAATTGGATATCCAGAGGTAGTATTTTCAAGACAGATCACATGCAATGTCACGATAAAAATCAACATGGATGCAAAGAAAACAGAAGAGCCAGAGACCACTTCTTGAATTTTGGCTAGATCAGTTAAATATTTTGTTTATTTATCTCATGTATTGAGAGATGGAAACAACATCAAGAAGCAGGCTAGGAATTGGATAGAAAAGACAAAGAGTTTCATTTAACACAGAGTAAGTTTGAAGTGCTTAGCAAATATCCAAGTAAACAAGACAAATAATTAAATGTAGAAGTCCATATATTAATGTGAAAGACATCAGCGTGCTATTTAAAGTTAGAATATCAGATAAAATCATCAAGGGAGAAACAGCAGATAGAAAATAAGGCTTAGAGGCCTCAGCCCATGGATTCAACCATTCACATCATGTAGAGAAAGAACCAAAAAGAGACAAAGAGCAACTGGGAGGTAGAAGAGTGGCCAAGAGATGTTAAGGAAGCCCCCAATCATTGCTCAACTGTGTGAAATGCTATAACAAATTAGAGAAGGACAGAGGCAGAAAGTGTCATAACTTACTGAAACAAAAAAGACACCTACTTGGATGCAAATTATGCCACCTGTGAAGAATGAATAAATTACTGGAAAAAAAATGGCCATAATAACATAAGCAAGGCAAGAAGACATATGGATTTTGATGAACCTTCTAAAAATGTCAACCTCCATAGACAGCCTTTAAAATTTTGTTCTCTGGAAGAATGCTGCCTGAAGTTGACAGGTACATTTGAGGATGGATTTTTACATACGCTAATGTATACATAGGACATGTTATTGCCTTTGGAAAAGGTTAATTTTTTATTGACTTGCTCTAAATACAGAAAGATGGAAGGTGCTTACTAGAAGGAAAAAGAGAGCATTTTAAAGTAGGTTCTTTCTGAATACTTTTGCCCAATAAAGGCTATTTGTGGTAAGGCAATGAGAGTAGAGAATTAGGTCCTTATAGAAGAGAGAACCAAAGGTCATATTCTGGATGATATGAAAAAACAAAAGGAAACACACCTGATCACTAGTTGATTAAATTACATGTGAAGAAATGTCAAATAATGAAGACAAGTTCAAAGATCTAGAAAAGGAAATTATATAAAGCCTAGCAGCCTTAGAAAAGAGAATTGGGGGACTGGAAAAATAAATTTCCAAGTCTCCAGCACAGACAAACCATTTATAGAAAAGACTGAAAGACAGAGAGTCTGAATGAACGTAAATGAAAGGAAATTACTGCAGACTTCTATAAAGGATTAATAAGGCTACATAAAACTGGTGGTTAGTGCTTCTTATCATATTGATAAAAAGAGTGTGGAGATGGCAAGGGATGAAAAACGGGCTTGAGGTCTTTGAGGTATTCAGTCAGGTCAGAGAAAGTACAGCACCCCCTGCAAGGGCTGGATAAGGGCAGTCTGTCAGTGTAGTGAGTGATGCCAAAGGGTGATGTCATCCACAGTGGATCATTTCTGTGGTCTTTTGGAAATTTCTGGGTGAACAGGAGGGCAGAGGATCTTGTAATTGCGAAGCTTGAGTTGGAGGGCAGAGGGGTCTGGTTTGAATCATGATTGTTTGACCCTTTTAAAACTTCTATATACTTTGCCTGCCTATCACCTCACCCATTTGAAGACCAGCATATAATGTTTGGTTGTTATTATCACTGTGTTCTCAGATGCTATGTTCACCCACTTCAATTGCCTAGTTCCTTAAGAACTGGAAAGTCTGTATTAGTCATCTTAACGTCCACCCAGTCATAGCTCAGGCTTTCAAATATAGAAGAAAATCAGCAAAATTCACAGGCTCATCCTTCACCAAAATATGAGTAGCTTTTCACCAAAGAGGTTTTTCAACAGCTTGGAAGAAGCCATTTGAGGTTTTGGATGTGCTGAGTCTACATTTTTTTGGACACTAAAAAAGCAAAAGGTCAGTCTATTTTAGTCACTACTCAAGATGTAGTCATTATTATGAGACATATGTTTAGAAAGATATTTTCTAACATTTCTGTTAGAAGATCTACTTCAGAGGTGTGTGTCATTGTGGCTAACCAGTATTAGTATGACTGATGATTACTGTTATTTTGTGTTTGTGTGTCCTTACGTGACTGTGGAAAGGAGCCCACAGACTGCCTAATAATGCACTTAAAAAGTAATTCCTCTAAAGACAAGGAAGAACTTGTTCAAAATTACAAAGAAATGATCTCCTAATATAAATATCAGCATTCCTTTTAAAAGCTCCAGTAAAAATTGCAAATATAGCATTTTGCCCTACGGAGTAATCATTTATGGAAACTTCTAAGCACAGTTAACCAAAGTATCTGTTCTTCCCATTATCCCACTTAATTCTCAAAGAATCTCAAGTTATTTTCCTCAGTCAACAGATAAAGAAACTGATATGCACAGAGGTTAAGTTCTTCAAGATAACACATGAGATAAGTACAGATTTGGCATCCAAAGCCAGATTTTCTGATTTCAAACCACCTATTCTTTTTTACTAAATCATACAAATTTTCCTGTGGTAATGATTTAATAAATGCTCACTTAGATAAATTCAACAGTCCAAATAAAATCAATATATGAAAAATCATGACAAAAATGAAGCCCAAATTTGACCAAAATCCAATATTGTTTTGTCTCCTCTTATTCCTTTACAGTGTATGTTGGATAGGGGAATAGTTGTCCTGCCACCAAGATTCTTCAGACACCCCTAAAATCATTTTAAGTTACAAGCAGTCAATTGATAAATTCACATATAAATTAAGATAATAATTATAATTTCAATTTTTATTCAAAAGTTAGACTCCTCCATCCCTTCCTCTTGTTTAGTGCTATTTTGGGCAGCAACTCACCATTAGGAAGGGGTGTGTTTATTTCTTTCTGTCTTTCTCCCCAAGTTTTTATCTGGTGCATGACTGGGTACTTCAGGAAACTGGTCCCTCCCCACTCAGATACTGGTTCTCAGATGGTCTTACCCATGCCCAGTTTCTTTTGATGGCTCCTCTTCCTTACAAGAGTCCTCTTCAGTTGGACTTAAATAGCTCTAGGCCTTCTCTCTTCTGTGTAATCTATTAGAAAGAATTCACATAGCCCTTGCCCTGTCATGGATGAGCGATTAATTGCTTTACAAAAGCATTCCTCTATGATCCCTATCCTGCCACAGACCACATTAAACTTCAGGGATGAATAAGCCTCTCATCCAAGATGGGCCCACATTCCAGGAACAAGTTCAAGGTGTCCCTATGGCTCTATTCTTGAGGTAGAGTAGGTCACAAAATCCAACTTCCCATCCCACCACTCAATAAATCCCCTTAAGGTTGGAAATGACTCACCCAAGTATCAGAATTATAATTCTTTTGAGAGCTCACAACTCCTTCTTTGCACATTTGGGTCCCCTTTAATGACTTGATTTGAAGAAGGCTTTGAGGGGTTGGTTCTTCACCATTTCCTGTGTGAACTTTGCATTTGGGTGAGTGGACTGATCATGGATATAAATTTCATAAATCAGAATAGCATGAAGTGCTATGACTCCCTTCCCACCCGATGTGCTGTAGATCTTTATGGCTCAAGTAACATTCTCAGGGAGTGATTCATCTGATCCTCTCACAGACTCTTTCAACTCAGAAGTACCTCCAAATACCTCTGGGACTGTTTTTAAAAGGAACTATACTACTCTGGTAGAGGGTTCTTTATACCATTGATAATTCTCCTGCCCTAGGATTCAATGGAAAGAAGATGAAGAAAAGATCACCTGAATGCTTGTACAAAGTATATGGGAAATCCTGGAAGTCTCTAGGGGTCACTTTTGCGTTTCTAATATATTCAGACAAACAAGATCTATCATGCATAAAGGTGGCAAGCAGGGCTTATAGATTTGCCTAAAGAACAGCCTTTTTTTTCTTTCTGGTAATAGAGTACAGGAGACATTAGCAGAATAGAAGGACAAAACAAAGGTCAGTGATTGAGTATTAGGATGCAAGATGTCCAGCACTGACTGGTGTGAATATGAAAATTAGAATTGAATATAGAAGTCAAGTTCAGAAACTGAGCAGGAGCAGGATGACCTTGCTTAATTTGGAGAGACAGTAACTTGCTGGCATCTGGCTACTTAGAAGATCAAACTGCTTGCCTTCCTCATGGTGCTAGGGGCTATCTTAAATGTGCTATTCAATGATCAAAAAGGTAAAAAAAAATCATTAAAATAAAGACAATGAAGAGAGATGTAAGGAAGTTAAAATTGGCAAGTTAAAATAGTGATTGATTTAGGAATGGTGAGGGGACAGAATAAGTAAAAATGGATGTCAAGATTTCTAACTCAGGTAACCCAACTGTTAGTGGAATGATTAATTCAAGTAGGGACTTACAGGATCTTGTCCACTTTGGAGAGGAAAATGTAGTTTGGGGACATGATAAATGAAAGTAAAAATAGAAATAGAAATAGAAATTAAATCCCGAAAATCAGCATGAAGGTTAATTTGAGAGTACCAATACAAAGGTGAGATCTGAAGTCATTGCTTAGACCACTGATAAAGTACAGAAGAAGAGACCTTGGAAGAGAAAAGGAACTTGGAATTATGTGGGTGACGCAATGCAAGAGTACTTGAGCAGAAGACAGTAGGGTGGGCAAGCACCTCATTTTTTCTCACATTACAAAACATAATAACAGCTTTCTGTGTCATATTAATGGCAAGAGATAAATAGCTTCTACATGACTAAACATTTGGCATCAGCATCATTTTTAGATAATTATTATTTGATTTATAATTCAATAAGACTGGCTTTCTGCACAAAATAGTTAATAGGTTGTCATTATTTTATATAGATAGAAGGGTATAAACCTGTTGATAACCCAATTTTGTGTTTCTATATCCTTTTATTATAAGATCTGATCATAGAGTGACCAACAATCACAGTTTGCCTAGGATTGCCCAGTTATAGTAATGCAATTCCCCTATATTGGGAAATCCTGTATCACCAGGTAAACTAAGATAACTGATCACTCTAGTTCTGGATATTGATAAGATTCACAGAAGTCTGAGAGCAAAGAAAAACAGACTACAACTGGACCTTAGTTTATAGATATAAACATTCCTTAATGTAGAATACTTTTAAATAAATGATGAAGCATATAATAGCATACAAGTCACTCAATCCTACCAATTAGACATGTTTTCTTAATCATCTATGCATATTTTATGACAGTTTAAATCCTACAATATTTTGTATCATTCTCTTTATTCTTTTTACACAAGAATTTTGGGGGGACATTTTATTTCTTTGTAAGCATAATACTTGATGATTGCATAATATTCTACTGGAAATTTCTGGATGTTCATTTGAGTTAATCTACCATTGAACATATAGGTTATTGAGCATTTTTCAAAGTCTATATTGCAATACATATCTTCATTACTTCATTTTTATCTGTCATTTTTATTATTTCTGAAGATTATTTTAAAAATTGAATTTACTAGATGAAAAGGTTTATGTAAATGCATAAACTGAAAGAGTATTCTTTTTGAAAGGAAATTTCTCTGAGTAATCTGATCAACCAAAAAATAATAATTGCAGGCAGGTATTGACACATGGCTTTTTCCAAAAAAAGTGAAGCTTAAAGTCAATATAATGCCACGCATGCTCCAAGAATATGATCTATGGTCAATTTTTTGTTGTTTTGCTTTTATTATGAGCAAAACCTAAAACAGTCTCAGACAACTGATGAAAACACTTATCATGTAAGAAAAAAGCAACTTGGAAGGAACAGAGACTATGCAGAGAGAATAAAATTATATATATATATAATATATATATCATATATATTTTATAAGTCATATATCTTATATCTGTTATATAAGTATATATGTTATGTATTATATATAATATTATACATATAATATATGTAATATTTAAGTATATATTATATACTTATATAAGTATATATGTTATATATCTTATGTCTGCTCTATAAGTATATATAAATATATCTTATATATTTTATGTTATATATCTTTTATCTGTTAATTATGTTCTGTAAAGTTGCTATGAAACTGAGTTACAATACGGAACCATAGTTCCTAGGAGGAAATATGTGAATGGTTTTCTGTGACACTCTGGTGACATTTTCATCAACCTTTCAAAACATAACCAAAAAAAGTACACAACTGTGACAAAAATGGCACTAAATAGACTGTAAAAAGGACACTTTGTTACAGTATGAAAGCTGCAACAAGCAGGCATAGCATTACCTTTTTTTGATGTCTGCTGGTAATATGTGCATCAGGTGACTCAAAAGTTTCATTATTCTCACATGTTTACAAATGACTATTCTAAAACACCCTACAAAATCTGTGAATAATGAAGATGACTCTGTGTGTGTGTTTATACAAACATATACACACGAAAAGAGAGAGAAAAAGCTAAATTTTAAATGTAAGAGGGAAAAAACACAAAAAATTGTGTGTGTGTGTGTGTGTGTGTGTGTGTGTATTCACAGAAAAAGTAGCTCTCAAAAGTGAAAAACAATATAGGTAGCAGAAATGGAAAATTCAACAGTGGTTTAGAAAACACAGTTAAGGAACTCTTCCAGGAGAAGAAAAAAGATTGAAACCAGGAAAGAAGGCTTAAGAAAGTAAAGAACAGGACCCAGAGAGCTCAACATCCAATAATTTTTTGATTTAGAAAAAGATAACACAAAAAATGTATTGAAGACAATAATTAAATAAATACTTTTTTGTTTCAGAATTAAATAACATGATTTCCAGAATGAAAGGCTTAAAGTGTCTGACAGAAGGAGAGAATATAAACACACCAAGAGGCATCATTCTGATATTTCAGAATGTTAAAGAGAATAAAACAAATTTTAAAATCCTCCAGAGAGAAAAAAAAAAGATTATATAAAGGAACAAGAATGAGAATATAATCTAACTTTCTATGTTAGACTGGAAGCAAGACAAATAAAATGGGACAATGTGTTTAAAATTGTGAAGGAAAAAGAATTCCTTTCTATAATTCTATACCTAGCCAAACTATCAATAAATTGTCAGGGTAAAAATGCAAGGTTTCAAATATCTTGCCTCCTCTGTCACTCTTTTCAGGAAGCCATTTAGAGAAGAGGAAAAACACAAGATTCAGAAACAGGAGAGTCAAGTCAAAAGAGAAACAAAGAAGGGAAATTCCACAATATTGCCTCAGGGGTTGAGGTAAAGCAGTACAGATTGAAACATTGTGACTCAAAATACAGACATGTCGAAGTATGTTATGAATATGATTTGTGCTCTCATACTTGTATTTAATCTGACATAATGGCTAAAGGAATTACTTCTTCAAAACAAATAAGTATATCATTAAAGCGGAAGTCATGAGGCACAGGGGTCAAGGAACCCAAACAAGGAGAAAAGCAAAGGAAATTCCAAGGTCGATGGACCGAGGGAAATTCCAAAATGACGGTTAATGAAACAGGCCTAGTGATGTCTCAAAATAAAACAAACAAACAAAAAACTCCAAGGAATGAAAGGATTAGTGTTATGATTTATCTTGTGAAAAAATAATGTCATCAGCTTTTGGAAGATATTTAAAATTTTAGCAATATATACAAAGAGAACTAAATAAATACAAAAAGGCATTTATTAATTTTAGTAAAAATTAAAGGAAGGAAGAGAATAGAATCATGGTACAATATAATGTTAAGATGTGAATCATATTTTTATAGGCATAACTATGCTAACTCTGAATATTGATTCACTATCAAAATACAATACTATATTGTGAGTATGGAAGAAAACACATGAGAGAGAATGGTGGTATTAGAGAGCTAAATCCTAATCTTTCGATACAGCAAGTGATTAGATAATAAGTAAAATTTATGAATCAACAATGAGTAGTATAATGCTACTTAAGAAATAATAAGATATCTAAGTGCCAGAAATCATAGGAGTAATAGTAAGAGTCAAAAGGATTCTCCTTATTGTAAAACTATTGCAAATGGAGAGAAATATGGCAAGACATCCCTGTTTTTAAAAGCCTCTTAGTATAATTTACCTTTAAAATTTATACTACATTTATTATTAAATAAATGGACTTGAAAACAGTGTGACAGTTCACACTTCTTCCAACAAATGTACCATTCAAAATTGACTCCTGATAACAGCAATCATGGAGGTCTGGCTTGGTGTGATCATCTGGTCCAGCAATTTTGACCCAATGGATTGCTCACTCTCCAGGTACTACAGTTGTGCCTGCACCAAGGGTATAACAAAGAAAGCTTTCTGGAGCTGGATTGCAGCTACCCAGACCTCCCAGTATTCTGGCTAAGAATACCCTTCATTTAACAAAGAATTATGACCAGGATTGGATTGCAATAAGTTAACCTTTCATTTAATTTCGTTCTTACTGTTGGATTGGTACTAAAATCTATTTATGGGTTTTTCCCTTTTCTACTTTCTTCCAGGAACATTATCTGGCATTCTAAACTTGGGGGAAAGTCTGTATAAGGAACCTCTAAATCTTGGCAGAAAGTGTAAATTGTTAGAGATCTCATGAGTAAGACCAAGCTGTGGGATGTCTCAGAACTGACCTTCAAGATCATCTTTTCCAACCCCCTCATTTTACATGTTTCAAGAAAATGCAGCCAAAAAGGACTAAGTGATTTATCCAAGGCCGTACAGCTTATTAATGGTACAGAAAGGATGAGAATTCAGGCTTCCTGACTTCCAGCTCTATGCTTCTTTCACTGCCTCAAACTAACCTAAACTGCAGCAAACTACTCTATGCCACACAGCACAATCAAACCTTGTATACCACACTGCACTACCCCATCTGTGCCATACCCTCTCCCCCCACACACACCACAACAGACTATTCCACACCATATGCTGCTGTACTGCTCTGTGCTTCACTACGATGCACTGGGCTATACTGCAGTGTACGCCACTGCACCACACCACCTTGCATTGAACTGCCCTGCCCAAGGCAACATTATCCAACATGTACTTGGAATGACTTTTAGCCTCCACTCCTCTGGATTTAATTCACTGGAGTCCATTAATAGTCCCATCCTGAAAGCTCAGTCCAGATGTAGTTCCTAAGCTGATACTGAATCTGTCCTTGTCCCACATTTCCCAAAGTTCCTACAGTGGCTTTGGGGATTTAGTTGCCCATGCTATTATGGTCTTTCCTGATTTCCTGAACTGTGCTGGGTGTTAACATAGAGTCATTACCCCAGAGCTGATCCCTGGGCCCCTCTATTGTTATTAGTTCTCCCGCAAGGTGTCTCATTTTGAAGCCAGAGTTTCATAAACGACTGTTCTCAGGTCTTTCCGGGTGCTACAGTTCATAGAGCTGGACTTTGATCTTGGTGCCCTTCCTAATAGACTAAGGAGTTCCTCTGTTCGTTCTTTCAACTGAGAAGACCATGGCTTTGGTCTAACTTGTCCCACTCCTCTACCCTAAGAAGTGGAGCTATCTACATGAACTTGGGCCAAGGACCTTATTCCCACTCTCAATAGCAACAGCAATGATGGCAGTGGTAGCATCACCATTGTACTATCAGGGAATAGTTAGATTTCTTAAATAATATGAATTTGGCTAAAACGTCAGTACTTGATGTCATGCCTGGATTTTGCATTTACCAACGAGTAACCTGAGTGTCTGTTTGCTGCCATATGAAATGGAGACATATTTATGTCACCTATCCCCTACAGGATTGTTGTAAAGATTAAATACAATTATGTACAGTAGAGTTTTGCATGGTACTTAACAAATACTAAGTGCTGAATAAATGATAGATATTATCATTATTAATTTCTTCTTTTTAAAAAATGCTTTGATAGCATTATCTGAAAATGAGGTTCAGAAAATGTTAGCAATTTGTCCAGAATCAGAGTTAGAAGAGGTGAAAATGAGAGCTTCTTAAGCCCATGTTCTTTCCCCTTCCATATCCTGCATTTCCATAATCAAGTCCCCAGTCAGTCAGATTTTCTGAGCAATGCTCTGCCCACCTGTTGGGTGGCTCCAGCTTGGATCCCCCCTGGTGCCAGGCGGCTGCCTGAATCGTGACAAGAACATGTTGATCCCTGTTGGACCTGTGCCTAGCCCACCCAGCAGAAACTTCTCCGCCAGCCTCTGCAGCAAGGACAGCTCTCAGCTCCTGTTCCAACCTACAGATCAGGGCTGATGCCAGCTCTGCTCCCTGCCCCAGGCCTGTCTGGCTGCAGGTAGGCTGTTCTGACTCACTGGAGAATCCTGGGTTCTGATTAATCCTTGGCTAATGTCTTTTGCAGGGTCAACATTATACCCACATTAAACAAAGGGAGAGGGGAAGAGAGGAAACAGGAAAAGGAAGAAAGCTTGTATTCACTCTGACCCTTATGAAGCCAACCGGAAATGGCTCAGGGTGGATCAACCACCATACTGTTTTGAGAAAATGGAAGGATGATCTCCTCTGAGTGACTAAAGAGTTAATCATGACAGGGGTCGAGAGTTTATCACTCAGAGTTTGATGTTTGAATTTTGGAGAATTCCCTTTGTTGCACTGCAGCATGTTCACTTCAGTGCCTGCATCTATTCTATTTTAATACCTTGGAATGCAATCCCCTTTGCCCATTATTCTCTTTCACTATGGGTTTTTCCGACCCTCGGGGTAGATTTATGCTTCTAGCTGAATGATTACTCAGTGAGTCTTCACCAAGGGATGTTCTGTTCCAAGAATGACACATCTCTTTGGGGATGACTCTCTACCTAACAGGGGTGGGTGGGAGGTCAGGGGAAGCCCCTACCCAGGAGAAAATAGTTTCTTTGTGTGCTTGAAGAAAAACACTCAGATGATGAACAGCCTGATTTGGGGGCTGTGTGTGGGTGAGCCACTCCAGTGAAGTCGTCCTCAACGCTCCCTCATAAGGAGAGATTATGAATTTAATGAGAAGAAGAATTCTGACAAGCCTTAAAGCCAAAGGCAATTAGCAAAGGATGAATAACTTGAATTCTTTGCAGTTATGAAATAATTTCCTCCTAATGAAATTATACATGCATATATCCTTGTTATATATTATTTATGTTTCTAGATAACACATAAGACTATATTGTATTATTTCATTTGCATATACAAGCATTTTCTACTGTGTGTTCAGTGGCACAGTTGTCCCAGGAGACCCTACATGAAAACAGAGGGCCATGGTCAAATCCAACTAGAAATACCATATGCTGGAGCACCACCATGGCAGTGCACAAAGGACATCAGGCTAGTAAATGCTCTGCAAAATCCTACAATAAGGATTTTGTTTAACTCCATTGATCCCAGCATTCCAAATATAAACAGGAAATCCCTCTTCACACCTGAACACCCAACACCGACTAACCTCCCCCAAGCAGTCAATGTTCCCTATGAAATCCTTTGAGAAATGTTGATGTACTTAACATAAGAGCTGAAGTCTTATATGACAGGTCAAAATTCTGGCTTCTTTAATAATAATGCCAATGTTTAAAATTTTTGTCATTCTTATTCTATACTCTCATTAAGATTTTTTGTTGCTCTTCAGAGTGTCCCAAAGGGTGGGAAAACTTTATGCTTTGCAGTGGTTTGGATTTTAGAACAGTCCTCACTCATAGCTCTGTTGAACGAGGTAAGTGATTGATTCAGCCAGGTAATTATTAATTCGGTAGCAAAATATCTTCATATGACTGAAAACAAATTAGTTTGTAAGGTCTATATCACTTTCCATTTGAATTATTATACCAATTTCTGGATTGGATTCCCCAATTCTACCCTGTCTCAGCTTTATTTCACATTACCACCAGACTGTCCTTCTCCTTCACTTTCACGTCCTCCTCCTCCTTGTCCTCCTCCTCCTCCTTCTTCTGGGTATTGAACCCAGGAAGGCTCTAACACTGGGTTACATCCCCAGTTCCTTTTTTCAATATTACTATTTTTTTAAAAAATTATACTTGTTCTTTTTGTTTATACATGATGGTAGAATCTATTTTTCTATATTTGTACAAACATGAAATATACCTTATTTTATTTAGGTTCCCAGTCTTGTGGATGTATGTGATGTTGAGATCCACTATGGTATATTCATATAATGTACATAGAAAAGTTATGTCAGATTCACTACACTGCCTTTCCTATTCCTATCCCCCCTCCCTTCCCTTTATTCCTCTTTATCTAATTCACAGAACTTCTATTCTTCCCCCCCCCCCACACACACACACTTGTGGATTAGCATCCACATATTAGAGAGAACATTCGACCTTTTTTGGGGGATTGGCTTATTTCACTTAGCATGATAGTCACCAGATTCATCCATTTACTGAAGAAAGTAAAAAAATCCATTCTTCTTTATGGCTGAGTAATATTCCACTGTGTATATAACCCACCTTTTAAAAATCCATTCATCTGTTGATGGACATCCAGGTTGGTTCCATAGCTTAAATATTGTGAATTGTGCTGCTATAAACATTGATGTTGCTCAATCACCATAGTATGCTAACTTTTAACTCCTTTGGATATATACTAAGGATTGGGATAACTAGGTCAAATGGTGGTTCCATTCCTAGTTTTTTTTTTAAGGAATCCAGAAAGTGTTTTCCAGAATGGTTGTACCAATTTGCAGTCCAACTAGCAATGTATCAGTGTACCCTTTTCCCCACATTCTTGTCAACAGTTTTTATTACTTGTACATTCTCAATAATTTCCATTCTGACTGGCATGAGGTGAAATAGTGTAGCTTGAATGTTCATTTCTCTAATTGCTAGGGATGTTGAACTTTTTTCATATATTTTTTGATCATTCATATTTCTTTTTTTGAGAAATGTCTGCTCAGTTTCTTTGCCCATTTATTAATAGGGTTGTTTGTTTTTTTAGTGTTAAGCTTTTTGAGTTCTTGGTATATCCTGGGAATTAATGCCTTATCTGAGTGTGGGTGGTGAAAATTTTCTCCCATTCGTAGGCCCTGTCATCACACTCTTGTCTCCTTTGTCGTGAAGAAGCTTTTTATTTTGATACTATCTCATTTAAATTTTTAAAATTTTTAAAATTGTATTTCTTGCACTCTAGGAGTTTTATTGAGGAAGTTGGTTCCTAAGACAACATGTTAGAGTGTTGGGCCTACATTTTCCTCTTGTAGGTGCAGGGTTTCTCATCTAATACCTAGGTCTTTGATCCATTTTGAGTTGAGTTATGTGCAGGGTAATAGATAGGAGTTAAATTTCATTCTACTACATGTGGATTTCCAGTTTTCCCAGCACCATTTGTTAAAGAGGCTATCTCTTCTCCAATGTATGTTTATGGCACCTTTGTCTAGTATGAGATAACCATATTTATATGGGTTTGGTTCTGTGTCTTCTATTTTGTACCATTGGTCTTCATGCCTGCTTTGGTGCCAGTACCATGCTGGTTTTGTTACTATATCTCTGTTGTATAATTTATGGTCCCAGTCCCGTTTTATTTTTTATTTGAGACAGAGCCTCATTGAGTTGCCCAGACTGACACTGAACTTTAGATCCTCCTACCTCAACCTCCTGAGTCTCTGGGATTACCAGTGTGCAGCATGATGTCCGGTTCAAACTTATTTTCTTCCACTCTCCTGAACCATGACATCATCAGACCAGTCTTGTTTTACCACCTCACAACTTCATAGACCCTCCTTGTCCTGAGCAATTGCCTGAAATATTCATCTATTTCTCTTCAACTAATCTATAATTATCTTAGGTACAGATTAGTCTTACCTTTTCTTGTAGAATTTATTGAATATGCAAAAATTCAGCAATGTAATTGCTGTCTAGATGTCTCCAAGGGTTTTAGGTTACATTATTGGTGACTATGTTTTCCAATACAAAACTTAAAAGTTCAGTCTGATGAAAAGGGACCTATGGAAGAATGACAAAAATATCAAAAAATCATCATTTTCAAATGTATGAAATATTCTAAAATATCTGAGATAGTCTCTGATAAGTGCCATATATTTTTATGTGATACAATCTAGAATTTTTTCACTTTCATAATATAGGACAATTACTTTATATTGTTGACTCCTAACAGCATTTTAAGCTATATCAAATGCTGAAAAGACAAGTTTTTAGCTCTCCTGAATTCCTCTTCCTCATATTGTATGTGCATGTTTCTTAAATCTTTTCTAGGATGAGAAGGAGTAAAAAATAAATCGTAAATACTTTTTAAAATGCATGTGTAATTTTATATTTTAGAACTACAGTAGTAACAACATAGTTGAGCATTTTCTGCTTAGGTTAATGTTCTGTCAGTTTCTCCATTTGCATACTCTATCTTACCATCAAACCCTTCCCCCACTTACAGGTGCCATCCACCAGGGAGAGACACAGAGTGTGTCATACAATTCAGAAATATCTATTTAAATGGTACTTTCCAGGAAAAAAAAAAAAAAGACAAATACTGATGATCTAAAGAAAGAAGAATGTAAATCCCTAAACCTTGTCTGTTTCCTGGCTACAGCCCTTCTATACATTCACCATTCTTCTCTAAGGGTGTGAACCATGACTCCTCTCTTGAAAAGTCAGAGAGGATGTATGTAATGTGTGATTGAGCCTGAGAAGCACTGTAGACGTGATGTTAGATCAGTACTCAAGGTAAGGGAGATGAAGTATTTCTACCAGAAATTGCCACATTATGGATCATGAATGACATTATGATCTACTCTTCTACACTTACATCATCATGACAGTAAATTAATTTTAATAATCACAAATGTCTGGTGGACTGGCATATCTTCAAAATGGCAAATCCTAGGGTCTAAACAATTGCCTTACACATTTAGAAATGTTTCAAAATTGTAATAGATTTATCTGGTAATTATTCTTCATGTATTCCACATTTTTCATTAAAGATCAAAACTTACAGAATTTGAATAAATTCATTGAATCAAAAGAAATTCTGGGCCCATAACTGACCCAAACTTACATATGTGTTAAGGCTAGAAATGAGCAAAATATCAATCAATAAAATGAATATGTTGTTCCCATTTCACATACCCTGACAATGAATAATACTTATTATTATAAATTAGTATGATTAGTTAGGATATAGACATATGATCCTAGTATGCTTTAGTGACCTAAAAAACCATTATTCTTGGAAACATTTTCTCCAATTTTTTTTCAGCTCCAGAAGCTTGCACACAGAGCTTAAAGTGAGGGAAACAGAAGACAGCCATTGGGCTATTTACAACAGCCATCTGTAATATGACAATCGGCAGAACATTAGAGAGCAGCCACTGATCTCTTATCCTGACAAAAAGTAAAAAGATCAGTTAGCTCTTCCAAACATGTAAAAATTTGTGTTTTAAAATGTCACCAAACTTTAATTCATCCTTAATTAGGAAATTTAATAATAAAATCGTATGATGCATTTTTTTTTCCTTGACAAAAAAAATCTTTACACTTAGGGTCCCTGTATAGCTTACTTTCCAAATTAGGCTGATTATAAGAGGCAAAGTGACCACTATTAATACTTAATGCTGGATCTGAGCTATAAATTCAGATCTAAATTGGAACACTACACTAAATTGGGATTTAGAATATAATCTGAAAAGTTAAATATCTGATGGCTCTTAAAAGAAAGACTGTGATATAATAAAATATGCAAAAATAAAATAACAATTGGATAACTAAAAGCATGTATCAGTCTCAGATATTAAAATTTACCCTCTTTCCCTGAACTCATGCCAGCCAAATATTCAAAAACACTTCTTGTTGAGAAGCAGCCCAATAAGAACTATTTAGCATGCACAAGTCTTTAGCTCCAGTGTTTCTCAAAACTTGGAAGAGGAAGACCTTGACTTTGCCTCCAAGAGGACCTTCCTTTCCTCCCCAACGGCGATTAGTCACTCCGTGTTTAAAACTGAAACGTTCATTTTAAATACTACAAAAATGTGGCACAGAGCTCAGGCAAGGCATCTGTTCCAGCAAAATGTTATGTTTTGATCATTTTCAAAAATGATTTTTCTGTTTTTAAAGAAAGTGTGTGGACATGGAGATGAGTCAGTCAATCTGAGGGGTACTGTATGCTGGGTTATTTTGAAAGCTGCAAAATTTAAAAATACATGGAAAAAAATAATTTTCCTTAAATATTATTTCAATTTTATTCTTTGACTTAGTATTTTTTCTTTTTTAATCTTTCCATAGCATCAGATTCATTGCCAGAGGAAAAAAGTGCCATCCTTGAAGGCAGCTATACAATCATCATCATATGGAAATCTAGATACAGACCCACGAAAATGTTTATAGTTGTATCCATGGATCTAGGTAATCATCACTGGGAAAGAATGGTATATCTTATGTAAAGGTGATTTACTTAGGTAGATAGTTGCATTTCTTTTTAAAGCAGTTCCTGAGTACTTAAATATTACCCCAAATCAGTCTGGTCATTAATATTAGATGCATTTCTCAGGTCAATGATACAAAAATTATATCATGATCTCAATATTTTTGTCCTAATCTATATGCCTTTTCATTTTCTAAAGTGAAATTCTTTTAGTTTATTAACATTGATGGATGCCTCCCCAAAATGTAGGTTATTCTCTGCAATTAGAATATTTACAAACCTCACTGTAGTAGTCTACTATAAAATAAGATTTCAAGGACATTTCTCTTATTTTTTGTTTTTCTCTTTTTCAATTTTGTAATGTTTCATTTCCACAAAAGCTCAAAAGTAAACTGTAGTGCTTCATCTCTATGAATACTCTTGTTTGGTTTGATCTTATGTTGCCAGTTTGATGTCTAACTGAGGAAGGAACCCACAAGTTCTAATAGGCAATGAACACCAGCATGCTGTTTTCCAAAGTAAATCACTTGACTTCTGTTGTCTATGTCTTTATCTGGAAAAATAGAGAGAAATGACATTAATATACAGGATAGATTGCTAAATGCTGTCAGAGTTATGTGCATTTGTACAGCATTTATGAGTTTGTAATTCCACCATGTTGATTGAAACAGATCAGAACAGCTACCCAACCAACTATTTTTATCGTGATCTGTTCATTTTGGCCATCTAAAACAGTACAATCAATTGGACCAACCATTCTGAGATACAAATTGGCTAGTAGGAAAGCCAAAACACCAGATTGGCTGCTTTTTTTAATTGGTGTTTTTCACGATATGAAAATATTGGGTGAAAATGGAAAAACTGAGTCAAAGATCCAGATGTTTGATCTGCCTGTTGCCAAATAGCCACACATTTTGTAGCTCTCATATTTGCAACTGAATTTCTCAGCTTTTACCAAAAATCCCATCATCATATAGATATTGCCTTAGAGGAACTATAAACACAAAACTGATAAAGTCCCAAGAGAAGGAACTCTATTACCCAAGATGACAGTTGCTTGTGCATCTGCTCTTTTTCTCCTCAGTAGGCAGCTTCCTGGACAGAAAGGGGAGAGGGTCCATTGTTCAAAATCCTATGCTGTTCTCTTCTTTATATATATTATTCAATTTACCCAAATATTCTTCTTTCTAGGCCCAATTATGCCCAGAAAGAATAATATTTGGGTAAGTTGAATAATAGCCTCTTGAAGTAAGTTGAAGAAAGAGCCTCTTTCTCCTAAATGGGCCCAATTGGTAATTCAGATATAGATGCAAAAGCTATCAGCAAAACATGACCCAGACTCATGTCTTTTGAATTGGTTTGTCCCATTGCACAATGATGCAGTTTCTACCAGGCATTGGAATGGTATACATCAAGCTATTCTATATAGGCTAAATCTAGACTGCTAATAAAACTTATATGATTCAAATGAGCTTAGCAAAAATAAATAATACTGCTATTATGTGTAAGAATGAGAGGCTAAGGGTGAAAGCTACAAGTTAAATATATTGCCATTTTGCTTATTTTCGATGGCTGACATTTGTTTGCTTTGCTTCTTCTGTACCCAGGCACATATTAATTCAAAGCCATACCCACAGTATGTATTATCTGTAATTTTTCTCTTCTCCTCCTTGGATTCACTCCTTTTGAAATATCACATTTTAATTATGTGCATAGCAATGACTTCATTGCTTCTTAACTCAGCAGCAGCCAACTCATTTTCTCCCGATGGTATGATGACCTGTCCTGTGGGAGAAATCCATCTGTTTATATTCTTTAAGCTGTATCTACACAAGGAACAGGTTTTGTATGTTTTGAAACCATCTTTCCTCATTTCACTGCTTATTGCTTGCCTAGAAAGGAGAAACCACAGAACCAAGAGGAAGCTAGTACAAATCAATAAACATTTCTAGCAAAACCAATGAAATTAGCACACTTGTATTAAAAATGGCCTAAAATTTTTCAAAGGCCATGGATTTCACTCCACTTAAGTATTTTATCTCAGTGTCAAATGCATATATAAACCCTATAGTGTAGGGCTTGATATATGACATAAATAATTGCTGAATTTTCATTGGGATTACATATGAAAGGACCAAGAAATAATTATTTGGCTTTTGGTAATGTGTGACTGTTAATGATTCTTTTTTTCAGACCTGGTTGCCTATCTGATGCTAATAATAGGGTTATAAAGGAAAGTGATTCTACCTGTCTGGCATGAATTCCTGGTTTGACAGTAAACATTGGTTGAAATGTGCTTAATAGAGTGCCTTCAAAAGAAATTTTGTACTGTCAACTTACTTTTACAAGTAATTGGGGAAGATTGTTATCACCTGTCACAAGAAATGTTTCTATGAGAACAATTTATTCCAGAAAGAATGCAGTGTTCATTTGTAGAACATTTTGCTCATCCATATAGTTTCTGGGTTATTCTACCATGAGCAGAATGGTCTTTACTAATAGTGGCCCATAGTTAATTGGGAGAATTCCATATAATGAAATAATATTCCAGATTTATAATTGGAGAAAACTCCATGTTCCATTCTGGGACAGAACTGGTAAAATTTTGGAAATGTCCCCTTCTCAATCTGTAAGGAAGGCACATCTTCACAGGGAAAAATGAATGTAGTTCTTCTATACACACTAGCTTCTCAAAGAAGTAGGTAAAGACTCATAAAGATGCAAAGCATTGTCTAATCTAAGCATTGTCAAATTTAGCAAATCCCCAATTTTCCACAAGGATAGTCAAGTACAGGTTCATTCACACATAAATTCTCCATCTTGGAACTTACGCAAATTTAAATTAGTTAGGGTTTTCTTACAGATAGTTAGGAACTGCAGAGAGTTTTAGTATCTCATCTCTAAGGTTCAAGAGCTTGAAAGTTATGGGTCCCTGGATTCTAGATTAATGCTCTGCTTCAATTTATTAGGAAATCTCACCACAGGATGCAGACTATATGGTTGGCTCTTCCTCTTCGGTCAGGATTTTTTTCTACCAATTTCTTTGCACTTCTGTCCTCTTGCCCAGATCGGACAGATTTGAGCCAATGAGAGGCTAAGGGTGAAAGCTACAAGTTAAATATATTGCCATTTTGCTTATTTTCGATGGCTGACATTTGTTTGCTTTGCTTCTTCTGTACCCAGGCACATATTAATTCAAAGCCATACCCACAGTATGTATTATCTGTAATTTGCCAGTCACATTGCCAGGCTTCTTTGTCATCATTTGGGGAAAAAAAACAAAAACAAAAACAAAAACAAAAAAGCATAGTAAATATAGGGGCATTCAAAAGAAAGAAAGTTGTTTTGGGTTGGAACAACAGAAAAATTTTCCAGAGGGAAAAGAATGCAAGATGAGCTTTAAAGTTGGATCAGAATTGATAAAGATTTTCTAAGAAAACAAATAATGAAAGAGAAAAGAAAATCTGAATTGTAGGAAATCTGAATGACCTGAAAATGAGCACTTACAAGTAGAGCTCAGAAAGTCGATTTTGTGCCATTAGTGAAGGAAAGCACAAGACCTAGCACCTCCACTATTGTCTCCAATAACCTTCTTTCAAAAGAAGAAAGGAGATTATGTTTACTGAACAACTACTCCTTTTTAAGTAATGTTCGTTCATAGACTTATGTCAATTACATTGTAATTATATATTCCCAAATTATATTTACAACCTAATTTAATTATACTTAATTATACATAATCTCCAATTGCATATTCTCCAAATCCTGGTAAAACATTTTTTATTTCCATTACATATTGTGCCAATTATTACATTTTGTTGTCTCTCAGCTTTAAACCCACTCTTCTACCATGAGCTTTGTAACAGTAGGTCTGGGATTATGAAAAACCACTCTCCTGCCTCATCTGAGGGTGCCATCCAAATTAGGCTCTGCCAAAAGAGGGAATAGAGAAGAACTGTGGAGTCAAATGGGAGAGGACTTGCTTTTCCCTGTCTGCTCTTTCACCCCATCAGCAATGGTTTCTTCCTGGAGCAGAAAATGAACCAACATTGAGAATTGGGCTCATAAAATTTCCTTCAGACACACCAATAATAACTGGGAAACACCTTCTCATAGGCCTGCATCTAGCTCCTTCAAGCTTCTAGAATTGATAATTCCAACCTCTTCCCTTAATTCTCCCAGCCCTGAGCATGGTAGCTCTCTCCTATTGTTGCTACCTCCATGAGACCTTAGAAATATCTCTTTACTTTTTCAGTTCCTTTACATACATGCAACAATTCTTTTTATAGAATTCTCTGTTAAAATAACTAGAGTGCGTTCTTTCTCCTAACTGGACCCTGACTGAATCACAGATGAAGAACTTCAAAAACTTAAATTGACTAATTAATTAATTAAATTTTTAAGCTCCAACAACTAACCTATAATGGTAGATTTGAACTATAGTTTATCTGACTAAATCCCTTACTCTTTTAGCCTTCACTATAATTAGCCTCCAGGTAGACATCTGCAGAGACAGATATATTTTTTTTTCTAACTAATTACAACCCACTTGAATTAGTCAAGACTTTTATGGTTTTAGGTGGTAGAAGAACTAAATCAGGCCAAAGAAAAAATTTCTGACTCATATAAGTATACATTAGGAAAGGCAGGAGAATTCAGCTGGGTGTACCACCAGGCATTAGATGGAATGGAATAGTCTCTTTCAAGACTCTTGACTCCCTCAATAGACACACAGCATCACATCTCTGCTTCTTATTTCAGATTTTCAGAGTGTAGGAAATCTATGCAATGTGCTGGTTCTATATTCCAATTTCACCACCAGGATGGCCAGAAGATTTGCTTTTCCTCTATTTTCAAGTTCAAAACTTCCAGGTAGGGATTTTTTTGGTTTTTGGTATAGTTTGGATCAGGAGTCCACATTCATTCGTGCAGACGATTGGTTATAGAGAAGGGTTGGAGGTGAGACAGACACTGTTCCAGTTTGCCTTAGTTACCTTTCCTCAGTAGCAATAGCAGCAGTTGGGGTTGGGGGAGAAATCATAAATCAAGGGACACTCCCTTTTAAATCCTGAAGTTAAAGTGGAGGAAGGATTTCTCAACAGAAGCTTGTATTACTTGTCTAGGCAAGCAAACAATGTCTAATACCTTACCCTACCATCAACTTTGCATTCATACCCTGCATGTCTACAGTACATCATAGTAGAATACATGCCTATGTCTTGTAGAAACAAGCTATCAGTTATTACTAATAAAACGTATGAATGGCTTGCGTGAATGACTAGGCCTACACATACTAGATTTTGAAATGCCTTCCCTTTTTAGTTTCTGTTTTTGTAATTTTGCCATATAAAATTTTTCATGATAGTTTAAATGATTCTTTAAATGTGTTAAAGAATCAATAAATAGTCATAGGTCTTAAGCACTAAGTATCTTTTACTCAGTATTTCTGTGGCCAACACTGGCATCCTTTAGTGTGAAAAAAATTATTTTAAGATAAATTAGCAAGTATTAAGCACCATGTCCTGGGCACTGGCATTAGGGTTTTACAAACCTTCTATTTAACCCATACAATGAATCTCTGAAACAAATATAATCATTCTCTCCCATTTTGGAGGGGGAAATGAAGGCTGTTGCAATCAATAATTTGCCTAAATTGATGAATCTAATAACAGGTAGTTTTCTAAATAATAGGTGTAAATGTGTTACAATCCCATCTCATTTTTCACCACATTGGGAGTCTCCTCACTGAGCCCTGTGGAGTGCTGTGCTTGGCAGCACCACTCAGGCACTGCCCTAGTCAGCAGGCCTCACATGACTGACTCCACCTTGCTCCCCCTCTGCATCAGACAGCAGTCCCGTCCTCACATTGTAGTCACTCAGGACCTTCCTTGAAACTTTCATTAAAATAAAGTAAACCATGGCAACCTAATGTTAGCAGCATGCCTGTTCCTTACTGGGTACCAGGAACACTGCCTACCTTAGCATCACCATCAAAAACATCCCCAGACAGTTCCAAATGTCATCTGGATGGCAAAATCTCCATCCCTCATCCTTGCCAATTGAGAACTATTGTTTTAAAGTGATACTAAGACCAACAGTCATGTTATTAAGTTTTAAATAAATTTTTATTTAAAACGGATTTTTAGAAAATGGGATCATCATGGCAGCATGACATACTGTGTCACATAAACACCTGAGTGCAAGATGATATAAAAGTTTGTTGTTTATTTTGCATCCTTATCTGGGTTACCACATTTTCAAAGCCTAAACCCTGAGCAATTATCTCAAGAGTTAAGAAATTTACTTCTCATCTCTGGCATTGGATATAGTTATTCATTAATACCCAAGTTTGTTTAAAGTTGGGCATTATTTGGGGATTATCATTGGAATGAAGGGTCAAGACATGATTTGCTGCATCACTCTGCCCGCCTACAAATTAAAATCTGAACCATTCAAGGTCCTAGGTCAATTTTCAAAGCAGAAAAGTATGGGCACTACTATCTAATTATTGCCAGGATAAAAGGCCATAGATGATGTATTAGTCATCTTTCCATCACTATAACAAAACACCTAAGATAATTAACTTATAAATAGAACAGGTATGTTTTGACTCATAGTTATAGAGATTTTGTTCCATGGTTGATTAGTTCTGTTGTTTTGGGGCCTGTGCTGAGGAAGCTCATTAAGATTGGCAGAAGCAAAACTGCTAACCTCATAGCCTAAAAGTAAACGAAAAACATTGAGGAAGGAGCCAAAGACCCACACTTCCCTTTCAAGGCTCATTCTCAATGAGCCTTAAAAACTTCCCACTAAGCCCCGCCTCTTAAAGGTTCCACTACCTCCCAATGGCACCACTCTGGAAACTAAGCCTTTGACACATAGGTTCTTGGGAGATATTTAACATCTAAACCATTGCAGATGCTATCACCTAAAATGAAAGTTCCTTAATGTTTAACTGATATCATTGACAATCTCATTCAGCAAGCCATTTCATTTATTTAGCTTGGAATAATTCTCTAGAGCACACAAGAAATAGTCCCTGATTAAAGCTAGGCATTATATTGGGTATTTACTTAGGATGTTCTATTTTATAAGAGAAGTTATTCAGATCTTACAAAATAAAGAAGAAACCTGAGACCTCAGTGGTTCATTTTTATTTTTCAGGAGGTTTCAAAAATTATTTTCTGAAAATAATTTTCATTCTGCTGTGATTTCTCTTTGTTGCACTTCTCAATTAAGATCTTTTATATGTTCTTAATAAGGGACTTAGTTTTTCTCCGGGAGATGCTGGTCCCACACATAACTGGTTACTGAATTATATAGTAAGATATAAACTTCTGTCCTTGGGACCATAAATATCTGTGTTCCAAGTGTATGAGAAAAACAATATAGATGAAGGATGGCCAATGAATAGTGAATCCACTTTCCCTAGAGATTCTTTAATTGTGAGACCCAAGTAAAAGGCTATAAACACCAAGAAATGGAAAATTATGCAAAAATGTGCCTTAAATTTGAGGAGATTAGAAAACTGGACAATTTTTCGAACATCTTAGTCCAAAAAACTATTTCCCTTTTAGACCAAGTCAGAGAAACTAAAAAAATATATAATCTGAATTAGCCTCCCCCACAAAACTGCTTTGACAGATTACACTTCACTAATGTGCCATCAATGCTAAAGGCACACCTTATAATATTCACAGTTATTTTTCCTGTGGAGATGTTTTTGAGGGTGCTTTCTGTTGCATTATGCAATTTATTCTTTAGGAGTGTTCTCTTGGGGAAAATTCTCTTTTGGTGGATGATGAATAGTTCTGCATTTATTAGTCAATTGTTTGGTTTTTGTTTTATGGGTAGAAGAAATGGCACAACAGCATGTATTTCTCTCTTCATCTTGGATGTAGAAAAGCTTAATACTAAATTTGTGGCCTACCTCTTAGCAACTGTATGGGGCTCTATGTTATGCATGCTGGATCAGTCCCAATCCTGGCTCCATTTTTGTCCCTGGAGTTATTGTTTCCCTCCTTTTTTCTCAAAATTCTAATACTTATAGTAGATTATTGTGCTAAATTTTACAACTAAGTTCTGAATCCTTTTTTGAAACAAAGTGAACTCTAAGTATATCTTTATATTAGTAAGAAACAACATAAACAAAAAAGAACAGGGAAGAATTAATCAGTGCTATTCCATGTTTGGGGAAGAAACTGATGATCAACAGAACCTTGGAATATGGATAAAATTCTTCTAATAGGGAAAGTAGAAGCAAAAGCATAGCTACCCTGGGAATTTCATTGACAATGATAATGGCATAAGATGGGTTTAATGAGTTTTAAAAAAGAGTGTGGCTCTATTTTCAGGATTATAGAGAGAACATGAGGAGCATAAAGTTTGGAAGGTCAAGTTAGACTCAGTCTGTTAAATGCATGCTACACCATACCGTAACTATAGATTTATCTTATAGACAATGGAAATTAAGTAATTTAAGTCACAAAACTGGTGTGATCGTGATGCAACTTGGGAGGTAAAAGTAAGAGGTAATGGAACTAAAGGGAGAATAAAGATATAGGAACCTATTAGTGTCAGTCCCACCCTGACCCAGCCCCACCTCAGCATCCATGATTAGGTTTTTTACCAGCTCAGAACCTGGTTCAATAAAACCTGGGTCAGGTTTTATTGACTCTAGAAAGTAAGGTCTGAAAACATTCTGGCACCCTGATTCTGGACTATTGTGTACATGGGAACTTAACGTTCCTGCCTCTGTAATCTCTGCTCAGGTTCTAAGTGTCTGTCGTTCATGATCTTCTTTCTAGTTTCTGGTATCCATGTCATTGCTCCATCCGATCAGTTAAGATTAATAGCTCTCTCCCCATTTGATGCTGTCAGTTTCTTTATACTGGGGCATAGATCCTGCACTCGGTATTACCAGATCTCTACTTGAATGCCCTGCCCTGGATTACAAAATCACCACTATGCATTGAGAATAGCCACCACCTGGAAATTGGGCTACCGCACTCGATTTTCCTACCTTCATTATCCACTGATTATTGATCTTGATAAGAATTGAATTTCAACTTTATAAAGCTCACTGAAGTTAGTTTCGGACTGTTAGGTTGACAGAGTAGGAACTGGAAGATATTCTCTGCTATCCCAGTCAGTGTTCTTCATCTCTCACCTCTGTTGGTCTTATGATAATATCCTATTTTCTTCCCCTGTGGGAAATCCAAAAATTATATGAACTGGAGGATAGTATTTTTAATGATGAAAATAAAACGCTTGATATATTAGTAATAAAGTGACTGAGTTATGACAAGAGTAAGAAAGAATGGGATTGAGAGATCTTTCTGAAATTTGGTTGTTAGGATTTTATGATTGGACAGTAGGGTAGAGTGATAAAGAATCAAAGAAACTACTTGTTTTGGAGCTTGGCAGAATGGGTATTGATGATGACACTGCTGTGCTTCTCTCTCCCTGCTTTGACACTGTGCATGCTGAAGTGTCCCCTTTATCACCACCCATTCTGTTTACACTCCCTCCAGGACAAACTCTTCCTCTCTAGTTAGTATTCTTCCACTTTGTATTCCCAATGCACACACATACAATATTTAATTAAATCTTGACTACTTCCTTAAGAGATGGTATCTCATATAATCATTTGCAGATGAGGAAACAAATGGAGACTCCAAAAGATTGTGCAGTTGTTCAATGGCAGACCTAGAATGTCATTGAATTTATTCCCCAAATTATTCTCCACCAACTCTTCAAAAGGTGAGGAAGACCAAATCTTTCTTTCAAGAAGCTTGTAGTCTAGGACATTACAATCCTATCACTGTGTAGGTGTCATGGCTTTCATAACTACGGAACCTCCAGTGATGTCACCGTCTCACCTGGTCCCTCTAGCCAAGATGGATGAAGGTGTCTTGCTATTGCTTAATCTCTGTCTCTAGGTTACCTCATCTCCTATCAGATTCTCAGCTTTTCTGTCACCTGACTACTAACTCTACTAATATAATTTCCTTCAGTGTAAATAGAATGCTTTCTTATTCATTTTTTGTTTGATTGTTTGTCTGGATCCTTAGAAATACATTTGTTTGCTTTTTCCCTTTTTGAGACTCTATTCTAAGATACCATTATCTCATCTCTGGGCTATGCCCTCTAGCTGGTGTTTTCCACATCTAATCATCTCTTCCTCTGGTCTTTTTATGCTATTGCAGAAGTGTCTTTAAAAAACTCAAACCATCCCATTTAATAGCTTTTATTTCTATGTAGAATAGCAGACTCATCCCTTAACCTGACTACAAGGCCATGTATAATTTGGTCTCTATTTGTCCAGCAACATCTTCCTCATTCTATGCCACATCCTTTCCCCAACCTCCTACAGATCATACCCTTTTCCTTTTCATGAAACTTCTACTAACCTATTGTATAAATTGCCCCCCTCTCTCAACCCTGTTACTTTCTCCTTTGGTTTTCTGGTCTTGTCTTTTATTTGATGTACTATGATTTCTAATCATATATTAACTTTCATGTTTATTGTTTTCCCCCTTTTCACTAAAAGCTTCAAGGAGTCAAAGAACAAGATTGTAATATTTAGCATCACTTATTTTATTATTGCCAATTTGTCTTAGGATATATTCCTTGAGGATTGCAAATAATGTACGAATGAATGTATGAATGCACAAAAATTATTCACATCAGCATTTTCTTCACTGTCAGGTTATCATTGTTTTTTCAAAGGCATACATAATAACCAAATCATCTGTTATATTTGAAATCAGCAAATGGACCAGTCCTTACTCTACTAAATAATAATTGGCATGATGCTAGAGGAAAACTAGGGGAGCTGTGGTTTAGGGTATCAGAATTTAAATAGTCACAGATATTTTCCCAAATCTCTTTCTCTTATCCTTTATTAATCTTGCTACTTTGTCTCCTCAACTATTTCCAATAAAAATGCAAAGCTTTCAAAAGAAAACTCAAAGTTCTTAGTGTAATATGTAAGGCACTTGTTAATCCTGTACAAACCTCTTTCCATATCCAGGAAGTGTCTGACCACTTTCTGTCTCCATTGCCTATACTCGGGTCAACATGGCTGTCTCCAAAGTATCACTGTCACACACATAGCAAACTCTTCTTCCCTTCATCTGTGATATTGCCCTTTATTGCTCTCTTCGCTGAGAACAACTTTCCCATTTGCCATATGAGAAACTCCCATCAACTTCCCAATCCAATGAGAGTAGCTCCTTTTCTGTTGAGCTTCCCATAACCTCCACCCACTGTCATTCTCCCTCTATGCCCACCAATGTTTCTATATTAGGCAGTTTATCCTATTCTATTTTAATCCCCTATTTAAAGGCTCATAGTTTACTAAACCATAAGCAGGAACCATATCCTGTTCCTATCTGCTTTCCAACACACAGTTCAAGGTCTGAAAGGCATTTGACAAATTTGCATAGGATGTCTGATTGAGTGAATAGTAACTGGACTTTTTCATATTTTCATCATCTCATGAAATAATTTTTCCCATGACAAACTTCTATTTGTTTACTTTCTCTGTTCAGTTCCCAAATTGCACTTCTTAATGGGTTGTTTCCCCTTCCTAAAACTCTTCATTTTGTAGCTTTGGGCTCAGCTACCACCCATCTGCTCCCAGTGCCACCTGGTCTATTGATTCTGCCTCCTGTTTCCACCTTGCTTTCCTCCCTCCTCAGTAGCAAATCTAGCCTTAGAACCTCTACTTTCTGTAGGGACAGGAAGCAGCTGTATCAGGACTGTGATCCTGCTGGGGCTGGGGGAGGCACAGAGTGGCCCTGCCACCCACTGCCCACCCTCACCCAGTCTTCAGTACTGAGAGCAGTCCTGGCCTGATGAGCTAATCCATTCCTCCTCAGCCATGAGGGTGCAGTGGGAGGAGACATCCTGCAAATCAAAGAAATAATCAGAGATTCATTTGCATGCACTATTGATTTTGGTTCCAGGAAATGTTAATAGCAGCAGAGAGTGAGACCTTCATACCTCTTTATGCTGAAAAAAAAAGTCTTCTGCCTTTTCCTATCCCTCAGCATTACTAGAGAGTGATTCTGTTATTTAATTAGTGAGAATATACAAGGCTAAATTCCTCTTTGTGGAATAAGGGTGATGAACTCTAACCTTTCATAATAAGACAGCCGCTTCACATCTTCAAAACCAAGTCTTTTAAAAAGGCAGACACAAAGCAATGACACTTTTTGCATGTAAGTTGCTCTATTTCTATGACTTGCACCAGGAATTATCTGTTTTTCTTTCCAGAGTGCTCTTTCTCGGATGAAAGGACTAGGAGAAAGCCCTGCAACCCCACGAGTCCGCCCGTTTGTTGAAATCAGTTCAAGATCATCCAGGTCTGCAAAACTCGGCTGAAGCAGCTTGTTGCATAATTTACCAGAGAAGAGAGGGCCATCTGGAGAGCCAATCTGGAGAACTCGAGCAAAGGCAGAGTCTTTTTTTTTCCCCCTCTTAAGTTATCCTGATTGACTCCCTGCCTATATTAGGCCTCCACAATCCTTGGCCTGCATCCTGAAAGATGGCAGTCTAGGTCAAAGGCCTTGGCCTTCTGGCACTGAACCCTGGCAAAGTACTACCTGGCCCACAAGTGCTAGTAGCCCCACCTACCATAGCTGTTCAAGGTTTAGTCAACTCCCACTAGTCTTACCCCATGACACTGTGGGGGCCTATGTCATTCCAAAGGACAGCTGGTTTACGCATATGCAGAGGAGGCAGCTACCCACAAAGGGATGTGGGAAAGTGCTACCAAATGAAAAAAAAAATTAAAATTAAAAAAAAATTTTAAAAAGAAAGAAATCTGCCTTAACCTCTAGTCAGGGAGTAAGTCATTGCTTCCACAGAGATTTAATCCTTTGTGTTAAAGCAATCTATTTCTTTTGAATTTAAAGCCCATAAACAATTCTATAGGATAATTAAAATGGCAAACTTATCAGAGAACAGTACTTTCTCATTTATTTAAGTGATCTTTTAAGGGGTATAAGGAGTTCCTACAGAATTGACCTTCCTACCATAGAGCCTGGGGAGGAAGCTAAGAGACCAGGAAGGAAGGAGGTATCCATCTGCCAGCCCCTGCCTGCCTGCTCCACAGCCCTAACCTATCCCATTCACCTGTCCTCCCCCCGGGCTCTCAGTGTCACCTATGTTCTGGATTCAGTTGATTTGTAGAGATCTCCTAAAATGTTCCAGGGAACAGATCTCTGGGCTGGGAAGGAAACAACACAGACATGGGTTTATAAGGGACATGGTGTGGGATGAGAGGATGTGCCAGGTATTTTCCAAGCTCATTCTAGTCACTTTTCTCAGACTACCTGTTCTGATATGATCATATGTAAATGTAGTCAATGTCTATCCTAGAATTCAGCCAGTTAAAAAATACAATAATTTTGAGTCTGGCATTAGATAAAGTACATACTTTTTCAGACTTAGTTTCTCATGTATGTAATAGAAATAACAACATTAATTGGATAAAAGATTTAAAAATCCAATGCATGCATAAACCCTACCACATAACTGCATGTCCTATTAAGACACATTTTTTTCTTTTTTCTTTCTTATGTTGTCTAAAGTGCATGGGTTTTGCTCAAACCAATTTTACTAGTTCAGCAGTGTAGAATTTCCTCCATGTATGCCTCCAGGGTACTAAGGTTCAGGCTCCAGGGCTCTGTTTCTTGAATGGCAGGGCACCTTCAGCTTCCTTTTCTGCCAAAACCTTGAACTCTGGCGTGTGGGATGGGGGAAGGGGGAAATTTGTGCAGTCTTGCATGGACGTCTACAGTGCCTCAGATGAACAATGTTGTAATTATGGCTTTTCAGTCTCAACTGCACCTGCCCATTTCACTATCAGAAAGAAAAATCTCTCCTTTCTTCCTTGCTTCACTGTTATACTTTAGAACCATGATTGTTTTGCCGAAATAGATATTGACTAGAGAAGGACAAACCTCAAAGGGTTTGGATTAAGTTCTCTTTCTGATAAACATGATGGAGTTTGAATGCTCCAGGGAATCTTATTCAAACTATTTTAACCTTTGGGGTCCATGAAAACTGGAAGAAAAATTTCTTTCTTGCCACTTTCTTCAGTTTGCTGCCCCAGAGGAGACAGAGCTCCAAGTACATGTCACTCCAAGTCTTTTAGCTGCAATTATTTGATAATGTGTTGTGAGACACTAGAAAGACAATGCTCTGTGTGCTTGCAAAATATGAATAATAAACTGATCCTTGGCATATCAGGGTTCTTAATCTCTTTTACCTTTTGTACTGTTAAAATGACAGTCTGGTGAGGTCCGTGTACCTTTTTTCTATGTAATGTCTTTAAGTACATTTATTAAAACACATAAGATTCAAAGAAACCCAATTATATTGAAATTTTTTTTTCCTAGTAGGAAACTAGTTTCTCTTGGAATACAGATAGATCTATAAAAATAAAATTTTGCTGTCTTTGTGCTATTAAAAATGCATGCTCATTAATCAGTAAAGGTATACAATTTAGAAATTATAATTAAATTATAAAGAAAAAAATTTATATCACTCATAGCTTCAACTTCCAAAAAGTCTTTGAACATTCACTCATCTCTAATAGATGGTCAGATTACAAAAAATGAATCATTAGGTTTTATCAGTGCTTTAACCACATTAAAGTTATAATGTGTAGTGGGAAAAATCTTTTTTTTTTTTTGGTAGGGGAATTGAATCCAGGGACTTTTAAACACTCAGTCACATCCTTAGCTCCTTTTATTTTGAAACAGGATATTACTAAGTTGCACAGGTCCTCACTAAGTTGCTGAGGCTGGCCTTGAACTTGGAATCCTTCTGTCTCAGCCTCCTGAGCTGCTGGGAGTATAGACATGAGTCACTGAACCCAAGAACCTTTGAGAACCTTTCAGTCACACCTAGCCCTGGAGTTTTTGGGGTTGAATGGCCCACAGGAAGTCAGTTAATCAGAAGATAGGATCTAGTATGAGTATCAGATTCATCTGGGGAGAGTTTTTACAATTTAGAGTTTTAGATTCTTCTCTAGATCTCTTAACCAAGAATCTTACATAGGTTTAGGGAATCTGTACTTTTAATTCCTGCTTGGGGACATTTGATTATCAGCAAGTCTTGAGAACCACTCCCATCTCAGTGCACAATGCTCTCCAAACAGGTCTCTAAATGCTTCTTTCAAAGTGTATTTGGGATTTCAGATTCAGCTCAAATACCTTAACCCAGACAGTTCTAAAGTGCTACCACCATAGCCTATGACAATAGTAGAAAAACAGGTAATATTTCCTGTTCCAAAGTCTTGATTTCTGCTTAGTCGCATCCTCATCAGATAGCTACTTTCTATATCCCATGCCCAAGTGCTCAGAAGAAGGGGGTGGGGTGGGGGGTGGGAGGGAGCTGACTGGCTCCAGCATGTGGCTGGACAGAGTGAGAGCTATATTTGAGGGGGGACCGGGGTGGGGGGACTGATTCTTGGAGTGACTCTCTGGATCTGGATCGTGGGCTTTTTCATCCTTGTGAAGTCTACGTGCTGCATTTTATTCATTAGCACCTACAAGGGACTAATTGCCATCAGGCATGTAGGTGGAATTCCTGGCAGGGAGCAAGAAATGGAATAGGTTTGATGACAACCAATGATCTGCCAAAGCCCTGTCAGAAGGAGAACAGAGTCTTGCTGTCACTCATCCACCCCTTTAAATTCAAATGAAGATGCTTCTGGGTAGGGAGGGGGAGGGGGTTGGCACCTGTCCAACTTTGCATTGAAGATACTGTACATTTTTACTGTATATGCGAAAGTCCCTGCTCCTAGTGGTGCTGTTTCTAAAATGAGGGAAAGAAAGAAAGGAAAAAAAGAAAAAAGACACAAAAAAAAAACCCTCAAAAAACAAAAAGCTGCGACCTTGTGTCAGGCCAGCTGTACTTGTTAATTTCTGTAATGTCGTGGTTGGAGGTGACTCATTAGCCAAGGGGCATCAAGGGGTCTGCACACTTCCTGTAGCTGTCTACATAGTCACATTTGAATTATGTACATATTTCCAAGGGGTTCCTCATTGTCTCAAATGAACTATGCTTCACAAAAGACTAAGACTATCTTGAGATATTCAGAGGTCACAGTCTTGCAAACTGAACCAGGATTCCCCAGCAGGAAGCATTTCAAGCTACCAGTAATGCCTCACTGATCCAAATTGCAGTTTTGCATGTAATGATAATTTCACGAAGTTAGACACATGAGGCATGAACTGCCTGGGTGTGTAATCACATCCCCCAATGATAGTGGGTAGTAGTATCAGTGGGTAGCAGTGCTCATATATTTAAATCAGATCTAGTTATCCCTGACAAGTGCCAAACATGCTCTGAACTCTTCCAAGTAACAAGCTTTCCCAGCTCAAGTAAAACTCAGCTTTTTCCATAGGGAATAGCCCCACCTTTCTTTCTCATTCTTGTAGCCCATTCTCCTCCTCCTTGTTATTTTCTGTGGCAAGGAGGGAATAAACCAGTTCCAACCTCTGCAGTGCAGATCAACTGTTACTCTGTAAAGTGAAGGTATGACTCAGCTACCTCATGCTGATTTACTGAAGGAAACCACAAAATCTCTGTTCTCAAATGCATTCAGCAAAACGATAGAAAAATGACCTATCTTGGGTAGCTCTTTGGTTGAGGGAGGAGTTCAATTAGATGACCCCATGCAAGTCTTTTGAAGTTAATAAGTCAGTGATTATTTAAAATTACCATCACAGCCTATGTGATATTATAAGCCTTTTTTTGTAATCAGCAAATATGTTTTCAAAAAGGTTATCTTACTGATTTACTTGACTATTTATTTCACAAGTACTTTATTTTGTTTTTCTATGCTTGGAATGACTACATTTTCTTAAGATGACTACAAATGTTACACCAGTGACATTTGTAGGTGGAATCAAAACAGCATTAATTAGTTTTATTGAAGAGTTCCCTGACTTTATCCTGTCTGTCAGTAACAAAGACACAGTATATTTTTCTTAGCTGTCCTAGTCCTAGTCCTTTCATGGCTCAACATGTTACCTTAAAGCACCTCTACGTGGAACCAAAGCAATTCCTTGGTTATAGAGATTCTGTGTAGAAATATTTTATTGGGAGAAATTGTGGTTAATGAGCATGTTTATCCATTTTCTGATGGGTAATTTTTTATTCAGTCCCAAAATGGTGCCCATGAGCTTCATATTAATTATAGTAATCAGTTGAAGTTTACACAGTTTTTAAGCAAGTATGTTTAAATATCACATGTTAGTCAAGCTTCTATTGAAACCACAGGGATTAGTGGAATGGGGAGAGGATACAGAGGAATTCAGGCTGTGCAATTAGGAAAGTGGAATTTTTCTCTACATTCTATTTTGTGCTGTGATGTTTGGAAGAGAACACAGCTTCATCTTGCTGTGTTGTCGATAAATAAATAGATATAATCAATGGTGTTGTGAAACAGGAGTGAGATGGAGGGAGAAGAGACAATATGAATAAATAGCAAAGAGAAGAAAAGTGTAGATACACAATTATACCAAAGAGAAATGGGTAGGCACAGGTAAGACTAAGTCTTCAAAATCCCTTTCTTTGAACTTTTTATTTAATCCATTTCTAACTGAATAAACGAACATATTTTCAACCTAATGAATGGTGGATTGATGTCCAAGTAGGGCCCCCTAATTCACCATTGGTTTCATGAAATGATAGTATAGTATAATATTAACAAAACTGTTCATAAAATGGCTAAGGGGGAAGCATGGGTTAGGAGGGATTTATTCTGAAAGTTAGAATTAGATGTGTTCAAAAAAATTTTAAAGGGAGGGACCGGAATTTTTTTGATACAGACCTATAGCTCAAGTATGGCTTTTCTAGGAAAATAAAACAGGTCAACTGTTTCAAGTAGAGGGAGCTCATGAGAAAAGGAACAAGGCAGGCAAGTGTCTGGAATGTTCAGGAAGTTGTAAATAATCTGATGTAGTTTGTAAAATCCTTCTCAGATGTCTGTCTCCAAATATTCATAAGGAGAATTCAAAATATTATGCAAGTTTTGAGGTGAAGATGGAAAAAAAAATTCACAGTGATATTTGTTTCAAGTGTTTTGCTTTCTTGTAAAAATTATCATGTCATTCTATTCCAAACTATATCTACATTTGCTTACAAACAATGTTTTAAAATTGCTTACTGTGTAAATTATTAATTTTTTCTTGAGAAGGTTCTGGAACCCTAGAAAGATGTGTCAAGTTCATCTTGTTGCTTTGTGTATGTCCTCCTTTCTTCAGAAGCTTTTTGTATTCATTGCTGCCTTATAAACTACTAGCTCTGAGTTTGTACCACCCTGTCTCACTTCAGGATCATGAGTTCAAGTAAGTATGTAATGGCTAAACCAAGTCTGATATGAGACTTGAAAAATGGAGGCTGAGTTAATTTATGAAGTATTCAGATCAATGATGCAATATGATCAGATTCAGATTTTTATAAATGTATCAAAATAAACTTTTCATGTAATATGTCTTCTGGTACACAATCTATGCAAAGCAGTTGATTACACTGAAAATAAGCAGATTATTTAGTTGACATTTCCCTAGAAATTTCCCTAGAAATGTCACTACCCATTAATTTTTCCCCACTAATTTCTTTGTTGTTTGCACAGGTACAACCACATCAGATTCAGGGATGTAAAATCACTCCTTGCCCCACACCCTTAGTACAGTTGCCTAGCTAAATGATGGGCAAGTGGAAAAAAATGAGCAAATGTAGTTTGAAAACTCAGAAATACTAGGTGGGTTTGCAAAATAGTTTTCCTGAGTCAAATTAGTGACTGTAACATGAAGTATACAAATCTGGCTTTCAGCCTGTTAATTATGGTGCAAAAGCTCTATGAAAAAATTCAGTTCTATCAATAGTCATTCATTTTTGATACTTCGTTTCAGATCCCCACCCCCAACACACATACTCTCTCACATATCTTGGACTACTTGAGTTCCTGTCAAGGCTGGCCTCACACCTAGGTCACTGGGAAGGCCCTCTGCCCCCTCTCCCACCTTCAGTGATGCCTGAAATACTTTAAGTAGGAGACCCAATCAATCAATTTTGCCTCCACAATATGAGTAACACCTAGACCTAAATTCATACAAAGAGATGAAAACTGAAATCAGACATTTCCTAAGGCAGAGAGTGTGGGACAACAGAAAGGAGGAGAACACACAGGGGTGCTCAAGGCCAGAAGGAATACCAGCTGTACCAAGTCTCAGAGAAAGCAAAAAAATTATGAATAGCAAAGCCAAATGTCATCCATGCCAGTTTACCCAAGGCCTGTATTAATGAAACTCTATTACTTACACAATGACCTCATGATGTATAATGTGCTTTGTATTCTGGCAGCTTGTGCTGTTAAAGGTTAAAGACATTAAAATTGCAATCAAATACAAACTTCATAAACATTCTAATAAGAAATTTTCATTTTGACTCCCTGCCCTCCCATTTAAATCATCTCCAACAAATCAGTTGTAAATGCCTAGAAACATCTTTATATTTGGTCCAAGTTCCATAAACAAGAAATATAATAAAGTAATACAAACTCAAATAATCTTTCAGAGTGAAATAAATGTGGTGTGAGTATATGACACAGGGTTCACAATTCAAGTAATCTTTGGTGCTTTCTCCAAGACTTTTAAAAATAACAATAAAGAAAAGTGTGTGATTACTATGCTTGTACAAGTAAGTGTAAAATGTTAGTTGATTATTTTTGTAAAAGTACAAGTACTTTGGATGCTCTTAATAACAAAAATCAGTGAGGAATATGCAATATGCACTGAGGAATATGAAATATGCTTTGCACATGATTTTTTTCATATGTTGGAGCAAGGACAATTTTAAGTTTAAAAAGCAGAGTGAATTTACTCTCTATACTCATGTTCATTTATGTTCTAAAGACCCTAAGTGACCATAAGGAAGAAAATACTATCTAGATGTAGTAAGGATAATTCTGAGACACTAGAGTAATGATGAGCAATGGCATAAATCAATGCATCACTAGTTTGTCTTGCCCTTAAACTTTTTGAAGTGCTATTTGCTACAATGTACACCAGTGGAGGAAATATCCAACATTTATATCATTTTGTAATAGACTATGCAACTGAATTTCTGGAGTTTTCCTCAACCATACAAAATTGAGAATCTAGCAGTTGTATGATCTTATGATTTGAATCTTAAATGTGCTTCAAATGACCATAAGCACATTGCCAACCTGTGACACTCTTAAGAGGTGGTGAAACCTTTAGGATGTAGAGCCTAATGAAAGAAAGTGGGGTTACTGGGGGCATGCCCTTGAAAGGGATATTTAAATCTTGGCTCTTTCTTTCCCCTTCTTTGCCTCTTAGGTCCCATGAGGTGAGCAATTTTCTCCATCATGCTTTCTTTTCATGATATACTGTCTTGCCATAGTTCTAAAGGCAAAAGGGGCAAGTGAACATGTCTGAAACCATGACTCAAAATAAATCTTTCTTCCTTATAAATTTATTTTCTCATGCATTTTGTTACAATGATGGGACGTTAACGAACACACCAGAAATTCACCACTTTAAATCAGTTTTCTCAAGTATTTCTTAGTGGAAACTTATTAAAATGTGTTAAAGTTATTCAAAGCACAGTTTAACCTATTTTTAGTGACTAAGACAATACTTCTTCAGTGTTGTCTTACTAAAGTGTAAATTGTTACTTAAATTCAATGATCCCTTGCTTTTTTTTTTTTTTGAGATGCTTCTATACTTCTACCAACACTATTAAATTTAATCAGATGATGACCTGACAATACCTACCCTCTGGCCCTATTCTCCTGAAATACATGAACTCTAATTTGGAAGGCTTGAGAAACCTGGTTCTCAAACTTGTGGAACTGAATTTAAAGTAAAAGTAGAAAAGTGTTCAGTGAGGAGCTTATAAAGAGGATATAGACTTTGTGGTCATTATTGGTTACTTTTTGGGTTCATTTTAGATTTGTGGCCATACTACACAGATCTAAGCTGTTGAATAAATGAACGCTGGATGAGTAAGATAAAAAAAGAAGTTTTTTCCATAATTCATGTTCTCATATTTTACCAAACCAATATTTCATGCATATTTCAGGTGTAAAAGATACCCTGTTTTACTTTACAACAATGATCTGTTTAATATGATTACCAAATACATAAATCTCATGAGTTTACAAGACTGATTTTCCTACAAAGGCTAGCCCTGTTTAGGAATATAATAGTTCTTTCAGTCTTTCAGGTGTCTGAAGCAATTAAAGGAAAACACTATGTTTGAATTTGCTAATGCTGTTTATTTCACTAATGTTGCTATTTCATCATGGTTACTGGGAAGGGTCAAACTGCATTTTTTAAAAAATGAAAAGTAATTTTTAGTTTTAGTGAAAGGGTATGAGCAAATGTCTGATAGTATCTCTGAGGTTAACAAGATGGGACAATGCCCAGTTTCAGGCCACAAAATAAGACAGAGGGATGAATGTGATATGTCATTTCTGATGGGGTAGGACTCTGAAAATGGTTCAATTTTGGGGGTCAGTGTTGATTATAAACTAGGATTACAATTTACCAGACTTATATACATCTGAATACTTGTACACACAAGCCCAAAGACACAGACTATGTAACACTGTCAAAACATCTGCATGTATAATTGCATAATTGGTTTAAACATAATTTCTGGGAAAATTTGTTTGAATTGTCAGAGAATACTTTGGTTTTGCTTTTAAATAAAACATCAGAGCCATTTTAGATTCTAATTTTCAAAATATCCATGAATACACAAGAATCAAATGAACTATGAAGATCAGAGTATTATTTATTAGGTAAACATATTGTTAGATATTTTAATCTCTGCAAAACAACTCTGGCTCCTAGATAGAACACAGTCAACTACTTCAATGACATACTTGATCAAGTTAAACATGCCATTGGATTCCTGAGGTTTAATTCTATTTAAATAATACTTTTATAGCATTTACTATGTGTACCAGAGATTATTCTAGGCCCTTCATAAGTGATAACTTGTTTTATCCTTGTAACAATCTGATGTAGTATGTAATACTAGGATCCCTATACACTGGGTTAGTTCAGTATATAGATCTTGACTACCAACGGATTTTGAAGCCAACAATCTGACCACAGATGCTGGGCTTAATCACTAATATGTTATCTCATCAATTTCCATCCAAATGGCACATTGGGTTAAGCCACTGTTGCCAAAAATACCCTCTGTTGTTCCAGACTAGCTGGGTCACAGGAGGTGTCAGGACTCAATGGCACACACCTATACTCAGTATAACTCTACACAACAGATAAGGTAGTCTCTGGCTTTGAGTCCAGTGTTCAGTCCACACCCTTCTTTCATCAGATCTTGTCATTATTTTTGGTTTAGAAGGGGTGTGGCAAGTGCAAAAGCATTAATTTCTTTTTTTTAATTTACTTATTGAATCATTGAACACAAATGGAGTACAGCTATTGTTTCTCTGGTTTCACACAAAGTAGAGTCACACCATCTGTGCATTCATACATGTACACAGGGCAATGATGTCTGTCACACATTCTGTTATTATTCTTACCCCCCGACCCTGACCCCACCCCTTCCTTCCCTCTATGCTATCTATCCTTCCTCCATTCTAGCCACCCTTCCCCCCCCCAACATAATTCATCATCATTCACTTATCAGAGAGACCATTCGGCCTTTGGATTTTGGGGATTGGCTGATCTCACTTAGCATAACAGTCTCCAACATCATCCATTTACCTACAAATGCCATAATTTTATTCTTCTTTATGGCTGAATAATACTCCATTGTGCATATATACCACAGTTTCTTTATCCATTCATCTATTGAAGAGCATCTAGGTTGGTTCCACAATCTAGCTATTGTGAATTGAGCAGCTATGAACATTGATGTGGCTGCATTACTGTAGTAATCTGATTTTAAGTCCTTTGGGTAGAGGCCAAGGAGTGGGATAGCTGGGTCAAATGGTAGATCCATTCCAAGTTTCCTAAGGAATCTCCACACTGCTTTCCTGCCAATGAATTGCAGATGGATTCCTCAAAACCCATTACAAAATATCTAAGAATATAGAAACTCAAGATAGAAGAAGTGGTGGTGTCAATCTATTTGCTTCTGAAGGTCCTTGATCCCTATTCAAATTCATACCTACCTCTATCAGCAACCAGCTTTGTATAAAAAGGGTACTGAGAAAAATACCAATTCTGTAATTATAAAACTTGTGGTATTATCCCTTTCTGAAAGCAATACATAACAATTTACCTCCTTTTTATTCTCTTCTTTCTCCTCTTTCTTCTTCCAGAGGCCACTCACTGATACCTCTGACTTAAATTGGGCATTAACTAGCCAATCATATGTTAATTTCAATCAATGATACATGATTAAACTTAGATTAACAAGATAACTGCCACTACAAAACATATAAAATCTACAAATAAATATTGGAGTTAATAATATTAGAATTCTCTTCAGTTTCTACAGCCATTTGTCTCTGGGCCTTTAGAAAGCAAACTCTTCTTGTTTAAGTGCTCATAGTTAAGTTATGTCTATCTCTTCTTATCAACATGGCTATCACTTACTAATCCTTTGAGAATCATTTTAGAAGGATAAAATAACCAAAATAACTAATTCGATTTAGGATATTTTGATTATGAAGTATTTTTAAAAGCTATCCATGAGGAATACCTCTAAGGCATTTAAAAATCTTGGTCCTGAACACACAAAATGAAATTAGGGACATACTTGAGACTTGAATCATTTTCATGCATTAAGCTGCAAAGTTAACTAAAAAAAGGTTAATTTATGGCCACATTCTGAAGGGTCTTGCTATTAATAGCAAGAAACAATTATTTTACAATTTAGGGTCATGTTGCATCCCCTATTCCCAAGGAATCTGGGCCTATATCTATATCTAGTGGCATTCAAAGGATATAGAGAAGGGGCTATAAAACATCTGAAAAGAGAAAATAGAGTTGAAACATTCATGGAAATAAAAATTGATGCACAGGAGAGGTGAGAACAAATAAAAGAGAAATAAAATGCCATGTAAGAAAATGGAAATAATCTTTTGGTTTTAATAGGAGAAAGATGTTATTTAGTTTACAGAGTAAAAATAAAGAAATCAAGGGACCATAGCAGAATATTGGACTGGAACAGGAGAAATAGATTTTCAGGAACATGGGTATATCTAGAATATTTACTTTTAAGTGGTTTGTGTTGCTGTGATATTAATATGGTGAATTTTAGGTTTGTGGTGGTTTATTTATTTATTTTTTTGTGAAAATAAAGGAAATAGACTGGGTTTGACACAAGAAGACATACATAGTATATCAATGTCAATTCATAAATTAAATTAAATCAGCAAAACCTAAGCTCCCTCTGCATATGGTTGTGAGTTTGAGTCAGTTTATACTTCAGTTTGAAGAATAGCTTTCTTTGCAATAATCGGGTTCTATGGGACTGTAGAACTACATGTACTTGAGCAAGAAGGAGTAATATATACCCTCCCACAGTCTCATGAAGCTCTCCATCTAGCTTGCCAAGCTGAGTACATAAACACCAGTTAGAGAAATGTAAACTTGACACTAAACCTTAACCCTCTGACAAAACACAAATTTAAATGTCCAAACACTAGCTGCTGTCAGCTCATGACAAACTATTGTTTCCTTCTACCAATCCTGAGATTGTAGGACAACACTGTTAATGTACTGGGTGATGTCAGCCAGACATAGTATCCACTCAGAAGGATAGAAATGAGTAATACATAGTCCTGATCACTGGGAAGCACATGACCTACTGAGAGAAATACCTATCCCACACAGTTAAAATGAAGTGCAATGGTGAAAATAAGAACTGAGTGATACAAAATATTCCAGAGGAAACAATAAATAATTCTTCAGATATTCACTATGACATTTGTTTCCCTTTATTTTCCTAGAACTTCCACTTCCACCTTTGGCATCCAAGAGATGAAATTTTTGAGTTCTGAAATTTCAGACATCAGAAATTTTGGAGATGTGAATGGTTTGCAGAAGATTCACATGTTAAGGTTACATTACCCAAGAAGAAAAGGAGATTGCAATATTCTGCTAAGGTGCTTTAAATGTGTTATTTTATGTAATTCTCCTACAAATTATATAAAGCTGGTATTATTATCATGACCTAATAAATTAGGATACAGGAGCATAGAGAAAGGTCTACTCAATTAGTCAGAATTCAAACCCTTATCTGCCTGAATCCAAAGCTCTCACTTTTACCATATCTCACACTTTCCTCTTTGTGTAACACAGTATGTGCATTGTAATGTTTGCCTTAATATAACATACATATGTCATTATACATATATACACACATATAAAGCATCATTAGTCATTAGGCAAATTCTAATTAAAACCACTATGAATTATTGCTACTCACATAGAATCACAAAGAAAATAAACACAAGAAACAAAAACCTGACAAAACCAAATGCTTGTAAAGATTTAGAGTAAATGAAATGCACATATTTTGCTGATGGGAAGTCAACAATGGCTCAGTCATGTTGGAAACATTTGACAATATATTCTCATGTTAAACATTTAAGTACAGAATCCATGAACTCGAATTCTAGGCCTTTTACATAAGGATAATGATAAAATCTTTCTTCACAAAAACCTGCATGTGAATTCTTACAGGAATGCTTTTTCACAATAACTCAAAACTAGAAATAACTTTAAAATTCAATCTTCTGATGATTTATTTACCAATTATGGCATATCTATATAATGGGATAATACTCAAAAGTAATGAGAATAAAATACTCAAACATGTAAAAACATGGAGTACTCTAAAACCAAAATACTTTGTTAATGAAAGAAGTGAGGCACGAAAGACTACATATTATCATATTTGTAAGACCTTCTAGAAAAGGTAAACCTGTAGAGGCAGAAATTAGATCAGTGGTTGCTGTGAGTTGGGGTGAGAGAAGGGGATTTACTTCTAAGGGACATAAAAAATAATTTGTGGAGTGATATAAATATTCCATATCTTGTTTTTAGTGATGGCTATATGGGTGTTCATGTTTTTAAAAACTTGTATTTGCACATACAATCAAAAGGGTGGATTTTGGTTCATATAAGTTATATTTTAAAAGTCACAGAACTGCATCACTAAAAAAGGAGATATTTTCCTTATGTAAGTTTACTTCACTAGTCTTAAAACTCCGTCACACACATTAAATTTTTTCTAGAAATCTGCATTTTGATACACAAAACTAAATGTTTATATTTAATCTCTTTGAGCAATTCCTACTTTGCCCTTTTTACAAATCCCCCCCATAAGGTACCATCTTTTATGGAAGATTTTGTAATGCAAGTAAGGATAACAGAAAACAATAAGTTAGTAATTTGTTCCATCCACCATCCCCCTGTTACAGATGCAGACAAAGCATCTGAGTGTGAAAGGATTTGAGCCTATTACCAAGATTAATGGAAACCCAGATGGGGGATTCTTGAAGAACTAAGAGCTTCATCTGAAATCCAGTGGAAAAACAATTGTCTTAAGAGTCATGTGAAATGCTATAAAAGCTGAAACTTACAACTAAGTCCTACTGCCCTCCGGCATGGCTTGACAGCCTTGTGGGGTCTGAGAGCAGAGGCCTGAGAACAGAGATTTATGCCACAAATTAAGCTCCTAAAACCCCAGTGGAATATTTTGTAAGCCCCTCGGCCATATGTAGCTGCACTGCTAACTGTCACTACAAGAGAACATTCTAAATATGAGGTGGAATGGGGTATAGGACAGGGAATATTTAATTGAAAAAAAAAAAACTGTTTAAAAATAAAAATTTAAGAGGTATTTTGCAATTCCAGAATTTGCTTCATGTCCCAGTGATGTCTGAACATGCTTGGGGCCATCATTTAAATTATTTTTTTTCTCAACCAGTGGGGTGTACTTTTTAAATTACTGAAGATGTGCAAAGATAGTCCTGTTTTTCATCTTTGAAAAATGCATGACTTTTTCTGAGAATTTTTGCTTGCCCTACCTATTACTCATTTTGTAAGTCAACTAAGACCTTTGAGGTTAAGAGGTATAAATAATATAAATAATGACATTGAGCAAACAAAAAAAATGAAGAGCAGGACAAAACCAGAAATTCTCTCCCAAATATGTCTTAAAGAAACCACACAGAGTATTGCATATTATTGAACAGTTCATGCATTTCCAATTCACTATATTTTCCTCTGTGCTCTTAAGTTGTTTAGCAATGGCACATATGCTAGCAAGAATAAACATTTAAAGTTCATTTGAAAGAGGTAGAACCATGAACAGTGAATAAACAGGTGGACGCAGGTACATTACAAATTTCTATGCATTTTGAAAGTTTATATCAATATGAATAAGTCTTTCTTCTAATCCCAGGGGCAGGGTTCCAAAATAAAGCCTTTGCTGGAATATTTATCTACTTTCTCATCACCTGAATAAAGCCAAATCCTAACCGCAACAAATAATTGGTCCATTAAAAGATGTAGTTTTTAGCAGCTCTAGCAGATGAATTGTTCAGATACAAGCACACACATTTATGTTCCTTTTGGCTATACATAAGCAAACAAAATGAAGAAAAACAACAAAACATGAGAAAACAGGATGCATGTAAGAAATTCCTATGTAATTGGTTCTTAACTTTCTGCCTTTAATACGCGGTAGAGGTTAAATTCATCTAAATGGTTTTAAGAGTCAATCTGGGAACACATCCTACAGAAAGAATAGCATTTCCTTTGGGATATGTGAAGAGGTTCAGAGGAAATTGGGAGATAGACTTTTCGTTGTGCAATTTGTTTCTTGGATTCATCCTAGTGTTTATTTCTGCCTATCAGCCTCCTTAAACTTGAAGGATAAAATTTCCTGTCAGTCATTTTCATTTCTTCTTCAACATTTTATAACTATCTCATTATCTGGATTGTGAGTTATGACTCAGAAATAGCAAGAGTTTTTATTATATGTTGATATTTGGTGGTACCCCAAAGGGGTACACGCACATACATATTCATATATGTGTATTTTCATATATCTATATATCCATCTATGTATCTTGATGATTTGTGTGTATATGTACATACATATGCGCATATGTACACACACACGCATATATATAATCTTGGTAGTGGGGCCATGGCCAAATTCCATGTTGGGGCTATCCCATGTCTGCTGCATTATATCTGCCCAGGAATCTGATGTCATGGAAGAACTTCCTGAAGAAACCAAAAACATAGAAAATGGTTCCTTCATGTACTCAAAGACCATAGCAAGATGTGGCCCACTCAGCACACCTGTTCTGGGTCTCAGAGCAGTTTGCTTTCTGTATCCTTTGACAAAAACTTCATGATCCCCTCAGTCACTTCCACCAGTAACTCAGAGACCTAGGGTAGTGTGGATGTTCCAGGACCATGAAGTCCCTCTTCTGTGAGGCTTCGCCTGATAACAGACGCCAGGGGGCTTCACAGCTGTCACCATTCCCTGTAAGGTCTGGGCCCCAGAAAGTCCTGCCTGAAAGGCAACAGACTTTGCCTGGGGCTGCAGCCTGGCCTTGCCTTTCAGTTAGGGTGAAGCCCAGGCTGCTCCAGGTGCTAGGGCTTCCACAAGCCCCAAGAGCCTAAAGGCCCACGTCCGACCCCAAGAGCCCCGGATAGCCTCATGCACCAGCCTTACCCGTCCCTCACGCCTCTGTAGGCTCCACCCCTCGCCTCTCTCCAGGGGACTGCTGGGTAATGTCCAGGACTTCCGACTTCCGCTGGATGCTTGGCGGGTCTGCAGATCGTCATGGTATGGTGTGGTTGAGCCAGCTGGTTTGCCCGTAGGTCCCTGAGGAAATAGACATGGGAACCACTCGCATCTTTAAAGCTTTAAAATTAATATAGGTCTTTCTCTCTACCTCTGGGGATCACCCCTGGCTCTGTCAGCTTGTTCTTCCTGTCGTTCCCTGTGGTTTTTACTGCTTTTTCTTAGATCCTGGATTATCAATCATCTTTTTTTCATATTTTCTTGCAACTCAGAATCCTGACTTTTTACAGTGCCGGTGAGTGTAATGGAGTGCTTCGAGGTGACCCAACTAGTTTGTGATCTGAAATAGGGTGAAGATTAGACCTTGATTTTCTTCCATCAAGAGAAAGAGAGAGAGAGAGAAAAAAAAAAAAGTCTCCTTGTCCAGAATTGAATACAGTGCCAACGCACTAGTTCTAACCCTGTCTTCATTACCCCTACTTTTGGCAAGCAGGCCTATTAAGTAGGTGAAGGCGCAATGATGTAATGTATTTTATCACAGTCATTAAATATTACTTATAAAATTGTGCTTTATTTGAAAATGAATTCCAAACAAGACTGAAAACCCCTGCTCAACAGGTCAGTGTATGAAACAAGCATGGCATGGAAAGTTCCTAATACGTTTGCTTGAATTTTTTTAAAGCATTTGCCGTCATACTTATGAATTCATAATGATTACACAGAATATAGTTTTACTTGGGTTAAAACAACTAAAAAGTTAAGGATTTTAATTTTTTCTCTCATAATAAAGACATTTGTTTCTTTAAAGAGGATAAAAATTTTAATATATTTTGTAAGATAGTAAATCAATTTTGAAAAGGATTACAAGTGTTGAGTGGTAGAACTTCCTACACGATGCAAGCTCTTTTTATACTATTTCTGATATGTACTTTCATTTCTTCTGCTTGAATAACAAATGCTGATTGGAGGGGAGTAGTGACAGGGTTCATGGGCCAGATTTGTCAGGAAGAGTCAAAATCAACTATGAACAGCAAGGCAAGGACTGAAATAATGTAAAGTTCAGAGCATGGGTAATAAGGATAGTTAACTAGGAATCAGAATGTCTTTTTTTAGAGTAGCACCTGGCCTTTTTGGAGGCACATATAACAGCTTCAAGAAGTGATGCTGAACTGAAGACTAAGGTGAGAATGTATGCTAAATATCACAAGGCATCAGATGTTGTAGATAGATTAGACACCTGTATTGCCAGTGTATGTATCTCTAATCTCTTTTCCCTAAATATTCATCCATTTTTTTTTCCTATTCTGCCTTCTGATACACCACAAAATAAATCTATTCTCTTAACAGGCAAATATTTAGAATATCAAAATCAGTTAGTATCTCTCCTTTTAGTGTACTAAAAATTGCACAAGGTATGTCATATATATCAGTTACAATATAATCTATAGAATCTTACCATTTTGGTCTTTTTCACTTTCTCAAAGACGTCACAAAAACACAATCCAAAATTTTACAAAGTACTTTAGATTAAATTTGAAAATTATGAGTTCCAGGAGTTCTATTATCTGGGCAATAAATTTATATTAATACAAACATATCTGCTATTATGTTCACTTTCTTAACAACTGTACCATACTATTAGCTCACATCAACTTAAAGGGAAAAAATATATGTGGTAGAAGATTGCCCAAACTGATCAAGCAAGTCTTAAATTGGAAATTTGTGGAGGAAGGTGAATTACAACCTAAGATGTAGAATGGGATATTACAATGCAATTTGCAGAAATGCCATAGACAGAGTTTCTGAGCAGTATCCATGTCTTCAGCTGAGCTCATCAGAATTCAAATAAGTCCTCAGTCACTCTAAAGTAAGAGTTTACTTTAAAAACTTGGCATAGGTAAGAGGAATATTAAAGTGGCTGTCTCATAAAATATCTGATTTGTCTAAAGTTCTTGATCTTCATTCCTCTGACTAAATATGACTCCTGTGTTTCTTATTTCTTTCTGACTTCACGGTTCCCTTGTGCCCTCAGCTTGTGATGATGCATCCCCCAATTCCTCTAGATCTTCTGTACCTTGGCTAACCTTGATGTTGCTCTTCTATTTAGCTTCAAACATGTACCCTTTATTGTTTTTACCTACTCCCCCCTCACTTGTCTTAGTCTTTTGTGTTAATGGCATACCACAGACTGGATAATTTATAAACAGTATAAATTTATTTGGCTCATGGATATGGAAGTTGGGAATATCAGGAACATGGCACTAGCATCTGGTGAAGGTTTTCTTGCTTTGTCAACCTATGGTAGAAGGTAGAAGGCCAAGAACACACTTGCATGAGATAGAAGAGAGGGCCCCACTTGTTTTTATAACAAGTCATTTTTGTTATAACAAACTCACTCCTGTAGTAATGACATTAATTTATTCTTGAGGTCAGAACTCTGAGCATTACTAAATTCACCATTAAAGGCCCCACCTTTGAATACTGTTGCATTGGATTAGTTTTCTATCACATAAGCTTGTGGATGCATTCAAACTGTAGTATCACTCACTGTGGTATCTTGATGGATGTTTTTGATCTGTTTTCCTTAGATGTATTTCTACCTCCTTTTTCATCAGGTAGCATTCATCCTGAGCACTTATAATAGCATCACATAATCTAAATTGTCCTTTGAAATTTTCACATGATCAGTTGAACATCCTGCATTTGGTAAATGTAGTTAATTTTATATAACTAAAGTTTATACCATGGTGGCTATCACTAAGATTTGGTGGGATGAGTCTTAGGTATGTATGACAACCATGGAAAAGGAGATAAGATCTGTTTTAAAGGAAATATGTCTAATATACAAAGTGGATTATACCTAAAAGTATATTGATATGTTAATACTGTGTTATAAAGGATAGTGACCAATAGATCATAACTTTAGTATCAAGACAATTAGTGTTAGAAAACTTACCTCTCTTAGCTTTGAATCCATCTTAGATTCCAGCAAATGATTTTTCAATTGAAATTAGTTTTCTATTGATAGTGTCTTCCTCCTGACTGCTGAACAGTTGTTATGTTCTCTTTGTACCCAGAAAGAACTTTTATAGTTCAAAAGCCAGAAGAATTCACAGGGAGGGTTTACTTTGGCTTTGAATCTAGTAAATAAAATGGAGAAGAGCTAATGTTCCTCACTCTCTTCCAGGCCTTCTGCAGCCTTCATCTCATAATTCTTCATAACATCCAAATGAAGTAGTTATTAGCCCTATTTTTCAGATGAGAGAGTAAGGACTAAGATTAATAACTGTCTCATAGGCATAACTGTTAATGTAAGTATTTAGAATGGAAAATTCTGGCTTTAGAGTCCATGTTGTGTTGTGCCTACTGTGACTGGTGGTAAGCAGATGAGAAGATTCTTGAAAAATAAATGCTCATATCATTCAGAGAAGAAAGGAAAACAGTCATTTAAAGCATGAATTTTCAGAAGAAAGTTTTCTCAGATCCCAAAAGAAAGTATGTATTTAGCCAAAGATAAAGGCAAAAGAGATCCATATAGTCCTAAAAATGGTTCAAGGAAAAGTTCAAAATAAAAAACTCATATTTGTACAACTGATAAAACACAACCAAATAAACAAGCAGATAAATGAAATTTTTGTACCTGTGCTTGAAATAAGAAAACAGACAAACCATGGCTAGCCCTATTGTTTGTATAAGGTTGTATGACATTATACAACTTAAATACATGGTTTAGCTTGTATTTTTATCTTTTCTACTGAATTAGACAGCCTTTCAAATTCAAGAAGCATAGCAAGAATTATTAAGAGGCTATTGCTATCCGGGACAAGAAAGAGTAGAATAAAATAGAGCTAAGAAAAGTCTTTATAAGTCTTATTACAATCAGCTGTGAATAGAACTTACATCGTGATTATGTAATCATTCTTGGTATGCCTGAAGATAGCAGAGAATGAGACTTGATGCCATAAGACCAGAGAGGGAAAAATGCTAAAGTCAAGGAACGCTTGCTGAACTTAAGAGAGGGAGCTAGGTACAGAAAGTTGAAGACTGGGTCTTTTTTCTTTTTGTAATTCCCCAAACATTGAGCCTTTGCCTAGCAAAGTAGCATTCAATAAATCTCTTTAGTGTTCTAAATGGGAATAGTTTCCCAATTCATAAACATGTATAATATATAGTTGGCAGGATTTATAGAGTGTTTTTTTGTTATCAGAGGGATAGTATTATAAAGCTATCAGTGTAAACTCCAAGTATCACTATTATTACCTCAATGATACATTTTCAATCCCATCAGTATTTCCCCTTGTTTCCATTTTCTAGATGCCATGTAAAGCCTGGGGATGTAGAGATAATGAAGCACTCTTTGCACACAAGTTTCTCACTGTCTTGAGCGAGTAGCAGTCATGCTGTGACTTAACACAGACTTTTTCCTCTTTGGGAAAGCATGTCTATGAACAGTCGTGGTATCTTGGAAATAGGCATTCTACTCATGGTTGAATATGTGGATATTAGGATACATAAATAGGCAAATGAGCATGTGATTCCTTTATTATACAAGACCTGTGATTCTTGGAGATGCATGTATTGAATGAGCTGAAGCAGAGAAAAGCAAAGGGAGAGTTTATTATGTGCCATATACTGTTCTTATAGTTTATGTGCATCATTTAATACTTAAAACAACCCTGTGAGATAGGCACATTATTTTCATTCTACAAATGAGGATACAGAAAAATGAGGTACTTTGCCAGAAATCACAAATGTATAAGTAGTAGAGCCTGGATTTAAACCTAGGCAGTTTGTCTACAAACTCTGTAAACTTTCTTTTTACACTAAATCAAAATGTAGTTTGTTTTAAATATGGAGAACGGTGAACTGGTCTCTTTTTTGGACTCTTTCTCTCTTTTCTTTGATCATACACTCTTTTGTCTAGGTATGGTATACTCTGCCAAAAATTATTTTGCCACTCTCAACAACTTAGTGAGACCTTGTCCCAAAATAAAAATTACAAAGAGCTGGGGGTGCAACTCAGTGATAGAGTGCCCCTGGATTCAAACCCCAATACCAAAAAAAAAAAAACCAAAACAAAACAGGAAAAGCTGTTTGATAATGGAATTATGAATAGTCATGACAAAGAGTTTTGTGGACATAGGGGTGTGGTTAGGGATGTGGCTCATTTTTCTAGAAATCATACCAACTTTACTACCCGAGAATGGCAATAGAGCAAAAAATACATTTAGGGAAAATTTAGGAAAGCCTTCTTTAAATGATGACCTTTGAACCAGGTCATTAAAGAACTGGATTATAGTCTCAAATTGTCAAGGAGGAATAGTAATCCATAGCTTCAAAACAGAAAGAGCCAAGTCAACTAAGTCAACTAATGAACCTGAGCAATTGTACAACCAGGGAATGAATTCTGAAATATATTTCCTGGCAGAAAATTAGGTGAATAGTTAGTTGTTCTAATATTCTCCCTTTTAAATTGTCTACCAATTGAATACAGAACCAGTTGAGCCTAACACAAGGTTAATGTTTTTAAAATGCTTCGCTCTGAAAGCTTATTGTTTCTTTTACTTATTAATCCTAAATAAAGGGAAAAAATCCTGTCATTTACAGCAACATGAATGGAACTAGAGGACATGTATTTAAAGTTGAATAAGAAGGTACACAAAGACAAATGCTGCATGTTCACACTTATTTGTGGAAACTGAAAATGTTGACCACTTAGAAATAGCAGGAATTAGAGGTCTCTTAAAACTTGGAAGGGAAAAGGAAGGGGTACAGAGAGAAGCTGTGTGCTGGTACCAAAACACACTTGGATGTGGAGGAGATTAGTTTTAATGTATGGCATAATAAAGAACTTTAGTCTATAACAATTTATTATATATTTAAAAAATAACTAGAGGAGAAGAATCTGAAGGTTCCCAAAATATAGAATCTGGGGAAATGGAAATGCTATCTGCTCTGATACAATAACTGTTCACAGGTATTGAATTATATTACCCTACCCCATAATTAAGTACAAATACTGTATATCAATTAAAAACAAAAATTAAGAGAAACTACACATAAGAACAGTAGATTATTATTAATAATCATCATGAAAAATTTTCATTGGGAAATGTGCACATTATAATGATAAATGAAAAAGTAGTGAAAAGACCTTTAATTTTTTTTATGCACAAGGACTATACTGGACTCTATTCAAGGCCATTTCATTCTATCATGTAGTCCCATTTATAAGAAAAAAACAAAACTTATATAGCATTAATATAATACTTCTGGTATTTTAATGTTCTTTATTTTCTTTTAGAAGAATTTCTTAGTCTCACAAAATTATTAGAGTGTATGCTTAATTTCAGAAATAGAATACTATGTGATAACTGTGTGATAACTTATATACTTAAGTTACAGTCATTTTCCAAATTCTTGATCCAGTTTCTGTTTTAGGAAAAGGGTAAGATCCTCCTGTGACTCATTCTTTTCTTCTGCTTTTCAGTTTTTTAACTTCCTGGGAGCTCCAATTTTGGTGGTCGAGTAGGGAAGCATTCACCCAGAAAATGAGCTGAAAAAACTCTCCCCTGAGTTCTTGGTTTGATGTTTTGTTTTGTTTTTCCCATGTACTTGCCTTGAAAGAAAGGCCAGAAAAGTGCAGATATATACTTACTTTTCATCAACATAGAAATTCAAATGGAATTTTATGTTTTTTCCTTTAAATGTAAAAAGAATAGTCTTTGTCTTATACACCTGGATTAAAAAATGCACACATAAATAGATAAAATTTCCCAGCATAAGCTACCTATCAAGTATAACTTTGATACCAGTAAGAATGCTAATAAACAAAATGTAGTGTACAGTTCCCTTATTAAAAAATACATCTCAAATCATATATATGGCAGCTTTTAAACTCTAATATTATAATATATTTTGATCAAAGTTTATCCCAACAAGGAAATATGGTTTGTCATCAGAATAGCATTCAACATAATTTATAACATTAATATACTATGAAATGTGATTGTCTTAAAAATTTATAAAATATATTTGATAAAATCTAACACATTTATTATAAAATTTTTAAAAACAGTAAAAAATCCTTTAATAAAGCCTTTAATCAATAACAGTTTAAATATTTAACATAGTGTTCTGATGAATCCTCTTTATTATTACAGACTGAATTAAGATGACTATAATCATCACTATTCAAGATCCTTTCAAAACCTTAGATAATGCAACAAGAAAAAGGAACAAGAAATAAAGATCTAAAAGGACAATGAAAATTCTGTTTATAGATTCTATGATTATTTAGCAAAGAAAATCACTCAAAAAACCAAAAACTTTTGAAAATGCAAAGAGGTCAGCAAAATAACCATATACACAAGGTTAACGTATAGATATTCTGTGTCCTTTTTCCAGCAATATTATCATAATAAAAGTATGATATCATAATATCATTATAGAATTATGTAAAATAAATAACAAATAAGTTTCAAAATACATTACACAATAGAAATATATATCTGAATAAGTGGAGAGAGCTGCCCATGGTTTGAATGAACTGTTTCATCAATGAGTTCATGTTAATTCAAATAAAGTTTTTGATTGACTCTTTAAGAACCCTATGAACTTACTATAAATAATCCAATTTTAGTAAGATTCACAAATGGTTAAGTCATTTTGAAAAGGAAAATAAAAAATGACCTGTTACTGGAGTTTCAGGCAAAGTACAAAGCCATCATAAAGAGTGTAATGTTGACATAGCTCAATGAAGTGGATTTGTGTATATGTGGAAAATTATTATATCAAGTGGATAGCACAAAACCTAATAGAAAAAAGATGGACTGTTTAGTAGATGGTACTGGAAAAGCTCATATTTTAGAAAAACCATGTTTATATTCTTCTTTGAAAAGAAGGAAAAGTACAAGAGGGTTAAATTCTTAAAAATTATAGATAAAAATATAAATCTATTTGTTATGGTTTGGAATAAAGTGTTCACTAAAAGTCCAAGAACAGGTTGCCAGCCTGAGATGCTTTTGGGAGGTATGGGCCCATTAAGAGTAGGGCCTACTAGGAAAAGATAGGTCACTGGTGGAATGTCCTTGATAGACATATTAGTACATTGGCCCCTTCCTGTCTGTTTGACTTCTTGACCATTGTTAGGTGAGCAGCTTTGCTCTATCATGTTTCCTGCCATGATATGTTGCCACCTCAAAGACATAAAATCAATAGTCAAATGAACTTGGACTGAAACCTTTGAAACTGAGCCAAAATAAACATTTCCTTCTTATCAGTTGTTTATCTCAGGTGTTTTGTTACAGTAATGGAAAGTTGACTGACACTGCCAGATAAATACAAGTTAATGGTTTTGTGGTCTTTATGCAGGAAAGGGACTTTTTAAACAGCTAAAGATGCACAAATGAAAAATGCACAATGAAAGACAAGAATGTATTTGACATAATCTTGAGAATTTCTTTCTAATAAAATTATCATAGGCAAAACGGACAGAAGTGGTATACCGAAAAGGAAGTTTAGAACACCTAAAATTAAAAGCGTATGTGGACAAAGAAATTTAGAAAATAAAATGATAAAAATACACAACCTAATAAAATAAATAACCATGTAAAATTATAGGTGATTTATAAAAGTGGGATCTTTTAAAAAATTTTTAGTTGTAGATGGACATAATACCTTATTTTATTTATTTATTTTTATGTGGTATTGAGGATTGAACCCAGTGCCTCACACATTCAAGGCAAGTGATCCACTGCTGAGCTACAATCCCAGCCCCATGGGTATGTTAGGAAGTACACAGCCTCATTTGATAGGTATTTAAGCACATGCAGCCCGTCAATGGGACAATCTGACTGTTCTAGGTGAATCTAACAATGAGGTGTTTCCATGACCCATCAATATATCCCTTCAATATTTGGCAAGAGAAATACTTGCTAATAGTCACTTATGGTAGTAAGGTAGCAACTTAGATGCCACCCCAGAGGGATGGATAAATGGATAAATGAAACATTTTAGATGTGTGAATAGATACTATTTAATGGTACACAAGTTATAAATAATGCCTGAGAAAATGAATTGCTCTGAACATACAATCCATTACTGTTTAGAAGACATTATTGAATGAAAATAATAAACTAAATCTATTAGAGAAAATTAAAAGCCTGTAGACATGGAAAACAACCCTAAATACTTTACAATAACTGCACCTATTAAAGAATGTAGAATTGGGATAGGGCTTTCCTTGAAGGGAAAAAGAAAAACCAGACCAAACCAAAGGGGGACTTGAACAGGGCAAAAATGATAATTCAACTGAAGAGTTTGATTAAATCAACCTTCTATGCCTGAATTTGTATTTTTAAAAACTCATCTGAAGAGTCTTTTCAAATAGCGTCTTCATTTCTTCATCTCCATCCTCAACAGTTTTTGATTCTTAAATTCAGGGACTACCCTAAATGGTTTGTACAAGTTCTCCAAGTGACTGATTAGGCCCTTGAGGCTAACGATGCCACAAGGGACCAGAGCCACCTGAGGGTGTCTGTTAAAGTGCAGATTTGCAGATTTCCAGAGAGTTCATTTAGTATCATTGGAGTGGCACTCAGGAATCTGAATATTTGACAAGAATCCATGACCATGTGATGCAGATGGGTCATGCTCTGATAAGTACCAATTTGTATACAAGAAATATTCTTTAAGGAGAAATAAGATCAGTAACATCATAGGTTGGTGATTATTTCTAGTTTGGACATATAATTTCTATTTTTGACATATTTATGGATACATGTATACAATGTATAATAAGAGCAGTGTAATTAACATTTTCATCTCCTTAAACATTTATCATTTCGTTATGTTGAGAACCTTTGAACTCTTCTCTTCTACATATTTATAAAATAAGTAGTAAATAGTTTTGAATTGTAGTCACCCTACTAGGTTATAGAATATTAGAACTTATTTCTTCTTCATAACTGTATTTTTGTACCTGCTGTTCTCCTATTCCTCCAGCCCCCTATATTACTTAACCTCTTGTGACCATTATTCTGCTAATGAGATCAACTTTTTTATGCTTCATATGTAAACAAGCAATATTTTTCTTTCTGTGTCTGGCTTTTTTATTTAACATGATGTTCATCAGTTCCATGTATGTTGCTGCAAAAGACAAGATTGCATTTTTTTTATAGCTAAAATGACTTTCCATTGTGTACACACACACACACACACACAACATTTTCTTTACCCATTCATTCATCAGTGGACACCTTAGTGAATTCTGTATCTTGAGTATTATGAATAATGGTACAATAAACATGGAGGTGCAAAGTATCTTTTTGATATACTGATTTCATTTCCTTTGGATATATAGCAGGTATGGGATACCTGAATCATTCGGTACTTCTACTTGTAGTTTTCTGAGGAAACTCCATCTCTTCTTCATATTGTATTAATTTTCATACCCACCAATAGGGTTTTAAGTGTTTCCCTTTCCCTCCATCCTCACCAGCATTTGTTACTATTGTTATTTTGAGTATAGTCGTTCTAACTGGGATAAGAGGATATTTCATTTTGCCTTTGCTTTACATTTCCCTCGTGATTAATGCTGTTGAACATTTTTTAATACACTTGTTGGCTATTTTGATCATTTGTGCATATTTTCAAGCAAATTATTTTATTGTTGTTACTGCTGCTGCTGCTGTTTTATTTTCTGAGTTTCTAGTATATTCTGAATATTATTCCCTTCTCAGATGAATAGTTCGGAAATTTTTTGTCACATTCTTCTGGTTCTGTCTTCACTCTATTAAATGTTTCCATTGTTGTGCACAAGGTTCTTAGTTTTATATAATCCCATTCATCTATTTTTGCTTACCAAAAAAAAAAAAAAAACAATGCCTATATCAATGTCTTAAAGTTTCCCTTATATTTTGTTCTAGTGGCTACATAATGTGAGGTCTTACATATAGGTCTTTGATCTGTTTTGAATTATTTTTTTATGTGGTGAAAGATAAGTGTCTGGTCTCATTTTTCTGTATATGGATATCCAATTTTCCTATCCAGTTTTAAAGAGATCTTCCAATGTGTTACTTTTACCACTATTAATATTATTTTGAATGTTCTAATAAGTTTGAAAATATCTAAACTGAATGAAAATCATAAACATCGGAATGAACATAATTCATTTAAAGGAAATTTTATGATAAGACAGAAAAACAGAAATGCAGTGTCAGTATCTATCCAAGGATTATAATTGAAGTTTCTATATATGCTTCTAGATGTAGATTTTTTTTGTATATTTCACACAGAAATCATGGGGTGAAGAACTGTTGCTTATACTGTTGACATGGAATTGTTAGTTTAGTTCACATATATGTGTGTTATTTGCTTATGTATGGTAAGGAGTGATCCTTGGAGAAGTGTATTGTAGGAGATGAAGGGGAACATGGGAAATATCAGAGTTCTCTCCTGGAATAATTTGTGAAACTTTGAGCCTAACATTTACTTTGAGGACTAAGTGATAAAGCGTGACTCAGAACAAGGTACCAAAGGGTGTCTTCTGATCTTCACATTGAGCTGAGTTCCATGGAGAACTTCTGCCTAATGAGACCAAAAGGTAGAACCCGAGACACTTATCCAGAAGGATCCTTTGGGAGGCATATGCAAGATAAGATTGGTAAAAGCAAGGTGGGCATGAAAGGAGATCAAGAAGCATGGTCATGTTTCAGGCAGATACATGCAAGACAAGATTGGTAAAAGGAAGGTGGGCATGAAAGGAGACCAAGAAGCATGATTATGTGTCAGACAAGGGAAGCAAAGAAGTGACTAACAAAATTGAACAGGAGACATTACTGTCAGGGATCATTAGAGAATGAGTAATGGGAACCACCAAACCAACATTCTACTCTCTACAGCTGTGAATTAAACTTTTTTATACTCCATATGTAAGTGAAATCATATAGTATGTTTCTACCAAAGACAGGGAGGAATAAGTTCCGGTGTTGCACACCGAGATGACTGTAACTGTATTAACTTATTACATATGCCAAAAGAAGTGTATTTTTGAAGGAAGTGCATTTTAAATGTTCTTACCACAAAGGTTTTAAATATTTGAGGTGACAGATATGTTAATTAGCCTGATTTGATCCTTCTGCAATGTGTACATGTATGGAAATATCACATTATATCCTACAGATATATACAATTATTATTTTTTCAATGAGCCAGAATAGTAAAATAAGCCAGGAGCAGTGGCTCAATCCTATAATTCCAGTCTGAGGCAGGAGGATCTCGTGTTCAAAGCCAGCCTCAGCAACTTAGTGAGGCCCTAAGAACATAGCAAAACCCTATCTCAAAATAAAAAAATAGAAAACACTGGGGATGTGGCACAGTCTTTAAGTGCCCCTGGTTCAATCCCTGGTACCAAAAACAAAACAAATAAAGTAAAATGAAAAAGAAAAAGCAATGAGTAAGGGGAGAGGTCATGAAAGCAAAAGAAACATTCACCCGAAACAGAGGTTATATGAGCTGTAATTAGCTCATGCCCAGAGAAGACAAGCATGTTTGAGATCTTAGAGGTTTTGAGATCCAGGATATGACTGTACTAGTGAGAGGCTGATGGTTACTGGATTTGAGGGCCAAGGAAGTAGAGAAGGTACATAGTGATACATCAGAGTATCAGATGTAATAGTTAAGTCACTCCTGATGATAGAAGAAGGGAAAATGATGAATCAGGCATAGCACTGGTTGAGGAAGGAAATGATGAGTTGCAATGAATGATAAGAGTCTGATAAAAACAGACTCCATAGGCTTGCAGTATAGAGACGGGAAATGATTTTGAGTTGATGAGTGATTACAGAGAAGCTAAGGTGTTTAGTACATTAAATAGAGTAGAGGAATGGAAGTATACATAAGAAGTTGAAAGACTTACAAGGTCAGCAGGGTAAAGGACAGGCTGCACTGTGCAAGTGATGATTTGAAAGGAAATGCTGACAAACATTTAGTGATATAAATAAATTTGATCAGAAATAAACACTATTTATTAAGGAACTTAATAAAAGATACTAGAAGTTGGGCCAAAAAGAGAATAGCAAAGGAGAAAAGTGTGAATGTTTGGAATTGAATTAAGTTGGAATAAGAATGAAAGAAAGTAGGTGTTTGGTTGTTGGTTGGGGGATGGGTGGCTCTGCAAGAGCTATAAGTGTGGCCATAAGGATGAAGTTTAGGAAGCTAAGGTTTCCAGGAACAGAGAGGTGGGCATCTGAAAAGTTCTGGCTGAAGTGATGGTATGTGGCTACTTCTAAACCATAAAGGCAGACATTACACACATATGCCAATAGGAAGTTTTAAAAAATAATTCAACTCTCTAATACCATTGATCTCCTAATCACCAAATTTTTTTCTTATTATGTAATGTAGCATATTTATTTATAGACTGGACATTTCAGCTTTCCTAACTTAAAATTATATTTAAACATAAGAATATAAACAGTCCAAGAAATCAATATAATAATTTTTTAGCTTCTTTATAGAGATAATCTTTGTGGTACAGGATGATGATATTTGTTATACTGATTAAAAATGAAAATAGTAGGGCTGGGGTTGTGGCTCAGTGGTAGAGCACTTGCCTAGCAGGTGTGAGGCACTGTGTTCCATTTTCAGCACTGCATATAAATGAATGGATAAAATATAGGTCCATCAACAACTAAAAATATATATAAAATAATTTTTAAAAATGAAAGTAGTTACAGAGCTGGGACTCATTGATTCATTCTTTTATCTGTTTGCTCTTTGTGAGTTGCTGTAGTAAATTGGTGTCTACTGAGAACCTGTTGTGTACCAGTCACCATGCTAGTGCTTGAATGAACACTGGTCAATGAACTAGATTGATAATTTTAATCAGTTAGGCACAGACATTGAATAAGAACAAAAATATGTAGATTGCAAATGTTCTCACCATAGTAGAAGAAAAATTATATTTACACACATACATTATACACACACAAACATATACATCCATTTACAAATTATGGAAAGTGCGATAAAAGAACTGAATATGATGCTGTGATAGAGAACTCCTAAGAGGAATAATTTGTATGAAAGGGTAATAAAGTAGACCTCATTACTATGGTAGCATGTAACCAGAGAACTGAATTAAAGGAAGAATAAGGAGCAGGCAATTATAAAAAGGATATTCCAGGCTTGTATCAAGTCCCCAGGGAAGGAAGAAACTGGTAAATTTAAGGAATGTGTAGGAGGCAAGTCTGACTTAAGCCCAGAGGAAGAGGTGGAGATAGGGAAAACCAGAGTGTGCAGAGCTTTGTTGATATGTGATTCCCAATTGGGTCTGAACAAAGCTAAGATGTGAAAGATAAAGATATAGCTATATCTGGCCCAATGAAAAATGGCTGCTTAACTACAGGATAATACCTAAATTTTTCTTTCCTTGGGCTGTTAGCATAACTAAAATATGAATTTTTTTCTTTTGTTGTGTTTTTCCCCGTACACTTAAAGCATAGAGCACTAAGTGACTTACTATCGCTAATAAAAACTCGTGTAGGCTGGGGGATATAATGGTGTTCCGGTTAGATATTCTGTGGTTTAACACAGATGGGAAAAGTATTTTAAGAAGCTTAGCTATTTTGCTAAATGTTTATGACTTGTAAATTCCCAGCCTTTTAGGATTATCCAAATGTGTTGACATTGATGGTGAATTTGAAGGGAAATTAGCCAAATATGTTTTTGTCTAATTAACCAGTGGGGTCTAATAATAGTTGTCAGGGTTGGCATGTAAAGCAGGGATACTTATTTATTGCATAGAGATATGGTCATATTATTTTCCTTTGAAATTTAGATTTTCAAATTCTTTCCCCTCACTCTCTAGAGTCATTGAATGAGCTGTCAGAATAAGAATCCCCAACCTCTCTTCTTTCTTAAAAAAAAAAAAAAAAAGGTTGTCTATTAGTTACATTTCTCCAGAAGTCTGAACTCTGACTTTTCCAAACTCTATTTCATTGCTTCTCTTAAAATACAAAAGGGAAATCAATCACCCTACTTTTGGCTCCCGTGGTTATAAGGGATAAAAAAAGTTTGAGTTTCTTGTGATAGTTTTTAATCTCTTGAGCTAACGGTTTTATAATTCAGAAATTATATATCATTCTTGTTTAAGCAACTGTAATAGTTAGGTGTGTAAAGTTGTAATAATTTTGTCAGACCAAAATGGTAATATTTAGCAAATTATTGTAGGCCCTCCTACAGGGAGTAACACATGAGAAATAATAGTATCTTTAAGTGAATGTTACTTAAAATATTCTACCAGGTATTTTACATACAGTTTCACTCATCTTCACAACAAAACTGTGGTATCTTTAATTATAAATTTGTTTGACATATGACAAAATAGGTTCATGAACCCATGAGATGTGGAAGGAGTTCATTTAGTCCAAAGTGTTGCAGACTGTGAAGTATGCACCCTTTCTACCTTTTAATCGACGTTAATTTATTACATGGATAATCCATGTGAAAGTAATCCCATGTTAATCTTTTGTGCACCAGGAGTATGGGTTTGTAGCAAGGTATTTTTTATGTTTTAAAAAAAATGGATAATGTTGCTGATGATAAATGATTGTTATTTTTTTATAGTTCTTAGCCATTCATTAGGTGATTCAAATAGAGAAATTCCATATGAGTGATGCTAGTTATATTCTGTAATTTAGAGTGAAATATTAATATATTTGTCATGGCACCTTACAAGTAATATAATCAGCAGATGTACCATAAAGTGTGACCTGTTAAAAATACCAAATATCTTATTATCAACCTCACTCAAGTCACCTGAAATCATATTATTTTAATGTAACACATTCACTACTACAGGCAGTCTAAGTAACTATCTTCTAAGAATTTCTGTACTGGTTTTATTGCTAATAAATCTGAATCAACTATTTTTTCCAGATTCTGTTTCTTATCTATAAAATAAGTGAATTTTACATTTGTTTTTTACCTACACAATTCTTAGATTTGACTCATACATATTATCTTGTAGATGGGTCAAAATAAGATAAAGTGAATTTGTATTTAAAATATAGTAGAAGTTTATTTCTCTTGTTTTTGTATAATGCATATTTTTATGTTTGGAATTCATAGAGGAGAAAAGTACTGATTTTGTACTTTTTTGTTAATGAAAAAAATGAGTATTTTCAGTCCTTTAGCAATAAGCATAGATGTGTTTATTTTAATTTTGGTAAATGTATATTAAAATCTGTAGGTAAGTTTGTTTTGTGTATTTTTGGTTTTGTTTTCTAGCATAGCTGATAATGTTATGTCAACTTGGCCCCAGGATAGTAATTAACAACCCAGTCAGAGGTTGCTAGTAATTTCCCATTTATTTGGGGAGATTTTGTTAAATAAGCTGGAATCATGAATATTAGCTAGAGAAGACTTTTGAAACTTGCTTTCAAAATAAATAAGTATATGTAAAATACTTAATAAATAAGTATATGTAAAAGAAATGAGCATAATACAATTAAAATCAAGCATAAAAGTTAAGAAAATAAAGATTTTCAAAAGAAGGCAATCTTTGTAGAAAAGGAACATAAAAGCTTTTGCTTCAGTTGCTTATTCATCCATTTTAATATGCAAAGAAGGAAGTTAAATGTTAACTAAAATTAGTAGTAGAGTTTGAGAAGGATTGTTCTAAGATATAATAATTACATCTTAGATAAAAAGTGTACCTACTATTGACTACTCTGTATATGTGAGAATATGTTTCAAGTCCTTGGTTAGAAAAATATAAACAATTAAAGCAAAATAAACTTTACAAATCCAGAATACTGCCGGACGCGGTGGCGCACGCCTGTAATCCCAGCAG